>CM028756.1:8173607-8773607 GCA_016801395.1 Leptodermis oblonga | reverse complement strand
CAAGAAGACTCGCAAAGGAAGCACGTCAAAAGCGAGAAGCTACTGTTTCAGATTCGGACAAGGTCCCGTTTGCCCAAACGGAAGGTAGAACAGAAGCTGAGTCTGAACAGAAATCTGTCTCCAAGCCTGATTCTGAGATGGGAGACAGACAGAAGAAAGAAGAGACGAGCGACGAGTGGATGCTCCTGCTGCTGAACCAACTCTGAAGGAGCTAAGCAACCACGACGCCGAGGATGAGCCTTCAGCAATTGTAATGCCTGAAGTCACGGGTCACTTCCAACTCAAATCTAGTTGGTTGAGTATGCTACCAAGGTACCGTGGAAGGCCAGGAGAGGATCCCCATAGCTTTTTGCGTGAGTACATCAAGGGGTGCAAGGTGGGCAAGTTACCAGCAGGAGCCACTGTGGAGCAGCTCCGACTCGTGGCATTCCCGTTTGTCCTGACCGGCGAAGCTAATATGTGGTTCTCTTCCCTAGAGCCAAACTCCATCAGTACATGAGGGGAGATGAAGGAGGCTTTCCTTAAAAATTACTTCCCAGCCACGAAGACTAACGCAGTAAAGAAGGAGATAAGTGGGATCCAACAAGATTATGATGAGTCCCTCCGCACCTATTGGCTCAGATTTAAGCAATTGTGTGATAGTTGCCCAAACCATAGGTACTCGGATGGAGAGTTGCTGCAGTTCTTCTACCATGGAATGACGGAAGCCGAGAGGATGCATATGGATTCCGCCAGTGGTGGTGCATTTCTGAATAATACTACCACATCTGCTCATAAGATAATAAAGGAGACATTGGAAGCACGTAATGACTTTGCTGAACCCAGTGTCCGTCTTGCCAAGAGGACTGCCGAAGTGCGCATTATTGATGATGTGGGACCCCGTGAACATGATGACCCCGTGAACAATTCCCAGCTGGTAGCCGAAATGAGAAAGATGACTGAGATGATGACTAAAATGGGGGCTGGAACAAATAAGGTGCAGACAGAGGAAGTGTGTGGAATCTGCGGAAATATGGGACATTTTACCCATAAGTGTAACCTTGCACCTACTGATCCCCTGGCTCAAGCAAATGCTGCTGGAAACTGGAATGGCCCACATCAAAGAAGGGACCCTTACTCCAACACGTACAACCAAGGGTGGAAAGATCATCCTAGTTTCAGATGGACTAAACCAGCGAGCCAGGATCAAAGTCAGCAACCCCAGTATCAGGGTAACCAGAACCAGTATCAGAATCAGTATCAGAATCAGGCATACCGACCACCACAGCAGAGAGGGTTCCAGCAAGGCCAGAGTTCATACCAACCACAGCGAAATGGTAAAGATTCTAGTGATATAATTGGATCTCTAATGGATCAACAAAAGGAGCAGAAAGCCAGTATTGATAGTCTGGCAAATATGGTGTCCCAATTGGCTGCTTCGCTCAAAGAATTGAAGGGTGACCAGGGAAGACTGCCCTCACAGGTCCAAATACAGTAAAAAGAGAATGTTAGTGCGATAACTCTGAGATGTGGGAAGGTTCTGCAGCCAGAAGTGCAAAAGAATTCTACTCCGAGGTCCTGTTTGCCCAAATGGGCCATCGACCCTGAATCAGAGAGACCTGAACCCTTTTTAAGTCTAAAAGGTGGGAACCCTTACGAAGAACCTCATTTTCCAAATAGATTGATTAGTAGGAACAAAGTGGAGGCAAAATCTGAGCAAGGCGAAGAAAATTCCAGGGAATATGTCAAGCTACCGCAGCCAGAAGAGCAAGAGAACTCTACGTCGAGGTCCTATTTGCCCAAACGGGCCATCGACCCTGAACCTCAAATCGCAAGAACCGAAAAAGCAAGAAAGCATAAGACCCTGAACCTGAAATCCAGGGAATATGTCAAGTCACCGCAGCCAGAAGAGCAAGAGAGTTCAGCTCTGAGGTCCTATTTACCCAAACGGGCCATCGACCCTGAACCTAAAATTGCAGAAACCAAGCCAGCGGGTCCTCTAAAAACAGGGATAATAGAGAGACCTGAACCTTTTCTAAGCCTAAAAGGTGGAAACCACCTTTTCCAACCGATTGATCCGGAAGGCGAAAAAACCAAAAGAGGATCCTGTGGATTATTTGGCAGCTTTTGAGAAGATGGAAGTAATATATTTCCTTCCTTAAAGCAATAAAAATCCCCCCAATGGGAAGTTCTTGAAAGAGTTTATGGCTGGGAAGCAAAGAGGAGCACGCAAGGTAATCATGGGCGAGAACGTGTCTGCCGTAATTCAAAAGAAATTGCCACCTAAGTGCAAGGACCCATGTATGTTTTATTTACCTTGTGTAATTGGAGATAAACATATTAACTATGCTATGTGTGATTTAGGTGCTTCAATTAACGTAATGCCTCTTTCTGTGTATCAAACTTTGACTGGTGTTGAATTAGTCGACACTAGTGTTATAATTCAATTGGCTGATAGATCATATGTACATCCTGTGGGTCTTTTGGAAAATGTGTTGGTAAGAGTTCATTCTTTTGTATACCCTGCTGATTTTTATGTGGTTGAGATGAGTAGTGATCCATCAAAAGAGTCAGCCGGAGTCTTGTTGGGCCCTTTTCTTGAAAACATCTAGAGCCCTAATTGATGTGTACAATGGATCTATTTGTTTGGACTACTGTGGTGAAAAGGTCACATTTAGTATGGATGATGCCATAAAAAGTTCAATGCCTATGGAAAATGTTTATAGTGTTGATATGATTGACCCTTGTGTCCAAGAGCATCTTGAGACTATTTTTTGCAGGAAGTGAGTCAAAATTCAAGGACTACCATCTGTTTGCCCAAACGGACCCCCGCCGAGAAACTGCTTCTATCATTAGTTCCAGCTTCAGAGCCTGAATTCAAACCACTTCGATGCTATGGTACGAAGAATGGCCTGAAATCTGCCAAAGGGTATAACAAAGCCATTGTGAAAAAAAGCAATAATGAACAAACAGGGCTTCAAACTCCCCTGCAATGTGATACTGGCCAGCAGATCAGTCAAGGAAAAAAATGTGGGTTTGCGAATTTTGAGATCAAGGGTCTACCTGGTGAGAAGAAGAAGAAGAAGGTAAGACCACTGGATGTAGTGTCCGTCTGTTCAAGTGGAGCTGTGCAAGTTCAAAAGCCCAAGATTGGAAAGAAATTCACAGTCAACATGAAACATCTTAAACTTTTCTGTGATGCTACCCAGGTCCAAACAGTGGAAGAAATTCCATTGTTATGCTGTCCGAATCATTGAAGGAGACATACTGCGTCTGGCCAAAGACGTTAAAAAGAGGCGCTAGTGGGAGGCAACCCACGTTTTCTTTTATTATTATTTTTATTTTTTATTTTTTTATTTTTGTTTTCCATTATTTCTATTTTTCTGTATTTAATTTAAAAAAAAAGAAAAAAAAAATATAGTACATCAGTCGTTTAGTATTTAATTTTTAGCATTTAATTTTTTGTTGCAGGTTGGCGTTCCAGTAGCCAACCTATGAAGTTCAATGGCCAACAAGGAGCAGGGATCCAAGCTGCCAAGTCAACAATTAAGGGGAGCAATCGCCACATTTTAGAAAAGGGAGGACCATCTTGTAAAAAAGTCAACAGAAATTAAGTGGTGGGGGTCAATCTCGAAGTTTCAGGAAGAAGAAGGCCATCCTGCAAATTACCTAAACCCATTACCCTAATACCCAAATCAGCACACCATTTTTCCTCTCCACCTACCCGCCCATCGTCTCCTTCACGCCACTCGCCACCACCGTCTCTTTCACAACCGACGGCCACTACACACCACTCCACCACTGCCGATTTCCCATGGCCGGCGCACGCAAAGCCAAATCCCGCAGGCCCGAACCCGACCCCTCGCCTACTCCCTCCCCCGATTCCCACCCCCAATCGGCTTCAACCACTGCCGCCGCGGGTTCCTCTCGACCACCGCCAGTCACCGTCCGGTCACGGCCATTGATGAAGAATCTGAATCCCGCCTCTGATGCAGTAGGCAGCGCCATGTTTCCCTAGTAAGTCTTTTCGTTCTTTTTGCTGTTTTTATTATTTGTTTCATGTGGTGTTTTTGTTTTTGTTTTGTGCTGTTTTTGTTTTTGTTTTCCATAGTTGTGTTGTCTTTGTATGCTTGAGGGCAAGCATCCTTTTAAGTGTGGGGATGTTTTGCGATATTCTCCTGTGTCTTGTTTTGTTTTTTGGAGTCTTGTGATGTCAATAGTGTGTATGTGAAGTCCAGGATTCTGCCCAAATCTAAATGTTAATCTGAAATAAGCAACATAGATATCCTATTAATCAATTACTATGCTTATTCTTGCGGATGTGGTTTGGGAAAGATCAGTTATTTTAATACAGGTTGTGCATGAATTCCCTCTTCTAAAGCCTACTAATAATTATGAGCCGCACTGGATGTTTTGCATGAGAATCTCTTTGGTTTGCCTGCTTGACTGTCAAAATGGTTTATTGAGTAATGCATGGTTGGATGATGGGGGATCTTTTCTAGGATAAACCTTTTTTGGCTTGAATTTCTGAACCGTCCTATACAGAAAAATACCTCTTAGTCAACAAATTGAAGCCTTGACCTTTCAGTTCTGAGTTAGTAAAAGTTAGCCAAGGCCTGTTTTGAGCAAATCCTTTCTTACCCTTGGTGTGCATGCTGCATGGTATTATGTGTTGATGCTGCGACAGAGAAGAGGTCATGAGGTACAATTGTGGAGTCTAGTTCTATTTCTTTTTGTATCTGCTGAATTTATATGAAAAATTAGTTCTGCTGTGGAAAGAAAATGAGTCCACATTTGAGAAAGAAAAAAAAAAAAGAAAGCGGTGATGAAATAAAGAATAAGAGCTGGTTATGTTTTGAATACGATTGCAGAATAAGTTCAAAGGACTGGATTTTATGTACTGAATTTTAATTAAGTGCTGGAAAAGTATTTGGTGACTATCACTGCTTGAATAATTAAAGAAAGAGCTGGATGTTGTGGCTCTAGATCAGGAAAAGCAGGAAGTGGAGTTGATATCCAAATAAAAGGAGCAGCAAGTTCTATATGCATGCACACTATTTGTTGAATTCTGCAGGTGACTTAGAACCCCATAGGGCCCGACCAAATAAATAAAAAATCCCTTGGCCCCATTGCGTCCCTGTGAATAAAAGGTTGTTCTTAACATCTGTGCATTACTCAATCTTTACTGTGGAGATGGTCAGCTATCAAGCTTGTGAGTTCTGACTAGACTAGGGATGAAGCACTTGTCCTAATTTTCTGAATTGTAAGTTGTGTGTTTTACTACCCATAAGAGTGCTTGCTTGGGGAATTTGTGCATGAACTGTGTTAAACTGACTGGATATGGTCTGTTTGGTGGAATGGTAGAGTTTGCATAGTTTGTGATTAAAAGGTGAATCTCGTGGTGCAAGTACAATTGACATGAGGAATTTGGGCAAAGTAATCCTGTGTTTATGTGGTGTCATTATATCATGTGAGTCATGTCTTAGGTCTTTTGGGTCAATGTTTGTTTTTTCTATTATGTTTCTTTTGGGTCTGTTCAAGTTTTTTGTCTTTTCTGTTCTTGTGTTTGTGTCTTTGTGTTTTTGTTACGAAAGAAAGGGAAAGAAAATAGGACTGAGTTTAATTCTTTACTTCACGCTTGAGGACAAGCGTCATTCAAGTGTGGGGATATTTGATAGGTGTCCTTTAGCTGCTGAATTTTAGAGCATAATTGTGGCAAATCTCACGGGTATGTGCAAGTTTTTGTAAAATAAATGCAGGTTTTAGGAAGAAAAATAATTAGAGACAGCAGATGCAAAAGAGGAAGGAAAGAGCAATCCAGCCCAAAGAAGCAATGAAGGAAGGCATTATGCATATCATGCATGCAAAAGGAACAAGTGGGCCAATGAAGAGAAGGAAGCCCAAATGAAGAAAAAAAAGAAGTCCAGCCCACAAAGAGAAATTGGAAGGGAATTCAGATTCTTTAATTATCAGCATGAGTGATGCGCATGGGTTGTTTCCTAATACAAATTATCCTTCTTTATTTTGGAGATTATTTTTTGATAGTATCCTACATGGACAAGAGTTTTAGTAGTTTACTATTTTTTAAATTAGTTTCTACTCTCCATTCTACACCTATTTATAGGGATAGAAGGGAGAGGACAGAGGGACTTTTTTTTGGGAGAAGTAGAGTTTTATCAGATATTTTGATAGCTAGTTCAGATTTTATAGCAGTAGTTTTCGGTTCATGCGTTTTTAGAATTTTCTGCCAGCAGAGGTCCCGTTTGCCCTAACGGGAGGTAGCATACTCTGAGATTATTTTCAGATCGTAAATCAAGTATTTCTTTCTTATTTATTTTATTCTTTTCAACTATTTTCAGTATGAATCATATAATAATTATGTGCGTAGTTAATTTGATTATGAGTAGCTAAACTATTTATTCCGGCATAATGTAATAGCAATTAATCCGGGCATGTTATGAAACCGAATTGTTCTTAAATTAAATTGCATGTGTTCCTTCTTATTCTCTGCTCAGAACGTTGATTACTGATATTTAATTAAGATTGATCACCTTAGTTGAATTAGGTAGAGCCAATTAATTCCAGTTAAATAACATAATATTTATTGGGCAAGATTAATTAGTGGTAAAGTTACCTTCAGGTAATAGAGAATAAGGGGTTAGTAATTCTTAGATGTTAATTCAATAAGAATAACTAAAATCGGGTCTCCCTAAATCTTAAGGCTGTTAACTTGGTTAATAGGTGTCGATGCCTTACGGCCTGTTCCTTGTTAATTAGAGTAGCAATTATGTCTGTGCGGATTCACGGTAATTGTCGATACAGTAAGGGGAGATTGGGTTATGTCTGTGCGGATTCACGGTAATTGTCGATACAGTAAGGGGAGATTGGGTTATGTCTGTGCGGATTCACGGTAATCTATAACTGGTTGATGACATGCTATTTAATATATTATTGAGTTGATGATTAACATGCACGTGATTATTGTGATTTACATATTGCTGGAATACTTTATTACATTAATTCAACTCTCTTTCTTAATTTAAGTTTGTTATTTAGTTTTTAATAATCTTTTACAAAGTCTCTCTGACGCAACAAAAGGTGGTTGCAAACCAAAACTGTTTGGAATAAATAGGTTTTTGTGATTTTAAACACTCCGTTCCCTGTGGGATCGACCCTGTTATCATTGTGCTACTTATAGCTAATTATTGCAAGTTTATACAGTACTTTTACTGTATTTGATAGGGCTAACGACGGTCTTATCAATCTCTCATTCATAAGTTACTTAGAACTCCATCAATAACTTAACAGGAAATCTTCCATCACCTATGTGGGTGCTTCCCAATCTAGAATATCTATATCTTTACAATAATAAGCTTCATGGTACTTTACTTGAGTCTGTTTTCAATTGTTCAAACCTCAAATATATCAAGTTGAGTTGGAACCAGTTTGAGGGTTCCATTCCTAATTCTCTAGGGAATCTTAGACTCCTTCAATTTTTGAATCTAGAGGAAAATCTTTTTACTTACAACAACTTTCCCTCTTCGGTGATTGGCTTATTAAATTTCTTGTCCAATTGCAAAGATCTAAGGACTTTAAATCTGGTTCAAAATATGCTAAATGGCTACCTTCCAAAGTCAGTTGGGAATCTTTCAACTTCTCTTGAAAGTGCCAATGATTGTAAGATCAAGGGAAATATTCCATTGGAATTTGGAAATTTAAGCAGTTTAGTATGGGTAGACCTATTAGGAAATTAGTTGTTTGGATCAATTCCTAGAACATTTAAAAGTTTACGACAACTTATAGGTTTATCTCTAGAAAATAATGAATTAGATAAGGGCATGGTTAATGGAATTTGTGGCTTGCGAAGGCTGGATACTTTATCTCTAAGTAGAAATCGGATTTCAGAGCCAATTCCAAAATGTTTGGGAAATATTACTTCTTTGAGAAATATATACTTGGATTCAAATAGATTAATTTCTACAATCCCAACTAGTTTGTTGAACCTCAAAGATCTCTTGGCACTTAACCTTTCTACAAATTTTTTAAGTCTGTTTCTACCACCCGAAGTTGGGAATTTGAAAGTGTAACATTGCTAGACTTGTCACGGAATAACTTTTCAAGCAACATTCCTAGCACAATTGGAGATCTACATAACGTACAATACTTATCTTTAGCATTCAAGGTTCAATTCCAAAGTCACTTGGTACGATTGTAAGTTTGATGTCATTGGACCTTTCACATAACAATCTCTTTGGCATGATCCCAATGACATTGGAGATGCTACAATATCTCAAGTACTTCAATGCTTCCTTCAATGATTTGAGCGGTGAAAATCCTTCACATGGTCCATTTCATAACTTCACAAATGAATCTTTAATCTTCAATAAAGCGCTTTGTGGAGATCAAAGGTTCCATGTGCCTCAATGTCCAAAAATTAAGAGCAAAAACAGAATGCAGTGGGTTTTATTTGTTTTGCCTAGCTTGGCTGCTATTTTAGGTTCTATGGTCTTTGTCTTTGTTTGATTTTGATGCCTAAGAAAAGGTAAGATTACAGTTCCAAGCATTACAAATTTTCTCCCAATTGCAGCACAAGAAAGATTCAGTTACTACAAGCTTGCATATGCAACCAATGGGTTTGATGAGAGCAATTTATTAGGCAAAGGGAGTTTTGGATCTGTTTTCAAAGGTACCATTGATGAACAGAGAACTATTGCTATTAAAGTGTTCAACTCAGAAGTACAAGCGGCATTCAAGAGTTTCAACAAAGAATGTGAGGTATTACGCAACATTCATCATAAAAATCTCACAAAAGTCATCAGCAATTGCTCTACCCCAGATTTCAAGGCAATTATATTTGAATTCATGCCTAATGGTAGTCTTGAGAAGTGGTTGTATTCACACAGTTATTTCTTAAGCATCATGCAATGGCTGAATATATTAATTGGTGTAGTTGTTGCACTTGAATATCTCCATAATGGGTACATGAGACCAGTGGTTCATTGTGATTTAAAACCCAACAATATATTGTTGGACGAAGAAATGGTTGCACATGTAAGTGATTTCGGCATGTCACGATTTTTGGATCAAGAGGATAGCATTGGATACACACAGACAATTGCTACATTTGGCTATATTGCACCAGGTAAATATGCATTTTTCTTTTTATTTCTTTTTTTTTTTGGGTTCTACAATGTCATATGATGATTTATGAACATTTTTGTGCAGAGTACGGATTTGAAGGATTAGTATCTACAAAATGTGATGTATATAGCTACGAAATTATGATGATGGAAATTTTTACAAGAATAAAGCCAACTGATGAGATGTTTGGTGGAAACTTCATTCTTAGGAGTTGGGTGAGGGATTCAATGCCTGATGGGGTATTTGAAGTGCTATATGCTAATGTTCTTAGTGCAAATGATGTGAACTTTGATAAAAAGATGGTGTGTATAAGTAGCTTTGAATTGTACGCAAGAAACTCCAAGTGAGAGAAGTAAGATAAAAGATGTTCTTGTAGAAATGGAAAAAATTAAACTTCAAATGTTCACTATTATCCGTAGTGAAGTCAATTGAAGTAATTTTATCTTTCTGCTACTTAAGCTTCTAGTGAGCTAAGGTGTTGTAACTTCTTATCAAATTTTTAGTTACATGGTTACGAAAGCACAAAATGGTAGCACATATCTTTTATTATTGACTTTTTTATTAGTTAATTTGAATGTGACAATTTAAGATGATATTAAAATTGAGTTTGAGAATTTGAAGACTTATATATATATATATATATATATATATATTTGTTTAGATGAATAAAAAAATAGCCTTTTTTATTTGTTGGAAACGTTCAATAAGGATTGAGATGTTAAGGTCTAGCGACGATCAAAGGCAATCAATCAGCCATACACCTTAGCATACGTCCCAAAAGCTTCTGCAATTGCATTCTCATCATGACCAACCAAGAAAAATGTTTCATGAAACTAAGATAATAACTCTGTTGGTTGTCAAATTTTGGCTCCTGTTGCGCTTTCATTTTTGAATTTGAAATATATATATATATTTTTTTGGGTCTCTAATCTTAATTTGATTTTTTTTTTTATCTCAACCAAAATCAGTTCAACGTCAGTGGACACGTGATAAACAAAGCCCTCAAAATATTGAAATTTGAATAAATAATGCTGACGGTAATGAAGTTGTAAGAAAAATTTGACGAATCATAAATCTCAAATTTGTCAACGTTGGGCCGGCCGAATTTGGGCGATGATGAACTACATAAAGATGAAAAATGCAAATGTAGTGGCTGAAGATAAATATTTTCAAGTTTTAAAATAAAAGTGCAACATAAAACTAAATTTAGAAACTAATGAAATTATTATCTCTAATAAAATTTAAGGATCATAAGAAGTGGTTTTAAAATTTTAGGAACGTAATGGTGGTTGAAGGCAAATATAGGGACCAATAAACTTGTCTCTCTAATGAATAAATAAATAAAAAAGGGCTTCTCAACTTCTAAAAATAAAGACATAAAAGGCTTCTGAAAAACTCTCAAAATATATATGATCGATGATAGCTGCTGGACTCCGTCCACTGAATTAACAGAAGAAATGATTAAAATCTTTTTTTTTTCAAAGATATGATTAAAGACTTTTAAGTGACAATGATTTAACCCAAGTTTTGTATTCGATGCGTATGATTATTTGATAGTGCTCATACTGAATTTAGTTGTTTAAGTATCTATAAGTATTGAAAATAGGCATATTGCGTTTAGTCATAAAATTATTCAATTTAGTTGTTGAACTATCACGTATTAAACTGTCATGCAGTCAAATAAGTGACTATATTTCCTGAAATTGCATCGGTAGTTAATTATCTTAAACTGTACATTATTTTTCTGAAAGCGATTATAAGGCTATTATTATCTTTTAAAAAAAAAGAAAAAAGAAAGAAGCAATGGGTAAAATTAATTGGACTGTCATAGACAGGCTCGTCACTGTAGAAGCATGCTTCTTCCTAATTTTACTTATAAATTTATAATGATACCAATTTGTTGTAAATCTTTTGTGGGTAATTAAATTTAAGAACAAATGCCAAACATTTATGAAAAATGCTTGAGGGTTTCAGTTGTGAATATATATATATATGTTAATTCATTACAACATCCTTTTTTTTTATTGAATTTTTGCGTTAAAGGTATTATTTTAATAGTTGTGTCGTAACGATTATGTTTCGAAATAATTAAGAATTTATAATACGGTTATAAATATTTTTCGTAATATATATTAGGATCTTGCATTAAAGGAAAGGAATATATTTTAATTTGTTATCTTAATAAATGATTAGTGCTTTTAAAAGATACATAGAAAAACTATAGTCCCTTTGTGATACTATTGAGTCAATGAGTAATGGCGTATGATGTATTAGTAATGCAATTGCACAACCCATTACATAAATCATTATTTACTAATTGAGTGATCCTATGAAAAGACTATAATCTTTCCCTTATATACATATAAAATTAGTCTCGTCAAAAAATCATTTGTCATATGTATTATTTTATAAAGAAAAAAGTTATTATCAGAGCAAAAAAATTAGAATCCATAGCAACAAATAACCATTTTCCTAAAATACCCTTATTTGTTAAATTACTTTGTCTTTTCTCTCTCTAATTTATTTTTCCAACTTAACCATCGAGAAAATTCTAGCTTCCTCATCTCCGGATTTCTTCTTCATTTTCCCAGTGAATCTCCAATTTTCTTTTTTTTTGGAGCAAACAATCACAACATACTAGTGCGTTCAGGTAAAACTATTATAACTTTGGCCGTCAGATATTATCTTCGCCCAGTGCCACCACTGTTTCCAGCAAAAGCCACCTAAAATTTATATAGTGAAAATAAATATTATTGCAAAAATAACATAAAAAATAAGGGCAAATGACAGTCACCCTTTCTGTTTTATGTTCAGTGACAGTTACTTGCCTATATTTTTGAAATACCATGTTACTCCCCTTATATTTTGGTATTAAAGTGTCAACTGGATGAAAAATGATTACATTAACACCAGGCGGAATGCACGTGCGAGTAAGGCGAGGGAAAACTAAGAAAAAAAGTAAAACCAAATATTTATAACCAAGTTATCCCTTCCTTTCCATCTCTCATCTCCGCTTAGTCATGAATTGTTCATCGTTGCAGAAGGTGAGTTCTTTAGATTTCTTTCCAATCTATGGTGAGTAAATTACTAGTGTTGATTGAGATTTCATCATCAAGAAAGCTCCGGTGGAGTGGGTTTTTGATATGACTTGTCATGGGATTACCAAATAAGAGTAAAAGTACGGTTTAAAACCTGCAATTAAGATGCTAATAAAATATAGCACAGTAACAGACATGGTCGATCCACAGGGACAGTGATTAATATCCAATTTCCAAATAACATGCAAATATAACCAAATGTTGACTAGTAGTCACATTTGTGTCTCTTAAGAGACCTTAGAGTTGTCACTTAATTGTAGAAAATAATAATTAAACTAATAACAAAAATAAAGACTTAGAAAATATCAAGTAATGAGAGAAATTCCAGTATTATGTGAATCCACATTAATCTCATGCATGCAATCATAAACCTCTTTACTTGTCTAATTACTTATGCCGTTTCAGCTATAGTATTACCGCGAGTCCCTGCAAATAATCCCAATTCTCCCTTAGTTTCTTGATAATCCCCCGCGAGTCCCTGCAAAGGAATTATTTCTGTAACTACGTTAAGTAACAGACCGCGAGTCCCCGCAAACCTTATTAATTAACAAATAGAAGCATTAAGAACTAGAAGAACCCGAAACTAATAACTCCTACTAACGATGCATAAACAATTATCACCCAATTAATCCTGTATTACTCGGCCGGTTAGTTGTGCCACTCACTGACTCTACCAGATTAAACTAAGTTGATCAGGCTTAATAGAATCTTAGTAATTAGATATATGAAAACAGGTAATTTAGAAATATAATTCATTAGACTTTAGATTAATTCCTTGGTTTCATACATGTATGGATTATGGCTTCTTTACATAATACCAGAACTAAGAAATTAGCTACTCATAATAAAACACGTAAAATACATAAATATAAAAGAATCCATTAAAAGAGAAAACAGAAAACAGTAATGTATATTAAGAAATCGCAATCCGGCAACCGACGCTTTGGCCAAATCGTAGCCTGTACAGTCGGGAATTCCACAATCACAATTAAAACAGAACATAACTAAAATTAAGGAACGAAAATTGTTTACTGCAGTAGCACGTGAAAACTACGAAAACAATTGTATGAAGTGTGCCTTATTTGCACAAAACTCTCCCAACTATATAGGGAGAGAAACCAAATCACAAAAGGAAACAAATACAATCCTTCTCAATTGAGGAAACATCTTCAAACAAGGAAATTACTTTCTTGGAATCAGAATTGGATTCTCTTTCTTCCGCTGGAAGTCTTCTTAAACAAGGTAACTTCTTGAGATTCCTTTTCTTCTTCCAATTCTGAATCCTTCTTCTCAACGGAATTAATTTCTGCTTTTTTTGCTCTGCTCTCCACTTGGATCGGCAGCAGCTTCCCGCGGGTTTCCTACTTTTCGAATTGTGGGCTTCTTGGGTGCTGACTTCTCTACTCCAATTCTTCTACATTTTGCACATTCCTTCCTTCCTAGGCCTAATCTCCAAATCTGCAATTAATCGTTAAAATCTTGGGCAAAAGCTAGTGAGAACTGCCATAACAAGTGTTAAAATAATTCACCTAAAAGGTGCACATCAAATATCCCCACACTTGAATAACGCTTGCCATCAAGCGTGAAGTGAAAAACTAAAACATACCCTTCATTTTAGCAATTTACTTAAGCTTCCTTCCTCAATTGATCCAGACCAAACACAGACACAAAACAGAACAAGATACACAAGACTCTTGGACTAAACAATTATGACTCTTGATTTACTTGAGAAAAATTACTGCATTGACTTAAAACAAAACATGACTCAATGAATCTGGCTTTCTCTTTTTCTGGAACTTGCTCACACCATAAAATCAGCACTTCAATTCGTATGCATGTGTTCTTTTTACTTCATAAAAAATAGTCCTTCGATCAGCTAAATCCAAAAATATGCAATAATTCCCAAAAACAGCACTCTATGGTCAGTGATGCACACAATCTCTCATTTTTTAAAGAAAAATTCAGGATAAAAGTAAATCCTAATCTAGCCAGAATCATACATGCTTGATAGCCGACCATCACCACAGTATAGAAGGAATAGATACACAGCAGTTTAGAAACAACCTTCCTAGGCTACCTGTAACAAAATTCAAACCCAGTGTGTTCTTGAAAAAACAACTTCGGCTGCTGTACCTTTGTTCATAGTTCTTCATGACTCCCTTCTATTTGGGCAAACAGGTGCCTGTCCGTCTCAGCATTTTACATTTTGCATGGATTATGGCTCACAAAATTCAGAACTTTAAATTTCTACCCAGCTCACCAAATATCACACTTTCAGAACATTGCAGCATTCAAAACATCAACATTTTTCTGATTTTTTTTCTTTCTTTTTTTACTTTCCATGAGCTTGTTAACATTGGCTGCACAAATACATGGCCAACTAATCCACTTATTGCTTAAACAGTACACCACTTGATTAAATTCATAATTCAGCATCACAGCATACACACTAGGGGTAGAAAGGATTTATCACAAAATTGGCCTTGGCTTTATTTACTGACTAAAAAAAACGTTTGTATACAAGGCTTTAACTTGGCTTCTAGGGATATAACAAGGTAGGTTAAGAATTCAAGGCAAAAGTGGTTAATCCTAAGAAGGTTCCCCATTATGCCGCCATGTACTATTCATACGATCTTGAAAGTCTGACACACAAGCAAATGATTCTCCCCAAACAATCCAACATTTAGGCTCAGTACAATGGTTTAAGAAAGGGAAAACATGCATATTTTTGGATTTAACTAATTCAGGACTTCTCAGATAAATTATTCAAAACTTCAGAATGCATACTTCATGTCATACTTCATCTATGATGCATATTTCATATCCAAATTAGATAAGGCGGAACAACTTAACTCACAAACAGACCACAAAAAATAAAATTTTAGGACAAATGTCCCTACATCCCCACACTTAGATAATTGCTTGTCCCTAAGCAAAGACAGTGAAAAACAAGGGATACACATTGACATAAAAATTATGAAAAACATGAAACAATCTTGCAACATCCCAATACTTGAAGAAAGCTTGCCCTCAAGCATGAAGAAAAGAACAAAAACAGGGCTAAACACAGACCAAGAAAAACAAACATAACACAAAATAAGAACTCAAAACAGCACAAAAAATAGACTCAAAAGGATAAAACAAAAGAGTAACTTGACAGCCTAATCAGTAGGCTCCAATTGCTGCTCAATGGCATCCAAGCATTCTGTCATTTGGTCAAATCGCTGATGGACAGCTGTGAATCCCTCATGTACTTGCACCTTCAGTGCAACTTGTTCCTCTTTCAACTCTCAAGGTCCTTTTGGACCTTCTCCAAACCTGCAGAAGCTGCATGAGCAGGTGGCAGAAATTCTGCATTGTGAAAGCAAAGGGTCTCATCCCAGGCCCTAAAAAGTAGCTCTGTAATAATCAAATAATCATTATTCAATGGCGCAGGGGCAGGACAAGGGGTTATGCAAGTGTGGGTGGCATCAAATAAATCTAGATTTCTAGCAATTAACCCCACAAAATGCCCTAAGCTCAAATGTCGCTTAGGGTGAGATGCAATATCCCCCAAACTATACCCAATCCAGAACCCAAGATTCAGTTTAATCCCATCCAACATGCATTTAAGTATATAAAAATCAAGTATTGTAACTACATGTTGGACAGAAGTCTTACCACTAAGATTCTTCACAATCAGATAATGGCAAAATTGAAGGGCCGGGTCAGTAATCAAATAAGCCCCAGACTTGGTAGAAGAATAAACAGCCTCAGAAGAAGTGAGGAGATTCTACACAGATTGATGATTAAAATCAAGAAATTTAATAGGCCTAGCTAAATAATCAGCAAATGCTAACTCATCCTCAGTACAGATTCCTAACACAGTATTCAGGTGATTCACATAAAGAGAGTGCATTGTATTAAACAACCTAAAATTCAAAAACTCCCAACTAGGGGTGAAACCCTTAGTCATTGTTTTAGTGGCAGTGGCATAAAATTCTCTAAGCATCTCCTCATAACAAGGAGTCAATTCAAAGTTCAAAATCCAGGACCACCCATGGTAATCAGTATCTCGATACATATCGTAGTATCCTACGATACTACGATCCAGGAAGGGGTAATCGATACAGTATCGCATGGTATCCTTTTATAAGTAGTATCGCCATGGGATCTATAGTATCGCCCAAAGGATCGTAGTATCGTACGATACTACGATACGTATCGGGATACTGACTACCATGAAAATATCCAATTATTCATTATAAATCTAAGGTTGAATATATTTTTTTTACACAATCATTTCATGTCTTTGTTCGTAGCCTAGTGGTTGGTTAAGTAACCCTTAGTTTATTGAGCTATAGTACAACTATAGTCTCAAACTACTACGTTATAATTTATTATTGCTTTTTTGCATATAGATCCAATTTATAGGTATTCTAATATTGCAATTATGATATATACAACAATATGAGCTTGTATGATCAATTTGATCCATTTTTTGTGGGTCTTACGATTCTACGATATGATCCTATCGATCCTGCATGGTATCCCGATCCCACTCCCCAAAACGATACTGTGTGGTATCCCGATACTGACTACCTTGGGACCACCCCTCTGCCAAAAAAATCATGCACTGTTTCTGAAATATTCAAGCTTACTAAAAGCTGAGAATCAATACTATAAAATGGAAAAATAGAGCGAGAGCAAACCTGCTCCGTCAAGTTCTGTGCAATCTGAGCAACGGTGGTGATCTAAACATGAGGCGGTGGAGCGTCCTCTTCTTCATCGGTCGCTGGCTCCATATGGGCAGTAGAAGTACTCGCCCGAGCTGTTCTTTTCCTTAAAACTCGCGTAGAAGTACGTAGTGGTGGCACAATTGGCTGGGAAATAGTAGAAATACTCACTTCTTGTGCCGATGATGTAGTCAGAATCTCCAAGGACACCGGAATAGGCTGTGGTGGCGTCGAGGTGTGGTGGCTGGTGGCCTCAGCCAAACTAATTTACTCGGTGTCACCACTGGCTGCAGAATTGGCTGCCTCAGTCTCCGGCGGAGGGGACAGCGGGGGCTCGCGGTGGTAGGAGTGGTGGTGGCGGCTTACTTGTGGCTGGGCCGGCAAACTACGAGTGTTTTTTGGACTGAGGTTTTCGCCTGTTCAGGTTCCTTCGCCGGGACTGGTTTTGCCGCCGGCTTAGTGGGTTTCCTTGGCATCCCGATTTTGGACACCGGAGTTGGGAGCTTAACTTATGCCTACTGTTCCCATGGAATGATAGAATCATGTCCCATTTCTTATGGGCAGTGTATTTCTAGCGGAGGGGGCTAGAAGAAGTAGCGGAGGAAGTGGTGGTGGTGGGAGATGGTTCAGGCTCCTTGATGGGAATCATCCCCGTTGGCCACTTCGTCTTCTTAGCCGGCGTGGATTCGGTGGTGGGCGACGGCCTCTTCACGGCCGCATATTTCCGGCGGAGTGGGCTGGATGTGGTGGCGGTGGATGAAGTGGCGGCCATTGGTAAAGGTTCGAGCTTCTTGAAGGGAACCGGAATAGCCACGGCGGCCTCCTCGGTTCGTCCACCTGTCTGATGCAATCCTTCTAGCTTTTGGGGGCCATGGTCGGAAAAGATGGAGGAAGGCGGTGGGTGATTCGAGCAAATGGGAGGTGGCGCGGTAAAAGGGAAAGGCGGTGGTGGATTTTTTTGAATAATGAAGATGATGGGTTGGGGGAGAAATTATGGGTAAGTTAGGGTAAAGGGGAATGGGTAAAATTAAGGTATGAAAGGTCGTTGGGTCAGGTAACTGGGTCGGGTAAATGGGGAATTGGGTAGGTTGGTTGTGTGATTGGGGATAAAATTAGGTTAGGGCAAAAAATCCCCAAATTGGGTGAGATAGGTTCTCCGTAATTGCAAATGAGTCCCTTTACTTCCTGAACTTCGGACTTCGGCCCCAGAACTTATAATTTATGCCCACTGCTCCACATAATTGCAGCTTCGATACCTGGACTCCGTTAAACCTTGTAATTGGGCCCCCGAATTTGTAATTCATGCGCTTGTGCCGAAATTTGTTTTTCGGACCCCTGCTTTCTCGGAGATGTGTAATTTGGCCCCTAAAACTTGTACTGCGCCCCTGTGTCTTTCAATAATTATTCCGCTAGTTTTTTATTGTTTATTATTTTTACTAAACTATTACAATAAACTAGGCTGCCTCCTAGTAGCGCTTTTCTTTAACGTCTTGGCCAGACAGAGTGCGAACTTGATCAATCTATATGGTGCGGGCATTTAGTCAACCATAGGCTGTCGACTTGCTGGATCTATCTTAAGGTATAAAATTGCTTCAATCGATGCCCGTTGACTTTATACTGCTGCCCTGACTGAGGGTCTCGGACTTCCACTGCACCACTTGGCCAAACGGCTACTACCTCCAATGGTCCATGCCACTTGCTAGACAATTTTCCGGTGCCAAATAATCAAATTCTAGATTTAAATAGTAATACCTACTGGCTAACTTGAAATTCCTTCTGTCAAATGAGCCGATCATGCCTTGCTTTCATTTGGTCCTTGTACTATTTGACCAAATCGTAGGCTTCCAGCCTAATTTCTTCAAGTTCCTCGAGTTGGTACTGCCTTTCTTCACCAGCTGTTGTGGCATCTATGTTCATCTTCTGGACTGCCCAGTATGCTTTATGCTCTAATTCCACGGGAAAATTACACATCTCGCCAAAAACAAGTTGATACGGAGACATCCCAATAGGGGTTTTAAATGCACTTCGATATGCCCGTAAAGCATCAGGTAGCTTTTGACTCCGATCTTTTCTTGAGGTATTAACTATCCTCTCAAGGAGTTTCTTGATCTCCCAATTTGAGACCTTGGGCTGGCCATTGGATTGCGGATGATAAGGTGTAGCAAGCCTATGTTGAACTCCGTATTTTCTCATGATTGCTGAGATGGTTCGACTGCAGAAATGAGTCCCTTGATCACTTATTATTGCCTTTGGTACTCCAAATCGGGGGAATATATTGCACTCCAAGAACCGCTTCACCACATGAGTATCATTAGTTCGTGTTGCTCTGGCTTCCACCCACTTGGACACATAATAAACTGCTAATAGGAAGGGTCTCATGAAATCCATACCCCACACATCAAATATTTCGCACACCTTGATCGGAATCTGTGGCATCTCATCACGGGTCCCGATGTCTCCAAATTACTGGCATCTTCTACAAGCTTGACAGAATAAGTAACTATTTTTGTTCAAACTAGGCCAATAAAAACCACATTCCATTATTTTTCGGGCTGTGAGTTTGTGCCCAAAATGTCCACCTGTAGGCGAAGAATGGCAATGCTAAAGGATACTCTCTTGTTCCCATTCTGGCACACAACGTCGAATGATTTGATCAGGGCCACACTTCCACATGATTGGATCGTCCGAGATATACTATTTACTGTCACTGATTAGTTTCTCCTTCTTTCCTTGAGAGAATTTAGGTGGGAGAACATTGGCCACCAAATAATTCACCATATGTGAATACTACGGGTCCGGATGTGTTGCTGCTACTGCTGCAAGATGTGATTGTTCACCCTGGATCACAGCACTTAGAGCGAAAAGGTGCTCTCCTGGAAATTCTTCTCCAATTTGTTCCTCCTCTTCAGGTAGAGTTAGTTGGCTCAAGTGATCAGCCACAGTGTTCTCAGCTCCTTTTTTATCCTTGAGCTCCCAATCAAATTCTTGGAGAAGCAGAATCCACCTAATCAACATCGGCTTTGACTCCTTTTTGTGCAGCAGGTGTTTTAAAGCAGCATGATTGGTATAAACTATAACTTTGGAACCCAGGAGGTACTGTCTGAATTTATCAAACCCGAACACCACTGCCAATAATCCCTTCTCCGTTGTTGTGTTACATTGGGCAGGATTTAGAGTTTTTGAAGCATTAATACACAGCATGTGTCTCCTTCCAAAATTTCTGACCAGGTACGGCACCAACAACATAATCACTAGCATCACACATAAGCTCAAATGGTTTCTCCTAATATGGAGGTTGAATGATCAGAGCTGATACCAACTTACCTTTCAGAGTATTAAATGCTTCTCGACAGTTGTCCGTTAGGGCAAACGGGACATCGTCTTTGAGCAAATTAGTGAGTGGCAATGCGATTTTAGCAAAGTCCTTGATGAAACATTTATAAAAACCTGCATGGCCCAGAAAACCTCTGATCTCCTTCATGTTAGTTGGATATGATAGCTTGGCAATTAGTTCCACCTTGGCCTTGACCACTTCCAATTCTTCTTCACTGACTTTGTGACCGAGAACAATTCCCTCTCGAACCATGAAGTGATATTTTTCATAATTCAGCATCAAGTTCTTAGGAATAGGATAAATTATTCCCATGGCCAATAACTTCAGAGTCTCCTTTAGAACTACCTCCCTCATGTTCGGATTCAGCTTTCTTTGAGGGTCCCTAGATGGCTTGGCATCGGGTTCCAGGAAGATAAAGTGCTGGCAAATATCGGGACTTATTCCAGTAACATCGGCTAAGGTCCACCCGATTGCCTTGATGTGCTTCCGTATGGTTCTGAGCAAACGATCCTCTTGAGCTGGCATCAATCCCTTTGAAATAATTACTGGTAGTGTATCCCCTTCTCCCAAGTGGGAATACTTCAAATTATTTGGGAAAGGCTTCAATTCAAGCTTCGATGCCTTTACTAAGGATGGAATTAGCCGCTCGGCACTCCGCGGTTTGGGGAAACCGCCGCCTGGTCCTTATACTCTTCAGCTTCTGTGAGGCTCTGACCAAGCGTCCTTTCCGGCTTATCCTGCAAGTAATTTATTTCAAGATGTTCTTGGACAAGGGGGTCAATGACATCTATTCCATATACATTCTCAACATCATCAGGATGTTTCATGGCACTCTCAATGTTAAATTGCCACTTCTCCGCACAATAATCCAAACAAATTGACCCATTATATACATCTATAATAGCCATAGATGTTTTAAGAAAAGGTTTACCCAATACCACACCAGCAAATTACTTAGCGGGATCAGTATTCATTTTTATCACATAAAAATCATCAGCGTACACAAAAGAATTAACTTGCACAAGTACATTTTCTAATACCCCCTCAGGATGCACACATGATCTATCAGCTAATTGAATCACAACCTTTGTTTTAGCTAATTCTACCCCAGATAGAGTCAAATAAATAGATAAAGGCATAACATTAATAGATGCACCAAAATCACACATTGTATGCTCAATAACCTTTTCTCCAATCACACATGGTAGAAAAAACATACCTGGGTCCTTGCACCTGGGTGGCAGCTTCTTCTAAATAACGGCAGAGACTGTCTCGCCTAGGACCACCTTGCTAACTCCTCTCAATTTTTCTGCATGAAGTCCTTCAGAAATTTCCCAATTGGGGGAATTTTAATCGCCTTTAGGAATGGAACGTTGACATCCATTTTTTCGAAAACCTCCAACTACTCAATCGAGTCCTTATATATCTTCCTTGCGTTGGGGTGCAAGCTATTGGGAAAAGGTGGCACCAGCTTGTACACCACATTACTTACTGGAACAAGGACATGGTTCCTCTTAGTTTCAGGCTCAGAGCTTATAATGATCGACACCTCAGGTTTGATTGCCTTTGAATTTTCAGTGCCCTGAACACCCATCGGTTTGGACAAATGGTCCCCTGGTTACTGCGATTTTTTTATTGCAGGCCCCATAATTTTTCCACTTCGCAACTGGATTTCGTTCACATTTTCCTTGGGAGAAACCTGTATCTGGGAGGGCAGTTGACCTTGATTCCCTCTTAATTCCTGCATGTAAGCTGATAACTGAGAGAGAACTCCAGTAATCCCATCGATGGTTGTTCGCTTCTCCTTCTGCTGCACAAATATCTCTGCCATGGACTCCTCCATTTTTCTTCCTCCTCTTGGATTGTTTTTATTCAGATTGGAGAAATTCCTCTGGTTCGGGGGTCTATACATTGGTCTATTACTTCGGTTATTGCCCCCCATATTCGGATTTGAAGCTTGTTGGTTAGAGTTCCCAAAATTCTGAATAGGACCTTGCTGATTTGCTTCTTAGGGAAAAGGAACTTGAACTCCTTCTTCTGGGTTTTTCCAACCAAACCCCGGATTGTCCTTCCATCCTGGATTGTACGTATTTGAGTAAGGATCCCTCCTTGGTGCATTCTGATGCAAGTTCCCATTGGAATTGTTGTGCCAATTTCCTGTAACCTTAGCATGAGCTATTGTTTCTTCCTGTGCAAGATTGCAGTTCTACGCAAAGTGTCCCGGATTGCCACAACATGCACACACGACCTCTTCTTTGTCACTGTTGGTTGAGCTTGCAAGTTTCGCCACTAGTGCAGTCAATTTCTCCGTACTAGCAGTGAGCTAATTTAATTTTTTCTCCCCAAAATCATCAATAAATCAGACTTCATCCTGCCGTTTGGCCAAACGGGAGGGTTTCCCGAATTGGCTTCTTGACTCGATGGTGTCTTCAATCATCTTTCTAGCCTTGGCTACTGTGTTGTTCTGGAAAGCCCCATTGTCTGATGAATCCATGTGGTTCCGATCATTAGTGCACATCCAATGGTAAAAATATTTAAGTAACTGTGCCTCTAAATACTTGTGATTTGGGCAGCTCACCACCAATTCATTAAATCCCATCTAGTAGTTGCTGAGGGACTCATCAACATCTTGTTGAATGCTACTAATCTCCTTTATGACCAAATTGGTTTTGTTGGAAGAAAATACTTCTTCAGAAACAGCTCCTTCATCTGCTGCCAGGTGGTGATGGAATTCGGTGGCAATAATGAGAACCACCTGTTTGCTGGACCTGTTGGGACATAGGGAAAGACCAATAATTTTAGTTGATCGATGGTGGCTCCCATTTTGCAATTCTTCACATACTCAGCAATGAAGTTGTGTGGATCATCCCTAGCACCCCCATGAAATTTTGGGATGCCATTCAGCCAGCCACTCTTCAAGGGAAATCCGTTGGTCAGTGTTGGAGTGACTACTGCTGAGGCTCTATGGTCGGAATCATGGATGCACAAATCCTTCAGCGTGGACTCCTCTGTTTGACCCTCTGCTCTGGGTCTGTCACCCATAAGATCTGATTCAGAACCAGAAAGTGAAAAATCTAATTCGGAGCTACCGGACATTTGGTCAAACAGTCGACTGACAGACTCTGTTTCTGCGAGCTTTCGTAACCGTGTCTCCTTGGCTAACCGTTTGCAGGTCTTCTTGATCTCTGGATCCCTGAGTAATTCATTACTTGAAGATCTGGTCATACAAAATACAAGAAAGCACCCGTGCACATTAATAGGAAAAATAATAAAATTTGTAACCATCCCCGGCAATGGCGCCAATTTGATATGACTTATAGTGGGTCTATCAAATAAGAGTAAAATATAGCACAGTAGTAGACAGAGTCGATGCACAGGGACAATCATTAATATCCAATTTCCAAATAACATGCAAATATAACAAAATTTTGACTAGTAGTCACCTCTGTGTCTCTTAAAAGACCTTAGAGTTGTCACTTAATTGTAGAAAATAATAATTAAACTAATAACGAAAATAAAGACTTAGAAAATATCAAGTAATGAGAGAAATTTCGGTATTATGTGAATCCACCTTAATCTCATGTATGCAATCATAAACCTCTTTACTTGTCTAATTACTTATGTCGTTTCAGTTATAGTATTACCGCGAGTTCCCACAAATAATCCCAATTCTCCCTTAGTTTCTCGATAATCACTCGCGAGTCCCCGCAAAGGAATTATTTATCTAACTACGTTAACTAACAGACCGCAAGTCCCAGCAAACCTTATTAATTAACAAATAGAAGCATTAAGAACTAAAAGAACCCGAAACTAATAACTCCTACTGACGATGCATTAGAAATTATCACCCAATTAATCCTGTACTACTCGGCCGGTTAGTTGTGCCACTCACTGACTCTACCAGATTAAACTAAGTTGATCAGGCTTAATAGGATCTTAATAATTAGACATATAAACACAGACAATTTTGAAATATAATTCATTAGACTTTAGATTAATTCCTTAGTTTCATATATGCATTGGAATATGGCTTTTTAACATAATACCAGAACTAAGAAATTAACTACTCATAATAAAACACGTAAAATACATAAATATAAAAGAATCCATTAAAAGAGAAAATAGAAAGCGTACTGTATATTAAAACATCACAATCCGGCGACCGACACTTTGGCCAAATCGTAGCATGCACCGTTGGGAATTCCACAATCGTGATTGAAATAGAACAGGACTAAAATTATGGAACGAAAATTGTTTACTGCAGTAGCACGTGAAAACTACGAAAACTATTATATGAAGCATGCCTTATTTGCACGAAACTCTCCCAACTATATAGGGAGAGAAACCAAATGACAAAAGGAAACAAATACAATCCTTCTCAATTGAGGAAACATTTTCAAATAAGCAAATTACTTTCTTGGAATCAGAATTAGATTATCTTTCTTGCGCTGGAAGTCTTCTTGAATAAGGTAACTTCTTGAGATTCATTTTCTTCTTCCAATTCTGAATCCTTCTTCTTAAAGGATTTAATTTCCGATTTTTTTTCTCTGCTCTCCACATGGGTCGGCAGCAGCTTCCTGCGGGTTTCCTTCTTTTCGAATTGTGGGCTTCTTGGGTGCTGACTCCTCTGCTCCAATTCTTCTACTTTTTGCACATTCCTTCCTTTCTAAGCCTGATCTCCAAATCTACAATTAATCATTAAAATTTCGGGCAAAAGCCCGTGAGAACTACCAAGAGTTAAAATAATTCACTTAAAAGGTACAAATCAGTTCTCTATTTTTAATATTTGAATGAGGAAAAGTTAATTACGTTTCTTTCTGTTGGAAAATCAACTACTGAACATCTAACTAGAAGAACAGAACAAAGAAAAACCCAGGATCCCAGGTCTATCCAAATCAAAAATCATAACCCGTAACCAGAAGGAAAATGAAGTTTTCCATATATTACTATGAGTAGCGAAGAGAACAAAAGGAACTTTAGATTATGTAAATTGAAAACCCATGGCCAGAGGCAAATAAAACAAAGGATGAAAAGAACGAAGAACTCTTTTTAATTTAAGAACATACATGGCCAGAAGAAATAAGAACGGATTCAAGATAACACACACATCACGTATCTGGGACGATTCTACGCCGACAGCGCCTTCAAATAAAAAGTTATCTCGATGTCGTTAATTGGAATATTGCCGATTCAAGCCTGAGTTTAGGGGTTTGTAACTTTCGATTATATACATCATTTGTGTTTTTATGCTTTATTCTTGTTCTCAACATACAATATTGCAGTTCTTGTTGATTGGAAAAGTTAAAAGATCCAATTGCATTTTGAGTTGGAAACCTTGTACTCTACATGTTTGATAGAATGCTCGTTTGCATATATTTGTTGCCTGGCTGGAGCGGTTGATGTTTGAATTGGAGAAGGTTTTTTATTTATTTTGATGTTAAGGTTATTTTAGGTACTTTACAATTTTTATACATGGCACCTTTAGTGTTATATTTTTTCATCCAATTAACACTTTAGTCCTAAAATATAAGAAGGTAACATGACATTTCGAAAACAAAGGGAGGTAACTGTCATTTGTCCAAAAAAAAATATTTAGAATAATTTATTGGAATGGTGTAGAGGGTATCTAAGAGACAAAAGAAACGTTTTAGAGAAATTCACACAATGTATAAATAAATAAATAAAAAACATTAAATTTTCATTTTAACCTTAATTAATTCTATTAAATGAAAATCTGAATTTCTTTCCCCAATTCATCTCCTCTCTCTATCTTTATATTTTCTCCCCTTTCTAATTCTTCTACCTTCCATCTAATCTCTCTCCCTCAATTTAATTCTTTTCTGATAATTTATTTTAATTCCGGAAGGCGTGACAAATTGTTAGAAGTGGATTTCATCATAATATAATCCTCCTTCCATCTCATTCAAACATCTACTTTGTATTAATTTTTTTTTTTTTTCAACCAAAAACTAGTAAAACTAACATTAATATCCTCAGTTTTTCTGACATACAAAATTTGTATTGGAGTTCAGAACTAGTAAACAAAGCGAATCAACTTGTACCTAACTTTACTCGCATAATCAGTATACATCTTTCCAAAGGTCTTGACTATCATAAGTTCCTCTAAATTTGCCTTCTAGCCGTAATACAGTGAGCAAAATAATATCTTCACTGCCAGCTGGAATTCAATCAAAGTTGTAGTCTCTTCATGTTCCTGGACATCATCATTGGCGTACATAGTTGGATTTTTACAACAAATGTCGTTTATGCAAGACTTGTTTCTCATTCCAACTCAATTTTGGAATCAAAAATCAATTTGCCAGAAAACTCCTTGGTTATATAATTACTTTCTGCATGAAAATAAAACACCTAATAATTAGTGTGTGTAGAACAATTAAAGCACCAAAATATAGGATATATCATGCTTTGACCCATTAGAAGAAAATTGTTGATAGAAACTTATTGAGAGCGTATAGTCTTTCGTTATAAATAAAACAAAAGGGACATCCCCCAAAGCATGCATGCCTAATTCATAAGCATTTTCCCACATCCCATTGGAAGAATATTCAATTAATGGCTACTACAACTTGCATTATTCTCTTTTTCTGCTGCAGCAATAGCATTCTTCTTCTTTCATGACTGTGCTTCGTCTGCTTTCCCAAGAAATATTTCTGATCAATCTGCGCTTCTCGCCTTAAAATCCCAAATTTCTTTTCACTCCAGCAATGCTTTCTTGGACAAAAATTGGTCAGCTTCATCATCAGTGTGCAGCTGAATGGGAGTCACTTGTAGTTCACACCATAACAGAGTTGTTGCACGCCTTGAATATCTCTTTCTTGGGATTAACTGGAACCATTCCTCCACAAATGGGAAACCTCTCCTTCCTCTCTTCTCTTCGTATTTTAACGACAGCTTCTATGGCAATTTGCCTCAAGAGCTAGCTCAACTTCGCAGGTTGAAGCTTCTGGATATAAGCAGTAATAATTTTAGTGGCCCAATTCCATCATTCTTCAGATCGTTAGGGAATCTTCGGATGTTGGATTGTTCGCAAAATGGATTTTCAGGAAGCATACCATCCTCCCTCTCCAACCTGTCTATACTGGTGGGGCTAGATTTGAGCGGGAATTTCCTGGAAGGAAGTATTCCAGGGGAAATTGGTCACCTTCATTCTCTAATCATTTTTGACTTGCAAGGCAACCAGCTTAGAGGTCCTATCCCACCAAGTATCTTCAATCTCTCAATGCTACAAGCCGTGGGTTTTACTGGTAACAAACTATCTGGTAATCTTCCAGCAGATATCTGTGATTATAATAAGCTTCCCAAACTTGAGGGCCTTTATCTTTCCCACAATGAGCTAGAAGGCGAAATCCCTCCAAGCTTAGGGAGCATCTTCAAAAAACATCATTGTCGGTTAATAAATTCACAGGAAACATACCGAAAGATATTGGGAACCTGACGCTTCTAACAACGTTATCCCTTGCTAGCAACTATCTGAACGGGAATTACGTTTCCTCCACTTCCATATGTGGTAGTATTATATAGTTTTTGGTTAGTGCTCAAATAAAGAAATTAATATATGAATGTTTGCAATTAATTGGTAAAATTTGGCAAGTTCAATTCCATCTGAGATTGGTAATTGATGAGGTGCGCTTTGGCCGGAAGGTCGTCAAGAGCGGATGGTCAAAGCTCCTGATCACAATCCTATCAAAAGAGAGAACCTGTTAAATATTCTAGGGGTGGCTCCCCGGGATACACTCCGACGGTCAAGTTAGTGTACAGTAGAGAGAGAAGTTCAGAGTATAGAGAGAGAGAGTAACCCCTTACCTGTAGGGTACCTGAGTGTATTTATAGGAATGAGCATCAAGATGGTTGGTGTCACCTACCACCTTTTCGATGTCTAGGGTCCCTCGTGGGGGACCCACCTGTAGGGTCGGGGGTCCCACGTGGGGCCCTTATTCACTATTAAGCCCCCCAGGCCGGAAGGTTGGATAGTCTACTAGAGAAGCTTCCGGTCTGGATGGAAGATCGTGCTGTTTGGAAGGTCAAGGCTTCCGCTGTAGAGGAGCATAAAGTGACTCCCTTTTTTTCTTATGGCGGAAGGTCTAGGCCTCCGCTATAGAGGAGCAGAAAGTGACTCCCTGTTTTCTTGTGGCGGAAGGTCTAGGCCTCCGCTGTAGAGGAGCAGAAAGTGACTCCCTTTTTTCTTGTGGCGGAAGGTCTAGGCCTCCGCTGTAGAGGAGCACAAAGTGACTCCCTTTTTCCTTGTGGATGAAGGTCTAGGCCTCCGCTGTAGAGGAGCATAAAATGACTCCTTTTTTGCTTGTAGCGGAAGGTCTAGGCCTCCGCTGTAGAGGAACATAAAGTGACTCCCTTTTTGCTTGTGGCGGAAGGTTTAGGCCTCCGCTATAGAGAAGCATAAAGTGGCTCCCTTTGGTGTAGGTGGGTCATTGGGGGTGGGACGGAGGGGAGAAAATGGGTTTGGAACCTTCTGGAGTGGGCGCCGATATGTCTTAATGTCAGGTTGAGTGTCAGAAGCCGTTGTGACGGTTCATTTTCCGGGATTAGGGTTCGCGTCTGGTGGATGGGATGACTGCTCGGTTTCCCAAGTAAAAGCCCATCAGTTCTTTATATAAGCTGACAGGGTAACGAGGATGAGAACCCCATTTGTAATCTTGCGTGAGTTTTAGAGAGAGAAACAGTGACGGAGGGTCTAGTGGGCAATTACTAAGGGTTTGCTGCTCGATCATCGGAAGTTGCAGCGGAGGTCACTAGAAGTAAGGCGGAAGGTATTCCTACTCTTCCTTCTCAATTTCGCAAGGTATGTTCTGTTTGTATTCTCTTTGTTCATTGTTTTCTGCTTTACTTTTCTTGCAGATTTAAATTTCATTTGTAAATAGTTGTTCCGAATGGGAAAGGTTTCGGCAGAGGGTAAAAGTAGGCCTATGTTGGACTATGGATCCGATTTTAGTGTAAATAAATTAAAGTTCCTCCGATCTAGATTTAATTACCCTGAGGGGGAGTATGATTTTAGGTTGCCGGATGGTGTTTATAATAATATTAGGAGTCCGCCGGAAGGCTATGTAACTGTGTTCGAGGGTTGTTTTAGGGTGGGATTAAGGTTGCCTCTGCATCCGTTTTTTGGGGATCTTCTGAAGCATTACGTCCTTAGCTTAACCTAGATAGTTCCCAATTCTATCCGTAAAATAGTGGGTTTTTTTATACAGGCTCATAGGTTAAAGTTTGAGCCTACTATAGACATATTTAGGTATTTTTTTAACTTATCACCCGTGTGCGTTGCTAACCAAGATGGTTGGTTTTTGTTTCAAGATAGGCCTAAGCCGAGTTCTAAAATGGTCTTCGAATTGCCTGATAAGATTAGTGAATGGCGTTATGGTTTTTTTTACATGTCCAAGAGGCATCTGCCGGAGGGTTGTGAGAATAACTGGCTTAGTACGAGTGACGGACTCTGGAAGGAAAAAACCGAGAAACCTAAAAGTATAGATAGGTCCGTTTTTAATAGTGTTTTGCAAAATGCTCAGCCAAGTGATTGCATAGCTGACGAGCAAATGTTGGTTGTTTGTGGGTTGAGTCAGGTGCTGCTGCGGCCAGAGCTTCCGATTATGACGGACCGTGGGCAAGGAATCTTCATTTTTTTGTATTTTATTTTCTCTTCACTTCCTGACTGGTGGATGGTACAGCTTTGAACTTCGATCGTTTCATAAAAAATATGGCGGATCGTACGTTGGAGGCTGTTGACGGAGAAAAAAGCTATGAAAAAGCCTACAAGGAGACGTACGAGCAGGGATCGATTCGAGGTTTGAAGAAAGCGGTACCTTCCGTCATCATGTTTGAGGAACCTGTGAAGGTTCGCAACTCGGTTCTTGGTGCAACCTTGGTGGACTCGACTCTTCGTGAGGAGTTGCCAGGCAAAGATGTGGTGGCTACTAGCAGTGCCCCGCTTCCGGCGGCGAAGTAATTCCGACGGAAGGTATGTCTAAGTTTTTTTTTTTTTTTCAATATAATCTAAGTGTCCCATAGGTGTGGCAGAGGCGACAGCATCTCGGCAAAAGACCAGTGCTGTGAAGAAGAGAAAGAGAAAAAGCCAAGGCTTCGTTTGGCCAGTAGCGGCAGAAGACGTTGTGCCCGACCATCAGGCGCAAGCTGAAGGTGGTTTCCGGAGGGATGCGATGGAGGATGAGTGCCGTGGTCCCCCTCCACCGGGAAGCAAATTGGCCAATGATCCTGAACTTCGTGGGTGGGTTAGGGAAAGTATGCCTCCGTCTGAGGTTGAACGGTTGACTTGGGCTAAAGAAGAGGACCTGCAACGGAAGCTGGATTTGGCTGCACTCGAAGCCCATGCCCATGTGGAACGGTTTGCGTTGTTTCGAAGAGATCAACGTAATTTCTGCCACCATCATGACAGGCAGATGGGGGAATTAGAGAAAGAGGTAGCGGAGCTGAAGTTCAAGCTAGGCAGGGCGGAAGAGAGTTTGACCGTGGCCACAGGTCGGGCTGCAGTGGCAGAGGGTGCGATTGCTAAGGCCAAGCTTGCGGCGGAGGTCTCTAGGTAAGAGTTGGCCAAGGCAAAGGCTCAAATTGCTAAGCTGAAGAAGGGAAAGAAGGTCTTGGAAAAAGACTTAGGTATGACGGATAAAGCCTTAAAGCGGGCCTTGCAGGAGAAGAAGGAAACGGAGGGATCTATGTCTCAGCTGTTGACGGAAGAGATCGAGGTAATGTTGACCAAGTTCTTCTACTCCTTGGAGTTTAATGAAGCTTTAGGGTCATTCGCCGGAGATGGCAGGCAGCGATTCTTGTCAGAGAGCATAAGAATTAGGGCTCAACAGGTGAAGCCGGACATTACCCCGGAAGAGGTGGAGGCTCTTTGGGGTTTTGACAAGGAAGGAATGGAGGCCTTCAACAACGCTTTTGGAGCATTCCAACGGAAGCGATTGGGATGCCTTCAGGGGTTCAGAGATGGGTCCATAAAGACCATTGAGGATATGAGGGCCTTTTGTCGTGAGACAGATGGTCCCGAAGTACCTTTGATGAATGATGTTGTTGAAGCGCTTTGAGCGGTGCATGCGACCCAGAAGCGAAAGTCGAGCGTGGATGCCGAGCCTTCTATAGTGCCGCAACAGCGTCCGCCCCTAGCGGAGGCCGGGGCCAGTTAGGCTGCCTTAGTAGGGGGAGCTTCGTCAATTTATCAGAAGCGTCCGCGACTTGGGAAGGCCGGAAGTATTCAGGCGGAGGATTCCAGTTCGTCATTCTCTGATTCATCCTCTTCATCTTCATCGTCCTCTTCCTCAAGCTCGGAAGCCGCTGCGGAAGGGCTAATAGATGTTATCCACTAGTTTTTTTTTTTTTTTTAACTGTAGGTAATGACTTTGTTCATATTTATCCGATTATGTTCGTTTTGTTGTGGATATGGGAATGTTAAACCTATTGGTTTGTCTAATACCTTCTGTTTTCGCCTGCGTCGGACGTCTTTATTGTGCCTCCCATCGGAGGTCTTTATTGTGCCTCTCGTCAGAGGTGTTTGTCGTGCCTCCCGTCTGAGAGATTTGTCGTGCCTCCTGTCGGAGGGCTTCGTCGCGCCTTCCGGGGAAGGGCTTCATCACGCCTTCCGGGGAAGGGCTTTGTCGTGCCTTCTGGGGAAAGGGTTTGTTGCGCCTTCCGAGGAAGGGCTTCGTCGGATTCAGTTAAGAATCTTCGTTTTCACTTAAGAAAAGAAACTTGGCACGGAGCCTTGTATTAAATAAGGGCGTAAATACCGAGGGTTTACATCGATGTGGAGCTTAAGGCACAAAATATGTGGGTGGTACCTCATACCTGAAGTATCGTGGATAGATATAATAGAAAAACCTGCGAAGGTTGGAGATGTGCCAAGTCCGAGGGACGAGCTTGCCATCCAATGTATAGAGCTTGTAGCTGCCGTTTCTGAGGTTGTCTGTGACTAAGTACGGGCCTTCCCAGTTGGCGTCCAGCTTACGGAGAGGTCCCTGCCTGCTTGCTTCATTCTTTCTAAGGATGAAGTGTCTGGTTGGAGCTTCGTAGGTTGGACCTTGGAGTCGTGGTATTGAGCTATGATGGATTTGTACTTAGCAGAGCGGAGTGCCGCAATTTCCCTTCGTTCTTCTAGGAAATCGAGGTCGAGGCGGATGGAAGCATCGTTACCTTCTTCCGAAGGGTTCAGCAGTCTTGGTGATGGGACGCCGATCTCAGCAGGAATGACCGCCTCCGTTCCAAAGACCAGGCTGTATGGAGTCTCTCAGGTGGGTGAGCGAATTGTGGTTCTGTAGCTCCATAGACATTGGGAAGCTCCTCTACCCACTTACCCTTGGCCCTGTCTAATTTTGTTTTCAACCCTTTGACAAGGGTCCTGTTCGTTACTTCCGTTTGGCCGTTTGCTGAAGGATGAGCTACGGACGTCTTGTTCTGCTGTATGGTCATGGATTTTAGCCAGGATTTGAAGGGGTCCTGAGTAAGTTGAGTTCTATTATCACTGACAACAAATCCCGGAATACCAAATCGGCAGATTATCCTATCCCAAAAGAACTTGATTATGCTCTTGCCCGATATTAAAGTTAGTGGCTCTGCCTCTACCCACTTGGTAAAGTAGTCGACTGCTACGACAAGGAACTTATACCGTTCGGGTGCTTCTGGGAATGGTCCGACCAGATCAATACCCCATTGCAGGAAGGGCCAGGAACTGGACATGGGGACCATGTCGTGTTGGGGAATCCTTCGAATGGAGGCATGTCGCTGGCATTTGTCACATTTCTGGATGAGAGCTTTTGCGTCACGATCAATTGTTGGCCAGAAGTAGCCCATGTGGATTATCTTCCAGGTTAGGGACCGTGGGCCAGAGGAGTGATTGCTGTAGGTGCCCTCATGCATTTCCTTCATTATTTGCTCAGCGTCCGCCGGACCGACACAACGAAGCAGGGGCATGGAGTATAACTTTCTGTAGGGCAAGCCATTTTAGAGAGTGTAATTCGCTGCTCTGCGGCGGAGGGTGCACTCTGCTTCTCGGGTGAACGGAAGGGTGCCGTGCAGGAGAAAGGATCTATCGGGGCCATCCAATCGGGTTCCAACTCAGAAATGTCACATATTGCAAGGTGGTGGATGCTGGGAAGCTGAAGTGTTTCGACAAGGACGGTTTTCAAAAGGTGTACGTACTTTGATGATGCTAGCTTACTGAGGGCGTCCGCCTCCGTGTTCTCTGTTCATGAGATTTTGGTGAGCATAAAGCTAGCAAACGATGAGGAGAGAGCTTGGGTTTTGAGGAGGTATTGCTGCATGGTGGTGCCTTTGGCCACGTACTGGCAATTCATCTGGCTTACCACGAGGAAGGAGTCTCCGAAGGCTTTAAGATGGGAATCCCCCAATCGCTGTGCAATTTCCATTCCTGGGTTTAGGGCTTCGTATTCGGCCTCATTGTTGAAGGTTGGGAACTTGAAGTGCAGAGCATACGAAGTCTTAGTGCCATGAGGATCGATAATGCAGAGACTTACGCTAGAGCCTTCTACGCCGGACGAGCCGTCCACGAAGAGGGTCCATGGTTGGGGTGTGACGGAGGTCTCGGTGTGTTGGGTCTCAGTGTAATTTTTGGGCATCTCTGCCAGGAAATCAGCTTGGATTTGTCCCTTAATGGCGTTCCGTGGCTGGAATGATATGTCAAACTCCCCGAGTTCGATGACCCACTTCACGAGGCTGCCAGATGCTTCTCGTTTCGTTAGGATCTGGCGGATGAGCTAGTGGTGAGCACAGAGGGGGTGGGCTTGAAGGTAGTGGCGACGGGCTACATGTACAAGTGTGAGTACCAGTTTTTCAATTGGGGTATATCGTTGTTCTGGGCCTTGAAGAGTCTTGCTAAAGAAGTAAATGAGCTGTTGCACATGGTTTGTTTCTTGCAGGAGGACTGCACTGACAGCCGAGTCTGAGGCCGCGAGATACATAAAGAGTGTTTCCCCTAGTAGAGGTCTGGTTAGCATGGGGAGGCTGGCCAGATGTGTTTTGAGTTCCTCAAATGCCCTGTCTTGTTCTGGAACCCAATTGATGTGTGCCTTGCCCGTGTTCTCCTTAAGGACTTTGAAGAACGGAAGCCCCCTGTCTGCTGAGCGGGAGAGGAAGCGGTTGAGCACTGCTAATTGCTGGCTAGACTCTGTACATCTTTCAACGTCTGTGGGATAGCCATGTCAAGAACTGCCTGGACCTTTTCTGGGTTGGCCGAAATTCCCTGCTTTGTGACGTAGTGGCCCAAGAATTTGCCTGACCTAACTCCGAAGGTGCATTTTTTGGGGTTGAGCTTCATGTTGATGGTTCTCAAGGTTTGGAGGGTTTCACGAACATCAGCGAGGAAGGGGTCAAGTGTAGTACTCTTGATGATCATGTCGTCGACGTATATCTCCATGTTCCAACCCGTTTGGTGCGCAAAAGGCCAATCCATGAGGAGCTGGTAAGTGGCACCTGCGTTTTTCAATCCGAAGGGCATTTTGGTGTAGCAGAATATGCCTTTCTCCGTGATGAATGCTATTTTTTCAGCGTCTTCTTCCGCCATAAGGATTTGGTGATATCCTTTGTACGCGTTAAGGAAGCACTTGATGGGGAAACCGATTAAGGCATCGACTTTCAGATCAATTGGAGGTAAAGGGTGGTAATCTTGGCGGCAAGCTTTGTTCAGATCTGTGTAATCCACACACATCCGCCAACTAGCATCAGCTTTCCTTGTGAGGACCGGGTTAGATAGCCATGTGGGGTACACGACTTCCTTAAGAATTTTGGCTTCAACGAGGCTGGCCACCTCGGTGTTGATGAATGTGTTCCTCTCTGGGGCGAACGTGCGCTTTTTCTGCCAGATGGGGCGGATGCGAGAGTCGAGGTGAAGGCTATGTATCATCAGTGTGGGGTCGACTCCTGTCATGTCAAGTGGAGACCAGGTAAAAACGTCAATGAACTCCAAGAGTAAGGCATTGAGGTTCTGTTTTACCTCTGGGGGGAAGTAGCGCTCCAATGGAAAGAGTGCGGCCTGGTTCGCCGTTTGGTATGGAGATGGGTTCGATGGCTTCACCGAGGTCTAGGGGGGTAGCGACGGAAGCTAGGAGTACTGGGAGTTTTTGCTTGGAACTAGTTGGGCCACTCTTCGGCTGTTGTCCCGAGCCAGCTTCCGTAAGGCTATGCGTGGCATTCTCTGGCGACTTGCTGGTCTCCGTGGAGGGTTGCAATGCCGGAAGGAGTGGGGAACTTGATTAGTAACTGGAATGTGGATATGATGGCTTTCAGCTTTTCTAGTGCCGGACGACCGAGAATCACATTATAGGGGAAGTGGAACTTGATGACGATGAAGTCGAGGTAGATCGTCTTTGTCATGGGTTCGTGTCCCACGGTGACCGGGAGAGTAATGAGGCCTTCAGCGTATAAGACGCTGTCGGCGAAGTTTACCAAAGGGGTGTGGTAAGGGCGGAGCTGGGAGCGAATGTCCATGTCCATCTGTTTGAATCATTCCCAGTATAAGATTTCTGCGGAGCTTCCTCCATCCCAGTAGACTCGGTGGACGAGGGAATTGGCGATAAAGACTCTGGTGAGGATAGCGTTTGCTCCCGTTCACCGGTCAGGGACAGGATCGACATGAGAGAATGTGATGGTTTCCTTAGAGTGTAGGTGACGAGAACCATCGTCATAATCTGGTGTGAGGCAGCAGTGGACTTTGAAGGGACAGATTCTGAGTCTCCTCCGGTCGGACCTCCGATGATGGCCAGTATTTCACCCATGGGGCGTTTACCATCGTTGCGGTTGTCATCTGGATCTCGAGGTCGTTTATCGTCCTTGATGGGCCAGGTTAGTTGTTGGCGATTGTCGTCCGGTTTACGGGCGTCCGTCCGCTTGTCGCTACTTGCCTGGCCTTTACCCCTATTCCGGGGGTAATACTTTTGCTCCTTGGGCGAAATTGCTCAATTGGCCATTTTTGATCCTTCCTCTATTTCTCTGCGAAGGCTAAAGCAGTCATCCGTGTAGTGGCTATGGTCATTATGGAACTTGCAGAAAAGGTCTTTGTTGCGGCGGAAGGAAGGGGTTTGAAACTGCGGGGGTGGTTTAAGGATGCCCTTGTTGGCGATCATGGTTTATATTTCTTTTGGTGTCCGGTTGAGGGGGGTAAAATAGGAGGGTGGATCTCTTGGTCTGCTATCCTGTACGCGATGGCCGATTCTGTCATGGACATTCCTCTTGCTCTGGAAGTTCGGTTGGTCGCGACCTTTATAGCGTCCTGTGAAAGCTGCCATATTCCTGGATTTCTCCAGTACCGCATTCTCAATAGTGGCCTGCTTGTTAGCTTTTCGAAGCAACTCTCCGATTGTCTGTGAAGGGTCAGAAATGAGGGCCTTGAAAGCGTCTCCATCGTTAAGACCACTGATAAATGCGGCGATCGCCGTTTGATCCTGTAAGCCAGACACTTCAAGGCATTCATCATTGAACCTGTCGATGTACTTCTGCAACGACTCTCCCGGAGCCTGACATAGGGAAGCAAACTGGGCTTCGTTCTTGTCGAACTTCCTGCGTTGGAGGAACTTGTTGTCGAACTGAGTAGCAAAGTCACTCCATGATTTAATGCCTGCTGGTTTTACGCTGTCAAACCACAGTCTGGCCTTGCCGGTGAGGGTAGTGACGAACTGCTTGCATCACATGGCCTGCGGTGGGCTGTGGATCTCCATTACTGCGGTAAAATGGCTAAGGTGATCTGCCGGGTCTTTGGTTCTGTCATACTCCTTCAGCCTTTCTTTGAACTTGTACCCTTTATCCGGGACAAAAGTTGCGATCTCAGGAATGAAAGGTGAGGGACGGACGGCCCCTTGGTAAGCGATCAGTACCGGGATGTGTGCGCCGGAGGAAAACGGTTGGTTTGCGGCTTGTTGCTGAAGGTATTGGGGATGATTGTACGGTTGGTGGAGGAAATTGTTTGGGCGGAGGGAATGGCATTTTGGCTTGCTGGGGTTCGGCGGAAGAGCGGTGCCGAACTTCGGTTATGAAAGGGTCGGTGGACCGGATTGTTGTTTCATTCTGTAGTGGGATATTTTGAGTTACGTTTTCCATTGCATTCGGGTCGACGGCGGAGGGTGGCTGCTGCATTTGTTGGAATGCCGTCATCATTCCCATTAGGGGTCCCATGTTGTTGAGGAAGAACTGCCATTGCTCCATAGTGGGCTGGGGTGATGGGGCGGATGGGTTCCACTGGGGCGGAGGGTTGGTTGGGCATTGAGGGAATGGGAATGGGGGAATGGTAGGGCATGAGGGTCCGACAATGCGTCTTGGGCCGGACACTGTAGCTGGGTCGATTGTTTCAAAGTTCAGGGTCCTTGGATTGGCCGCCTGAGGGGACGGTGAATCATCGTCACTTTCAACTGTGACGTCCGGTTCAGTCTGAGGGTGGTGTGGTCCAATTTCTTCTGACATGAATTTTTAAAGTTTGAGGGGTTTCTTCTACGTCAAAGCAGGGTTATGTTCATAGAATCAATCAAAGTTATGATGAGTTCCCACAGACGACGCCAATGATGAGGTGTTCTTTGGCCGGAAAGTCATCAAGAGCGGATGGTCAAAGCTCCCGATCACAATACTGTCAAAAGAGAGAACCCGTTAAGTATTCCGGGGTGGCTCCCCGGGATACACTCCGACGGTCAAGTTAGTGTACGGTAGAGAGAGAAGTTCAGAGTATAGAGAGAGAGAGAGAGTAACTCCTTACCTGTAGGGTACCTGAGTGTATTTATAGGAATAAGCATCAAGGTGGTTGGTGTCACCTACCACCTTTCGCTGTCTAGGATCCCTCGTGGGGGACCCACCTGTAGGGTCGGGGGTCCCACGTGGGGCCCTTATTCACTATTAGTAATCTTCAAAGTACAAGTTTTCAATGTAAGTGGGATCAGCTTATTAACTGGTTCAATTCCTGAAACAATCTTTAATATTTCTACTCTGGAATTCTTTGATTGTTCTTCAAATAATCTATCTGGTACTCTTCCTTGAAATATGGGCCAAGCGCTGCAAAATCTTGAAGGAATTTATCTGGGAAGAAATATCCTAAGCGGAACTATCCCAAAATCCATCTCAAATGCTACAAAACTTAGAATTTTGGATTTTGGTTCCAACAGTTTCAGTGGTGCTATACCCAATTCGCTTGGAAATTTGAGATTTCTTCAAATTTTAGACCTACGGAGTAACCAGTTAAAAGGCAGAATCTTCATCATCAGAACTGAAGTTCCTCACTTCTTTGACAAATTGCAGAAATCTAAGCTTACTTATAACTGGGGACAATCCCTTGAATGGTGAGCTTCTAGCTTCAATTGGAAACCTTTCTGCCTCTCTACGATGGTTTGATGCAGGCGGATGTAAAATAATGAGAAATATTCCATAAGGCACTGGTAACCTGAGTGCTCTTACCAAACTAGACCTATACGACAATGACTTGACAGGATTCATCCCAACAGCAATTGAAGGTTTACAAAGCATTCAAGAGTTGCATTTGTTCAACAACAACATGAAGGGATCCATAATCTAAAGAATCTTGGTGCTATTTATTTGGGCGGAAATCAAATTTCAGGTACTTTGCCATCCTGCATAGGAAAGCTTTCTTCTTTGACAAATCTTTATCTAGCTTCCAACAATTTTAGCTCGAGTTTGCCTCCAAGCTTGTGAAAGCTGCAAAAGCTTCTAAAGTTCACTTAGTGGCCATCTACCTCCAGAAATTGGAAATTTAAAAGCCATTACCCAACTTTATTCACTTGCTAAAAATCCTATATTTTTCATTCAAAAGTAAACCCAACTTTATCTTAGCTCAGATTAGGTGATGCTACATTTATCTGGGAAGAAATATCCTGAGCGGAACTATCCTGAAACTCACATATGCTCAGGTGATGCTACATTGTAATCTTTACAATGACCCAAAGTAGTGAGATGTGCCTTGACTTTTCTGCTCTTCATTTCCCTATTATCCAAGGTAGGTATTTTCTGCCTTTCTTGTAGTGAAGTAAAGTGTCTTGACTGCTGACCAGCTGGAGTGTTTTTTTTATTTTTATTTTTTATTTTAATAAACAGCCGATAAGGTGGCTAGTGGGTACGGGGGCCATTTATTAATTGAAAATGAGAAAAAGTTGACCAAATGTGACATAGTGAACCTTACCTTAGAATACAAAATGCGGTGATATGCAAATGATAATACTATAGATACATCACTTTCATGCAATTTTTCAAGTCTAAGTAGGAGCTAAATTTCTGTCTGAAAGAGCTAGTTCTTTAACCATCCTTTATAGTCCTTTAGCTCTATTCAACCATGTATGCCTCTTGCTTCTAGAGCATATGCATCCGTTAAGATCACAACCTAATGCCATTAAGGACATTTTATGACTAATGCTAGGCTTCCCTCAGCTATCAAGATTGATCAATCCTCTAACCAAACTTGGTAATTCCATGAATTGAGAAAAACTATTAAAGATTCCAGAGAAACTGACCAGCTGGAGTTAAATCAAGTCAATCCTTCATACTTTTCTTCCCTATATATGTACAAGAATAACGTCTTGTTTGGATCCAAATTCCACATCAATCAAAATCATTTTTCTGCATGCAAATAAAACACCTAATTTAGGTGTAGAAAAATCCCATTAATAAAGCACCAAAATTACTCCTAATAAATGTGGCATATCTGCCGTACTTCTTACTTCTTATAGCTGAACCAGAACTTTCATTCTCTTGAACTATCCGTACAATTTTTAATCAAACTTTAAATTCTCAAACAGTTAACAAATAAAAATCCTTATAACGTAGTAAGTATGAGTGTTAGGTTAATTTAGTATTAAGAGCATATAGTCTTTGGTTATGTCCCATGAAAATTAAAAAGTTGAAAAGGAAAGAAATAAATGGAACAAAAGGGACGTCACCGGAAGCATGCCGATTTCATAAGCTCCTCAAAGCTAGCCCAAGCAGACATGCATATCCCCACATCCCATTTGAAGAAATTTCAATGGCTACTGGAATTTGCACTATTCTCTTTTCTGCTGCAGCATTCTTCTTCTTTCATTCTGTTTCATCTGCTTTACCAAGCAATATTTCTGATCAATCTGCTCTTCTTGCCTTAAAATCCCATATTTCTTTTTAAGTCCAGCAATGCTTGGTTGGAGGAAAATTGGTCAGCTGCATCATCAGTTTGCAGTTGGATGGGAGTCAACTGCAGTTCCCGCCATGACAGGGTCGTTGCTTTGAATATCTCTCTCTGGGGATTAACAGGAACCATTCCTCCAGATCTGGGAAACCTCTCATTTCTCTCTTCTCTTAATATCCGTAACAATAGCTTCTATGGCAATTTGCCTCAAGAGCTAGCTCAACTCCGCAGGCTGAAGCTTCTGGACCTCACTGGTGACAATTTTAGCGGGCCAATTCCATCGTTTTTCAGTTCGTTAACGAATCTTCGGTTCTTGTATTGTTCGCAAAATGGATTTTCAGGGAACATACCATCTTCACTGTTCAACCTGTCTAAACTGAAGCATCTAGGTTTGGACATGAATTTCCTGGAAGGAAGTATTCCAAGGGAAATTGGTGACCTTCATTCTTTGATCATTTTGAACTTTCAATTTAACCAGCTTGGAGGTTCTATCCCACCAAGTATCTTCAATCTTTCAAAGCTACAACGCCTGGGCTTGACTGAAAACAAACTATGGTAATCTTCCTGTTAACAAAAATAGAGCAGAAAAGACACTAGGAAAAATTCAGGAAGCTTTGGCCCTGTGTGGAATGCATCTCAAAACATGCCCTGTGTGGAATGCATCTCAAAACATGGTTGTTTTGAGATGCATTTCCAATTTTATAATTTTTTTTTATCATTTCCAATAAGCTTTTTTTATATTTCTAACACACTTTTTTACATTCCCAATAAACTTTTCAATATTATAAAATTAAAATGATTCTCAAAATATGGTTTTGAGAATCATACCACACAGGGCCTTTATCTCTCGGATGTATTTCATTCTGCAGCAGCTATCACTTTAAATAGAGTACAGGTAAGAAGAAATCATAAAAATCTCCTAAATATCTCAGAAGATAAAGATAGAATAAAAGAAGTCAATAAACAAACAACTTAACTGAAAAGATCACTAATTCAAAGATTCAATAAGTTGAAACTTATTCCTGCAGTAAAATTTCAGTAACTTAACACTCCTCCTTGAAGTTTTTGCTACAAACCCCAATTTGCTTCCTCAGTTCTTCAAACCTTCCTTTGGACAAAGCTTTTGTAAGAATATCTGCAAGTTGATTCTTTGTGCTGCAATGGACAAGAGCAACCTCTCCATTTTTCTGGACTTCACGAAGAAAGTAGTATTTGATCTTGAAATACTTAGTTTTGCCATGAAATATTGGATTGTTGGAAATAGGCTGCTTCATTATCAACAAAAATCTTTGTTGCTTCCTTCTGATCACTTTTCAAGTCCACCATGAGTTTCCTTAACCATAATGCTTGATTAACTACTTTGAGGCAGTTACATATTCTGCTTCAGCTATAGATTGTGCCACCACATCCTGCTTCCTTGTACTCCATGAAAAACATCCAGAACCAAACCTGAACAAATAACCTGAAGTGCTTCTCATATCGTCATAACATCCTGCCCAATCCCTATCAGCAAAACCATGAAGTTCTATAATTTTGAATTTCTTGGAAAGAACTCCAAAATCTGCAGTGCCTTTCACATATATTACAACCCTTTTTGCAGCTTTAAAATGCATATCACTTGCACAATGCATGAATCTAGAAAGTAAGCCTACTGCATACAATATCTGGCCTTGATGCAGTAAGATACAAAAGACAACCAATAAGACTTCTGAAAAGTTTTCCATCAAGCTTTTCAGCTCCATCTTCCTTGCTTAATCTTTCATTTTCCATCAGAGGTGTGGTAGTGGATTTACAAGACTGCATGTTAAACTTCTTCAACACTTCTTTGGCATACTTGTGCTGACTTATAAAGATTCCTTGATGAGATTGAATGATCTCCATGCCAAGGAAATAGGGCATCTCTCCCAGATCGGTCATTTCAAAAATCTGTTTCCTTTGATTTTTGAATTGATCAATCAACATCGAATTGCTACCTGTGACAAGCAAGTCATCAGCATACAGTGAAATAATAATCAAATCTGCATCAAGGGACTTCACATAAAGTATTACTTCACTCAAACTCTTGTTGAAGCCAATGTGGAGAATATAATCATCAATCCTGCTGTACCAAGCTCTTGGAGCTTGCTTAAGGCCATACAGAGCCTTCTTAGGTAGATATACCTTGTTTTCTTTTCCCTTTCACATCAAACCCTTCTGGCTATTCAACAAAGATCTCTTCCTCCAAGAAGCCATTTAGGGAGGCTGACTTCACATCAAGCTGATAAATTTTCCACACCTAATGGGCTGCAAGTGCTAAAACCACTTCGTTGACATGTTTCAAAGGCTTGATATCATGATAGATGCGGCTTCTGCACTTGATTATCTCCACAGTGGTCAAGTTACACCAGTGGTGCATTGTGATGTGAAGCCTCACAATGTCTTGCTTGATGAATCCATTGTAGGATATGTCTGCGATTTTGGCATAGCAAAACTTTTGGCTGTCGAAAATGGAATTGCACAAACCAAAACCATAGCTACAATTGGGTATATAGCACCAGGTAAGTGATGCATTTCCATTCCCAATTTCACATTTTTCTTTACACATTTATTGGTGAATGTAAAAGCTAATACAAGTATTAGGATTGCAGAATATGGAATGGATGGCATAGTTTCCACAAAGTGCGATGTCTAGTTATGGAATCATGCTGATGGAGACTTTCACCACAACAAGGCTGAGTGATGAGATGACATGTTCGCTGGAGATGCGTCATTGAGGCAATGGGTCAGTGATTCATTTCCAAATGGAAGAATGCAGATAGTAGACTCAAATTTGTTAAATGGTGATGAAGGAAACATGGATGCTAAGGTGAAGTGTGTTTCTTCTATAATGGAGTTAGCATTGAACTGCACTGAGGTATCCCCCAATGCAAGGAAAAATATGAAAGATGTTCTGTCATCTCTCCAGAAATTGAGAAGCTGAGCTTCTCGGAAAATGAAAGGGCAGTTCTTCTTGTAGATTTGTCCCTTTTTCCTGGGATGTGTCCAATAAATCACACTTGCTACTTTGAGGCTGTGTAGACTGTAAGAATAATCCAACAAAGGAGCCAGAAATTGTTGAAATGTTCCATAGAGACTAGAGAGTTGAATTTCATTTAGGTATGATGTCTGTATTGATGTTTGTACTTACAATCTATGCTACACAATGGTAACCAAACTCAGCTTTCTTGCCAAGTAATGGTTAAAAGAAGACTGCAAATTAACCAATGATTGCCAAGAGTTTCTAAACTATAAATCTAGAACAAGAAAAGACTATTTCGCACATCTGATATGAACGTCTCTCAATAATTTACCAGAAATACATAACTGCACCCCATCTGAACCTCAATAGAGAAGCATTTTCAAATACTTGTGCTGAACTCCTTCAGCTTGTCGCCTAGTCCTCGCCTTTAGCACTAAGCAACCACATTGCGTCAACATTAATCGCACAACATATTTGCTCAAAAGATTCTGTCTGCCAACAGTTTTCATCACATTGAGGTTTCAATCGTAATCCTTAGCTCAGTAAATATAGCTGGCAGGACAATTCTCTTATAAAAAATAAAAAAATAGGCTTGGAGAGAGACTATAATACATCAGAACAGCAAATGCAAGGCTGGTTAATTAGCCTGGAAACAAGGCTCTCCGGATCTGGAATCAGAGAAGATGTTAAACTGTTCCAAAAATGAACCGTGACTGACTGGTTCATTATCTTGTTTAGGAGTAAATCTTGTTCATCTCTTTCAGCAACTGTTGCTGGTGCAGAAAGTACCTATTCAAGCATTTAAGGAACATTGTATAAGTACCCATGAAACTAATCAGGAACAAAAGCGTTTAATATTGTCTTGAGAAGTTCCATCCTGTGGCAGTAGATAGAGAGAACAAAGCAACCTAAATGTTGAAGAAAATGAGCATCAAGCAATCAGCCATTTTCAGAAACATTATAGAAGCAGCCAAAACTTTCATGTCATTCTTGTAAACTGAAGGATATTGTGACGTTAATAATTTGCAGGCCATCTACAACAGCTACATTGCATTTGAGAATACAAACTTTAAATGACTCACAGATCTAACTCACATTCAGTTCAAGTTAAACGGTTCCTAATAAGACTGCTGAACAAGTAATGATAAACATCTAGCAAATAATTACTCCCTCTGTTCCACTAGAAGAGTCCACTTTGATATATGTACAACTTTTTATGAATATCAAAGTACAACACCTAAAATAACTAATTTGACACAATTTGTTTCATTTATATCCTTACTTTTAAGAGTGATTTAATTGTGGAACATACATAATAATAGGGCAAATGACAGTTACCCCATCGTGTAACAATTGTAGTGACAGTTACCCCCTTATGTTTTTAAAATACACAATTACCCCCTTGTATTTTTGGATTAAAGTGTCAATTGGATGATAACTCTCTACACTAACGGTGTGAGTCATTCACGCTTTAAAAACTGAGTGTTGGCTTAAAAAAATATTGTGTCATTTAAATTTCTTCCTAAATTAACCTTAGTATAGCAGAGTCATCGTCTAAAGTTTACAATGAGTTGCCAGCATCAATAAGAACAGTAAGCTTGTCCGTCAGTGCTCTCCTAGCCTGTTCCATCTGTGTCAAAACATATCTCCATTGTAATCCTCAATAATATAGAAAGTTCCGATCAACTACACTAAAACCCCCACCTTTGGAGTCTATCAAAATCATACCTAGCTCTCTGCGGCTGCATCGTCTACTTTTTAAACTATATACAATAAAATACAATAAAATAGGAAATCAACAATAACATGCAATTCTAATCAAGCACGTATATGATAAAAGCAGTATTTCATCTTATACTTTCTCATCAAATGTTGCTTTGAAAATGCGAAGCATAGTTACTAACGGCATATCTTTGGAATTTTTAAAAGGGGTTGCTTGATTTTATTAATTTTTCTTTCTTTCTTTTGATTTAGGAACAAATGATTGGAGTAGGTTCCTACACACACACACACACATATATATATATATACAGATGTTGTTCAAATATTTGAAACAGTAGTGGGTTCTCCCATTCTTTTTCCAATATTTTAGTGGACCCGGATTTTTCTTCTTCTTTTTGGTTCTTAAACAAAGCATTTTTTCTACAGCTGAGTTGATTTTCATTGTTTAATGTTTCTGGATTTCTTTTTGCGATACTTGATTCTGCTGGATTTTTTCAGTTGTTGATGCTGTTGAATGTTGATGCCGCTCGAATTTGGTGGGTTGGCTGGAGAGCTCTTCCACCGTAGATGATGGTGGAAGGTATTGGCAGAAAGTGAAGGAGTGATTTATTTATTTATTTATTTTAAATAAGGGTATTTTAGGTTTTTTATACTTATTAAACTTAACCCCATTAGTATTGATTTTTTCCATCCATGTGACACTTTAATCCAAAAACACTAGGGGCTAACTGTGTATTCTAAAAATATAAGGGGTAAGCGTCACTACACTTATTACACGATGGGGTAACTGTCATTTGCCCATAATTATATTAGTAAGGGTAGGAAAAGTAAAAAGTCTTCTATTGGAGCAAAAAATGTTTATGAAAGTAGACTCTTCTAATGGAACGAAGGAATATCCAGTAAGACATTACTTAAGGAGATTTTTTTTGAATCATTACTTACAAGGATTACAAAGTAAAAAATTTCAAACAATCAATATTTATCATTTTCTATACATAACTACAAACACATACAAGATGCACTCTCTTTCATAATCAAAGAAATGTGAACAGGAAAAAAGATAAATTGTGATCAAGGACAGAAAAACAAGAAAACAGGTATAGCTTCAATATCATAGTCTACTAGATAATGAGGACTCAAGAAGTAGAAACATAAAAGGAAAAAGCGTGATCATTAATACACAGGGGCGGAACCAAGGGGGAGCCGGCAGGTGCTGAAGCACCCGCCAAGCTCCAAAATCCACCATAGTAGTAGGCTGATTGAGAGGCGGAGCATCACCGGAAAAAATGGAAAAACAGAGTGCAGCTGCCGCTGCGTTTCTGTTTGGCGTTCTGGAGAAGAAGGAGAAAAGAGAAAAGAAAAAAGAAAAAATAGGCTAAGTGGAACGGCGCCGTTCCACTTAGCCCATTAAAAAAAAAAATTTAAAAATGAAAGAAAAAATTTTACCCTCATTTTTTTAATTTCACCCCCCTCTCTCAGCGGCTCCCACCATGTCTCCTAAGCTGGTAGGAAGCAAAAAGCAGTAAAGCTTTCTCCTCACTCATATTTTTATATTCAAGAACTCACTATTAAACTAATTAATTTTCTTTTGATTTTGTTTGCAGTTTTTCTTTTGGAGTTACTAGCTCTATTATTCTCTTTGACTAATATCCATTAATTCGTTTTTAGTGTGATTGATTTTGCATTGGTTTTACCAGTTGCTACTGCTTTTGTTGTGAAAGTATTTTTGGCTATGAAGATTTTCAAGACCGATTTGTGTAACCGAATCGAAAACGAGTAGACGAATGACTGTTTAGTTGTATAATCGAGAATAGTATTTTTGAACCATAGAAAATTATTAGTTAGTCTAGCACCCGCACAAAAAAATTTCTGGTTCCGCCCCTGTTAATACAGCAAACAAAATGCATCTTTAAGACGATGAGAATAGCTTCAGGATTTGGCCAATGAAAACACAAAATCACAAGAAGAGGCTTTTCATTTGAATTGTGAGAATAACTTCACTAGGACATATATCATAACCAATTAAGTTACCATAATATGCATGCAGGATAGAGTATTGACAATGAATATTATAACTTTTACCTTCATATACTGCTACGATTAATGGGGAAGAAAATGAAAGAAGGTTGCTGTCTGAGCTCCATCTTTTCATCAGAAACATTCTGGCTACTTGAAAAGTTACGAGCAACTCTAGTTACGAGATCAACTCCATTCCATCTCAAGAGGGTGTCATCATATGATGCATAAAACTCGGTCAAGCACTCCAATAAAAATGGACTGCCATAAAGTTCAAAATCAAGAACCATAACACAGTAAAAGAAATATGCAAAATGTAAAACTTACCTCATGCAGAATGTGCAAAATTAACATGAACTATGTATAACTTTACTTCCCTTATTTACCAGTACATAACTCTTACAGGACTAATAGATGGATCATATCAGTCAAAACTTCATCAGGATCTATTTTATCAGTTCATATGACAATAAGTCTGCCCAAAATAATTTCTCGGAAACGAATAACTCAACTATCCCAGACAACACCAACCAAATCTTAAAATCTGATAGTTGGATATTTGGTTCCCTCCATTTATTTACACATGCGTTCTTTAAGAACATATCAGTAATTCCCTTTTAAGGAATTCAAAATTACAACAATCGACAAGGTTGTTTTAGTTTTTCATTCCAAGACTGCCTACATTTTGTAGGATATATAAACAATAATATAAAATATATCCTACTAACACAATATTAACGAAGCGGAATAAAACTCTCTTTATATCAAATAAAACCAAACCAAACAAGCTCAATAGCTTTATAAAACGGAGCGGAGGTACCCCACACACCCTCAAGGCTTTTTACTACACCGAGGCAGGGTTTTCTACACCTGTCCTCACATCCTCTCTGTAATTCTTTGTTTTTCTCTGTTTTTTCTTTGTACTAAAAACTTATCCCATGGTTCTTTATATAGAACCAAAATTACCCAAAATCTACTATGATTCACTTACCAAATCCTACTCGGAAAACTACTTCCTAAAACAAATAGGAAACAACCAAACAAATAATTACTTAATCCTATTACAAATATAATTTCCTAATTATTTAAAATTTGGTTTAATTAATATATTCCAACATAGCCTCCCTTAAACCAAACTTGGATCAAACCGACTCCAATGTCATCACGAGCTCGAACCTCTTTTCAAATCTCCATCGATGTATAGACAACATGCAGCACCAACTTGCACTTGCTCTTCAACTCTACTTTCAAAGTCGCCTTGGAAACAACTTTGTGCTTACCATGGATTTTCTGTGGAAACTCATCCTTATCAAAGAATTTATTCATGTCAATCCAGTCTTCATCCAAGCAAGACTTCTCATACACCTTGTAATCAACCTTGCTACTAACAATGCTATCTACACAAACTCGAGGCATCACCTTCAAATATGAAGTGAACACAAACTTGTACTTTGAGTAAATTGCATCAACTTTCTCATTCTGGTCAAGGAATTCACTTATATCTACGCACTCATCTTCAAAACAGAGTTTTTCATCGACACTACTTATTTCATCAATGCCATCAAACTTCACAGTGTCCTTGCAAATCCAAGGCGTCAATGTCACATATTCATCTTTGTTTTCTTCAAACTGATCAGACTCTCCACCAAATATGGAGTCGACTTCACTACAGTTGTTCTGCTCAAATTCAACAACTTTTTCAATAGTCACATGATCACTTTCCTCTACCTGATCATCAATTTTAACTTCTCACTCTTGTTCTGCCACAAACATAATATCTTATTCTTTGATTAGACCAACAATTTCAGTGTCTTCATCTTCAATCTCTTGTTCTTCATCAATGACATAATTTGCTCATAGACACTTTCGCTTTCTGTATTGCACTCCACGTCGAAAGTTTCATTATCCATACTTAACTCATTGATTTCTTCGTCTTGCACTGCCAAACAAATATTCTCCTCCCTTTTGTTTAGATCAACACATTCTTCTCTATCATGCGCTATTTCTACGTCATTCACACCATTCTCTCTTTCATTCATAGTTTTCTCAACAATATTTTGAGCATCTGCACAATATCTTTCCTCTACATCTTCAGCTCTTGTGTCGGATTCACCATTGAAAGAATCTTGCACCAAATTCATAACTACATTGATCTGGACAACTTCTCTAGACTCCATCTCGAATGGGCTCTTTCCTTGCTCATAACGGATCAATGTACTTTGCAATTTTTCTATGGTCATCAATGAAAGATCTTTTGTCTCTCTTAACAACGCTACAATGCAATCAAACCTTTTAGGTAATGTAGTTAGAACTTCTTCCACAAAAATTTCATCATCAACTGTATACCCATTGACTATCATCCCACTATTGATCTCAAAGAGTTTCAAAAAATACTATTCAATTTTCTCATAATTTCTCATCTTACACGATCAAAATTTCATTTTCAACTTCAAAACTTTATCTTTCTGAACTATATTCATACCTCCATAACTTTCTTTCAAAATATCTCATGCTTGCTTGGCAGTTTTGATTGTGAAAATCTTTAGAAATATAGAAGGATTGATAGCTTGATGTATTTGATTCAACGCCATCTGATCTCGACTTACTCTAGCATTATCGGCTTCATCCGACAACTCCTCATTGATATATCTCAATAACTGATTTGCCCTGAGATGCGTCTCCATTTGAATTCTCCAACAATGCAAATTTTTTCTCCCAACTAATTTTGGGACCATACAAACAATATCACATCAATCCATAATTAACACCTAAAACTTTTTAATCAAATCAAAGCTGCGAGCTTCAAACTTCCACCAAACCCCATAAAAGAATCAAACAGTACCGTGAGCTTCAATCTCCAATCACCGATCAGAACTTGAACACAACGCATCAATGCGGATCAAAGCAAATAACTGTCAGGAACTTGGCCTGAAATTCTCAAATTAGTCACAGAACAGAAGGGGGAAAGATGAAGCAGTAAGAGAGAAGAACAGAATTTTGGGAGAGAAGAGAATTAGAGAGAAATGAAGAATTCATTGAGGTGAGAAAATAGCATAACAATCAACATCCCACACTAGAGAAGGATTCCACTACTTATAGCATTCACACATTCTACCTCAATCTTCTACAAATGAAAATGCAGCTAGAGAACAATCAAACGGCATCGTTTAGGTACAGGGGCATGACAAATCACCCTTGTTAAATTAAGTCTTGTCCTCAAGACTTGTAATAAAAAGAAATCAGCTCCAATGTTGTATCCTTCCAATGCTAAGCCATGTTTTTGATGTAAACAAGTCCAAAATTGTTTCATGCTTGATAACCCCATGCCAAACTTTCTGCAACATCCTTGTCCCCCCTTTGAAAATGGTCACAACCTTATCCCAAGATTTAAAAAGCATTTTACCTTCCTGCAGCTTCTCAAAATATTCCATAAAGATCATTGCGAGTGCCATTGACCAACTCCCAATTGCTTTTGGGCAGTTTTGATTAGTTCTTGTTGCAATCACCAAGGTTTTTGAGTGACAAGAAGGCATGGCCAATCTGAATAACATTCCTGTGTTCAACACTTGTAAGGTAATGAAAGCCTTTAAACACACTGCTGCCATTTTCCAATGCCTCTTTGTTATTCCAAACTCATCCTGCCTTTGCAATGTCCTAAAGTCTTCAAAGTCTTTCCAATCATTAAGCATAAAACATGAATGATCTAGGATAGCATAAATGCAACATAAACTAGCATATTCCAACAAGTTTTCAAAATTTGTCCAAGCATCCATTTGATATCCATACTGATTTATCCTGGTAAAGATAGGATAGTAAACCTCAAATTTGTGTAGTTCCCCGATATCAACCCTCTCATTATTTCCTATGAGCACTAATAGGAAAATGTTTCCCAACTCATCATCATTAACCAGGAATCCAATAATTGTAACTTTAAGTTCAGGCTCGATCTCCGGGCATTGCTTAAAAGCACCAAAGTTTATAATTTTCAGTCTCCTTGAACTCATAAAACCAAAATACTTGTGGTATTCGCTTCCCTTATTGTTCTGAAAAGAATACTTTTGCTCTCCAATCATAATAAGAAGACCCAAATGATACCAAGCTTCATATGGCCATACAGTGTTTACTTCTTTATAAACCCCAACAGAATTTTTGATCCAGTCGTCCTTCAACTTGCTAAAACCTTTAAAAAACATTACAGGATCAGTAGGCCATTTCACAAATACTAAAAACTCTTTCAACTCCATGAAGGATTCAGGTGAAACTGTCAAAAAGATCCTTGCACATCTGAACAATATATTCTGCTTCCTCTGAAACTCAACTTCTATTTCATCAATGATCAGATTCCCAAAAATTGATCCTCCTGCTACTAAATTGTTGATGTTGGACAGAAAACATTCAGAACTTGTATCGGAGCCAACAGTAAGATCTCTAAAAACATTACTATCTCTGCTGCATAAATCATAAAGGAGATAGACAACAATTTTGTTCAGCCATCCAATTTCCATTCTCCTAAATGCTTTATTCATTCTCTTATTAGAGAAAACTCCCCACCACCAGGTGATCAATTCAACTGAATTCCCATAAATTTCATTTAATACATTTGTCCCCAATATAATTGCAGCTTTAACGTTATTTTCATCATCACCACAAGGACCACAGGTATTAGGGAGAAGATTCACATCATCTTTCACAGGAGCATGCCAATACAACTGGAACAACTCATCCTCTCCTCTACAAGGAGTAATATACTCACAAACTGTGAATAACCCTTTACAAACAAATACCAACCAGGTACTGATAACATCCCGGGAAGCAGAACATTTAACAAATAAGTACCTCTTGAGCTTAGCTTTCCATCCTATCATAAGATTCTCAAAAGGGTGTAACACGTCTCGAAAGTTTAGATATAAATCTCTGCAATACAACTTTTGTGCTTCTATATGAAGCTCAAGGAAGTTAACTTGAGCCAGCATAACAACAGTCACAAACAACTTCCAATTATTTTCAAAAGTAGAAATAACAATTGCAAAATCCCAAACATTGCTCCTTTCCTCATTAGATACTGCAGAGACAACGAGAAGGATACCCCAGACATCTTTCACACCACCCCCTAAATTAACCTGCAGCAATCTTTTAAAGCACTGAAAGCAAACAACAACTAGCTGCAATTTTTTAACAAGATCTGCAAGATATACCAACACATGATCACCTATATCACTCTCAACAAGAGTTCCCCCCTTGAAGATTGTGACCACTAGTGTCCACACTTTTACAGTAAGACAAGAGCTGGTACTCAGATTTGCTAATTCAGCTGCAATCATAATTTTCAAATAGCTCGTGTCAAGGACTAAATAAGTACCAATGAACTCAAAACAGTCTGTGACACCATTTATCTTTTCATCTCTCAATTTTGCTAGCTTGTTCATAGCATTATCCAAAAGCACTGTTATCACATTAGTAGTAAACACTGTAGAAGGAATCTCAATATGAGGGAACCAATTTACCATCATCAGATGATCTGTAGACAGTCCAAAAATGCCAGTAGTAGATATTCCTTCAAAATCTGATTCTCCTGACTTCTCGGTATTCAAAACCACAAGCTCAATTTCCATCATCAAATTTTCATCCATATCCTGAACTATTTCCAAATCACCACAATTCTTTAACAATCCAACTAAATTCACAATTGAAACATCCTTAACACTAAAATCAGTCCCTCCTTTAAAACAAGTAACCAAATTAATCCATGAATTCCCTTTCAACCTATTTGTCCCTTTAAATACTAGTTCCAACCCCAAATGCTGATTATCACCTTCAGAGTTCAACATGAATTCTGCATTCCTGAAATTAGGTTCTATTCCACCTACACTCTTCACCATTTCATCATGCCCAACATTCATAACCATCAAAGAAATTTCAACTAACACAAAATTGCAGGACAGATTAAAAAAACCCTTAGAATCACTAGGTAAACTCACAATTTCACCAATATCATTCTCAGCCATCATTTCATCGCCACAAAAATATTCATGAGGGTTAGGATCGTATTTACCTTTCTCTTGCTTCATAAAATTGTATGGCTTATCTCTATCGTCCTTAGAAATCTCAACCGAAATCGACTCTGCCTCCGGTTCTCCTTCTGGAATCGCCAATGCGTCGGCTTCAATATCACCCTTCGCCATTTGAATTTCCAGTTCAACTAACTCGTCAATACCTTCCGATTCTTCCGATTTCAGATCCTCATCAACAGCAACCCAAACTTCTGAAATTTCCACAGTTGGCGTTGGTTTCTGTTCATTACCACAAAACCTGTCAAAGAAGCTGCCGAATTGATGGATGAGGAGCTCTGCAAAATCATCCCAAGAAATTTGATCTATCATCTCTACGGCTTCAAACCATATTTCTGCCCTACCTTTCAGATATGGTTTAACGAGCCTGATTTTGCAAGTCTCAGGAACTGAATTAATGGAGAATAAATTGTCAAATTTCAGAAGCCATGCCATAGGATTTTTCCCACTGAAGTAGGGAAACTCCATTATGGCATTCACAGAACACCACCGATATAGAGTCACAAAAATATGGTCCAAATCACAGTCCAAGGAAAGACTGCTCTGATACCACTGTCAGGAACTTGGCCTGAAATTCTCAAATTAGTCACAGAACAGAAGGGGGAAAGATGAAGCAGTAAGAGAGAAGAACAGAATTTTGGGAGAGAAGAGAATTAGAGAGAAATGAAGAATTCATTGAGGTGAGAAAATAGCATAACAATCAACATCCCACACTAGAGAAGGATTCCACTACTTATAGCATTCACACATTCTACCTCAATCTTCTACAAATGAAAATGCAGCTAGAGAACAATCAAACGGCATCGTTTAGGTACAGGGGCATGACAATAACGCCACTAAAATCAATTAATATTCAAATTATATGGGATAACCACACGCAAATCAAGGGAGGTCAAAAACCAATTTAGTCAAAACTGATTTAACTCAATCAGATTTTAACACCACACGGGTGGGGTCAAATATATTAACAAAGACAAGGCTTTCGTCAATTCACTTACACCGGAAGGCCTTTTTATTTTTCTCTTCAAGCCGGCGACTCAACAAACAAAATTATGCTTATTTTTCTTTCAACCCGGAAGACTTTTTCTTCCGCGGAAACAATCCTCACGGCAGCAACCTGTCGCTCTGCAAAAATCAACATGACGCTCTCGTTTTTCCTTAACACCGAACGTCAGTGAAACCCTAACACAATTTTTTTCTGTCTCTGATACCACTTGTAGAATATATAAGCAGTAATATAAAATATATCCTAATAACACAATATTAAAGCAGCGGAATAAAACTCTCTTTATATCAAATAAAACCAAACCAAACAAGCTCAATAGCTTTATAAAATGGAGCGGAGGTACCCCACAGCCCTCAAGGCTTTTTACTACACCGAGACAGGATTTTCTACACCTGTCATCACAACCTCTCACATCCTCTCTGTAAATCTCTGTAATTCTTTGATTTTCTCTGTTTTTTCTTTGTACTAAAAACTTACCCCATGGTTCACCAAAATTACACAAAATCTACTATAATTCACTTACCAAATCCTACTCGAAAAACTACTTCCTAAAACAAATAGGAAACAACCAAACAAATAATTACTTAATCCTAGTACAAATATAATTTCCTAATTATTTGAAGTTTGGTTTAATTAATAATTCCAACACATTTCCTCATATATTTAATTTCTTATATGTCTTCGAATTCTCTGAAATACATTCAAACACTTAAAATTAAACCATAACAGCACGTTTAGAAAAAACTTTAAGTACTGTAATTGGCTTGGTAAAAGACATCGGATTATTACATTTTGTTTCTACCCGAAAATAGTCAGGATTTAATGGTGAAGAAATGATGCACATAATTCACAAAGTTCTAGGATGCAAAACTATTCTGAGACAGCCTCCATATTTCACCTCAAAGAGTTTCCCTTAGTTGAAAATTAGCTACATATACCAGCTAGTCAAAGTAAACTACTAGCTCAAGAAACACCAAGCATCATTTTAATTTTTATCACAACAAATTAGCTAGGAAGTCTATCCTTGGTTTCGTAGCAAAGTTAACCTAGTACAATTAATATAAGCAGGTCAACAAAAAGAATTTAGGGGGTCAACATGGGGAAGACTACAACAACAACTAAGGATGTTATCTTATGTTTACCAAACTGCCCGCTTATTATGTACCTAGAAATTTGAAGTTTTCTTTTCTCTTCTTTTTTATCCCCCACTCTTCTCTTTATTGGTTGCCTAAAAGTTTAAATTTTTATGACCTATCCTATGGTCAGTTATGGAGAAAAAAAAAAAATTATAGTTTAACAACTTATTGGCGCACTGAATAAATGGTGGAGGGACCAATCAAAGTCTCCGCATGTTCAGTTGTGCGGGTACCTTCGTTCATTGAGAATCATTAATGGGTTTGTGGGTCTTCCATTGTCGCATGATATGAAACTTCCATTAGCGTGAGGGAGGTCTCACAGTCACAAATGTGTGTTTTGTAAAGCCGACCCAATAATTTTTGGGTTTTTTCTTCGCTAATCCAAAATGTTTAATTTAAGTATTAGTAGTTCACACTCGTTTAATTTTTTGATGCAGGATAGGGGATGTTACATGTTTTGCATACCAATAACCTCTAGAAACTCTCCAAGGTAAGTCCCGTCACCAATATGTCTATCTGTGTGTTAAGTCCCGTCATCTTTTGGAAATTTGAAATGGAAAAATTTAGAACAGAAAATTAAGTCTGCAAAAATCATAAGTTTTCCAGGTTCACATCAAGTCTCTTGAACGCATACGACGTGGATTGAAGGTCACGAATCAGAAACTGTTGCAAACACATTCAACAGTTTTTTTTGCCCTTATGTTTTTCAACCAACACATCTAGAAGAAACGAGCCATTGTTTCAACGGTTGTGACTCATAGTGAACCACTCAGAAGTCGGGGGTTCGATTCCTACCTCTGTCAATTCTTAAAAGAAAAAAAAGCAACACATCTAGGAGTTGCAAAAATACCCAATCTCATTTAATGGGAGACGGGATGGAAATTAATGGGAAAGGAATTTAGTGGAATTACCACTAACTTACCCACTTTAATTTTTTACATTAAAAAAAATTCTTCTTCTTTTGTTTTTAGAAAGTTTTTATTATTATTATTTTTTATTCTTTCTACTTTTTTTTAATACCTCTTTTGTTTTAATTTTCTGTATTTACTTATTTAGTCCATTTTCTTTCTTATCATCCATTTAGGGTCCGTTTTGACGAGTATTTGAAAGACGTTTCTAATGTATTAAGGGTTACCAAAAAGTACCAAGGGTCCAAGTAATTATGCCCTCCTTGAGATTTTTGGGCCTAAATGGAAGGGTCACTAAGCCTTAACTGTTCCGTCGGCTATTCCCCTAAGAAAATGTACTCCCTCTGTCACACTCAAAGAGTCCACTTTGTATTACCAAAAACAGTACCACAAACTAGACTTTTTGAATGGGACGGAAGGAGTATAAAATACCTACAAAATGTGTTTGGTCAACATATTTGTAAAATATTTTTGAAATTTCTACTTAGAAAAATATTCTCGAAATATAGTTTTCGAAATACAAAAGATACATGTCTATTAAAACATTGAAATTATTATCACTTCAAATTTTTTACCTATGTGTTTTTCATTATCGATCTCACCTAAAATAAGTATATAAAAGGGATAGTGTTATTGTCAGAGCACTTTATAGTATACAGAGCAAAAAATTTATTTTGTTATCAAATTGCCTTAACGGATGATAATTCTTTTTCTCGGTTCTTTTTCCCTTCTCATTTTCTCCCCCAATCCCATCTCATCCCTCTCAAGCCTACCCAATTTTTCAGAATCTCTTCTGCCACCATGATTGCATCGGACAACAGTGCACTTCAATAACATACCTTAAAATTCTCAAAGAACGTTCTTCAACACTTCTGATCAATCTCCATTATGTAGAAAACCAAAATTATTTGCACAAAATATGTGCAAATAATTGTGCACATAAAGTGAAAAAAGTGGATCCAAATATTTTAACTCCTTATATAATCTTAGGTGCAAATACACATAGATTTTATTTGCCCCCACCACTCTTTCCTACTTGGCAATTCAGATAATTACTTTTCCCTTCTCTCTCCTATCTCTCTTTTCTTTTTCTTTTTTGGGTATTTTCTCGCTACCCTCTCCTTCTCATCCTCTTTCTTCTTCACTTCTCTTTCTTTCTAATATATAATTTACCCCATATTAATCATTTCTATAGAGTGGAGTATTTATTTAGTGATTTTAAGAGTATTAGTGTATTTATATATAAGAGTATTAGTGTAATATAAGATATTTTTAAAATTTAATTTAAAAAAGATTTGAACTCTATTTTATTTCAATACTTTTTTTCCTTACTTTTAATCTTCATTATAACCTATTTATCTTGTAAAAGCTCTCCTTTTTTATTTTATTTTTAAAATACAGATTTTCAACATACATTATCTTTTTGGTTTTATTTATACATATCTTCAATTTATCTTTCTTTTTACTATTTTCATTTCTCTTTATTTTGTTTATCCCTTTTGAATGATTAATTTTCATTTTTTCTTTTATTGTTATTTCGGGAAATTTAATAAATATTACAAACTTAGGAAATTAAGTTATGCACCATCTACATACTAGAATTTCATTGTGAAATTAGGTTATGCACAGCCTATATACGAGAATGCCATTATGACATAAACCTTTTCACCTCATTAGCCAATTCATTTTTTTATAAAATGTTTATCTTAGTAGCAGTTCAACTGGATATTTTACTATAAGGGCAACCATGGTATGCACATATAATGGTCCACAAAGTACTTTATGTGCACAATAATTTGCACAAAATATGTGCAACTTGCATTTTACTTTACCATTTTCCCTTTAAACTTAATCGAAGCAACATTTCATAATTTTCATAATTCTAGTTACATTTCTATAAGCATGGAGTTATAGATCGGTGATGATGGTGGTGGAAGATGTTCGGGTTCAGCAATAGAACAAAGGGATTGGGGCAGAGCAGAGGTTTCTGTCTGATTTTTTTATTATCTGTTCTTGGTGATTGTTGTGATATCTCTTCCAAATCCTAATACAATTAGTATTTGATCAGGTTTTCTAATTCGGGAATATATTATGAAACTAAGCTCAATATGGTTCACTAGTTTTATTATAAATAGACATTGTTTGTAATACACTAGTGCATAAAATAGATCTCATTCTAAATAAAGAGAGTGCTGGAGAAAACTGTAGAGTCAGAGATAATAGAATGAAGGGCATATAGACTTTGTATGTTGGTAGAGAAAATATACAAAGCATAAGTCTTTCATTCTATAATTCTATGTTTATTTGGAATAGTGCGTATTCTCGTGTATTAAACCACGTTAAATTGTTGTGTTTTTTTTCTTTTCTATCTTCAATTCCACTGTTGTGTTCGATCTTATTGGATGTCTCCCAACAAGTAGTTTAAAGATGTGTTTTTGCTAACAAATAGTATCAGACCTAGGAACCAGGAGAAAGGGTGGAGAAAAGGAAAATCAGAATTCAATGTTGGCGTTCGCAATTCGCAATTCCGGAGTTGGCCGCAGACCTTTTGACTAATAAAAAGTTTGAAGTCTGCAACTGTGATGCCACGGAAGATTAATTATGATGAGTGTCAATCAAATTAAATAAGTGGGTTTTAATTTGGTCGTGGGGTCCCCTTTTGGAAGAAATGTAGGAATTGGATTTGTGTGTGTGTGTTAATTCAATCCCTAGAGGAGTGTGTTAAGTTTTGAGATTTTTACTGCAAAAATTCAATTTATGAAAATTTGAAACCAAATTTTTCCAGTTAGATTGTTTGTGCTTGAATCTATATTTGTTTGCTGCGATTTTTAGGAGATTAATGTGAAATTAGTTAATTTTGTAAGCTATTTAAATGATCTTTACTACAGAATAAACTATGAAACTGAGAGACAATTTCTTGTGCATTTTGTGCTCTATTTCCAACAGCTTTGATGATCGGGCTAGTTTTAATAACCAAATTCTTTAGTTTCGTTCTTGTGTGTCTCTGTGCTTTTTTATTGAGAGTTTATGTTAAGTGGATATATAATGTGAAGCAATGTTCCTTTCTACTATTCTTCATCTGGGTACAATAAATGCTTCTTCTTTTCTATTTCAAATTTGAAATATAACTAAAAGTCGTGAATCTGCCTTGATTTTTCTGCGCTGCATTTCCCTATTATCCAATACTTCCTTCGTTCTTAAATGTATAATGTGTTAGCTTCTCAAATTTGTTTCTAAATATATGATGTTTTAGGAATTGAAGAACAAATAATGCATTTTGTTCCATATTTGCCCTTAATTATTGTAATTTTATTATTCATTTATGTTATAAAGTTCCAAACAAAACTCATTGAAACTACAACTTACATATATAAATGTGTATTATGTTAATTTTATCATAAAATAAGGTTGAAAAACTCTATGTTCAAGATAACAATGCATAATATTTTGGGATAATCAAACAAATTTAATAAGGTTAGCAAGGTAATTTTATCAATTTTCTTAATATGTGTGCAACAGGCTAAAACATAGTACATTTAAGAACGGAGTGAGTATATACTCCCTCCGTTCCATTAGAATGGTCCACTTTCAAGCTTGTACAACTTCTATTGAATTTCAAAGTACAATACATAAATTAGTTAATTTGCCACCACTTATACCATTAATATCCTTACATTTTAAGTGTAAACTAATTATGAACCACACATTATTATATTAGTAAGGATATGGAGAGTAAAAAAATTGAAAATTGACTCTTCTATTGGAACAAAAAATATTTTTCAACTGGACCATTATAATGGAACGGAGGGAGTATATAGGTTCGTCTTTTCTGACTTTCTTGTAGTGAGCTAAATCAAGAGTTTCCAAGTCAATTTTGGTATCCTTCATATTCTTTTCTTCACTATATAAGTTTAACGCCCGGTTTGGATCCAAATTCACCATCTTGTTGCCAGACAATTCCGTCTGCCTTCCTTGTTAGTTTCTGCATGCAATCAAACAAGTGTAGAAAAATTCCAATGAAGGTTGAAAAGGAAAGAAACAAAAGGGACATCGCCTGAAGCATGTCTGTTTCATAAGCTAGCCGAAGCAGACATGCTTTTTCCCACATCCCATTAATTAGAAGAAAATTCAATGGCTACTACAACTTGCATTATTCTCTTCTCTGCTGCAGCAATAGCATTCTTCTTCTTTCATTCTGTTTCATCTGCTTTACCAAGCAACATTTCTGATCAATCTGCGCTTCTTGCTTTAAAATCCCGAATTTCTTTTAAGTCCAGCAATGCTTTGTTGGAGAAAAATTGGTCAGCTGCATCATCAGTGTGCAGCTGGATGGGAGTCACTTGCAGTTCACGCCATAACAGAGTTGTTGCCTTGAATATCTCTTACTTGGGATTAACTGGAACCATTCCTCCAGATCTGGGAAACCTCTCGTTTCTCTCTTCTCTTGATATCCGTAACAACAGCTTCTATGGATATTTGCCTCAAGAGATAGCTCAACTACGCAGGTTGAAGCTGCTGCATCTTAGCAGTAATAATTTTACTGGCCCGGTTCCATCATTCATCTGTTTGCTAGCGAATCTTCGGTTCTTGGATTGTTGGGGAAATGGATTTTCAGGGAGCATACCATCCTCACTTGCCAACTTGTCTAAACTGGAGCATCTAGATTTGAGCAGGAATTTCCTCGAAGGAAGCATTCCAGGGGAAATTGGTAACCTTCATTCATTGAGTTTTTTGAACTTGCAGCTTAACCTGCTTGGTGGTCCTATCCCACCAAGTATCTTCAATCTCTCAATGCTACAAATCATGGGATTTACGTGGAACAAACTATCTGGTAATCTTCCAGCAGATATATGTGATTATAATAGGCTTCCGAAACTTGAAGGCCTTTACCTTTCCAGCAATGAGCTAGAAGGCGAAATCCCTCCAAGCTTAGGGAAATGTTTGCATCTTGAAGTACTATCATTGTCGTTGAATAAATTCACTGGAAACATACCAAAAGATATTGGGAACCTGACTCTCCTACGAGAGTTATACCTTGGAAGCACCTATTTGGAAGGTAATTACGATTTCCTTCACTTCCATACTCTGTATCTTTATGTATACCTCCCAAGTCTAGTCTTTTTGGTAGATAGTCAAAGAAAGATTCCTTAATAAAAACAGTTTTTAACTTAATTTGACATATGTGGTATTATATAGTTTTTGGTGAAAGATATGAAAGTTTGCAATTAATTGGTGAAATTTTGCAGGTTCAATACCATCTGAGATAGGTAATCTTCAAAGCCTACAAGTGTTCGTACTAAGTGGAATCGGGTCACTAAATGGTTCCATTCCTGAAACAATCTTTAATATTTCAACTCTGAAAATCTTCAGTTGTTTTGAAAATGATATATCTGGTACTCTTCCTTCAAATATGGGCCAAGGGATGCAAAATCTTGAAGAAATTTATCTTGGAATCAATATCCTTAGCGGAATTATCCCGGAATCCATCTCAAATGCTACAAAACTCAGAATGTTGGATTTTACGTATAACAATTTCAGTGGTTCTATACCCCATTCACTTGGAAATTTGAGATTCCTTGAAATTTTAAACCTAGGGGCTAACAAGTTAAAGGCAGAATCTTCATCATCAGAACTGAAGTTCCTCACTTCTTTGACAAAGTGTAGATATCTACGCGCACTTGTAATTGGGGAGAATCCTTTGAATGGTACGCTTCCAGCTTCAATTGGAAACTTTTCTGCCTCTCTACAAGTAATTAATGCAGACAAAAGCCAAATCAAGGGAATCATTCCAGAAGGCATTGCTAACCTTAGTGCTCTAGCCAAGTTAAGCCTATCTGACAATGACTTGACTGGATTCATTCCTACAACAATTGAAGGTTTACAAAGCCTTCAAGAGTTGTATTTGGACAACAACAACATAAAGGGATCCATACCCAACGTCGTCTGCAATTTGCCGAATCTTGGTGCTATTGATTTGCGAGGAAATCAAATTTCAGGTATTGTTCCATTTTGCATAGGCAACCTTACCTCTCATTAGCCCACAATGAATTAGACGGACCTATTCCAGATTCATTTGGTAGACTGATAAGTTTGGAAGCTCTAGATTTGTCTCAAAACAAGTTAACAAGAGAGATTCCCAAGTCTCTGGAGGCCCTCGAGTATCTCAAAAGCTTCAATGTTTCCTTCAACAAATTAAGTGGGCCGATTCCTGACCAGGGTCCTTTTCAGAACTTTACACATGAATCTTTTGAACCGAACTATGCCCTCTGTGGTGCTCCTCGATTTCAAGTGACGCCCTGCCCCATTGTTTCTCCCAGGAGAAGAAGCAAAACAAGACTCTTCGTTGTGTATATTCTTGTGGGGATTTCAACAATTGTTCTTGCATCAGCTCTCTGCTTTGTACTGATAAAGCGGAAGAAAAAGAATGACACATTGGAAACTGCACCATCCCCTGCAGTAACACGTGAAAGGACTTCCTATCATGAACTTGAAAGGGCAACTAATGGATTCGACGAAAGCAACTTGCTTGGCATTGGGAGTTATAGCTCCGTCTACAAAGGCATTCTCAATGATGGAAGTCTTGTTGCAATAAAAGTGTTTAACTTGAAACTATCAGGAGCAGAGAAGACCTTTTTTACAGAATGTGAAGTAATGCGCAGTATTCGGCACAGAAATCTAACCAAAGTCATCACTAGTTGCTCCAACTTGCACCAGGAATTCAAAGCATTAGTAATGGAGTACATGCCTAATGGAAGCCTTGAGAAATGGTTATATTCTCACAACCATTTTCTTGACATCTTTCAAAGGCTTGATGTCATGATAGATGTGGCTTCTGCACTTGATTATCTCCACAGTGATCATGTCACACCAGTGGTGCATTGTGATGTGAAGCCTAGCAACGTGTTGCTTGATGAATCCATGGTAGGACATGTCTGCGATTTTGGCATAGCAAAACTTTTGGCTGTTGAAAATGGAATTGCACAGACCAAAACCATAGCAACAATTGGGTACATAGCACCAGGTAAGTGGTTCATTTTCATTCCCAACTTCTCAATTTGTCTTTACACAAATTTGTAGGTGAATGTTAAAGCTAATTACAGTATTTGGGTTGCAGAATATGGAATGAATGGGATAGTTTCCACAAAGTGCGATGTCTATAGTTATGGAATCATGCTGATGGAGACTTTCACCCGAACAAGGCCGAGTGATGACATGTTCGTTGGAGATGTAACTTTGAGGCAATGGATCAGTGATTCATTTCTAAATGGAATACTGCAGGTAGTAGACTCAAATTTGTTAAATGGGAATGAAGGAAACATGGATGCTAAGGTGAAATGTGTTTCGTCTATAATGGAGTTAGCATTTAACTGCACTGAGATATCCCCTGATGCAAGGAAAGACATGAAAGATGTTCTGTTATCTCTCCAAAAATTCAGAACTGAGTTTCTAGGAAAATGAAGGTGCTCCTTCTTGTAGATTGGTCCCTTTTTCCTGTATTGTGTCGAATAAATCACACTTTCTACTTTAAGAATGTTCCATAGAGATTAGAGAGTGATTGATATTAAAGCTATGATTTCTGTATTGATGTTTACACTTTTACAAAATCTATGCTAAACAATGGTAACTGAACTCAGCTTTCTTGCCAAGTAATGGTAAAAAAGGGACGACTGGAAACTGACCAATGATTGCCAAGAGTTTCTAAACTACAAATCTAGAACAAGAAAAGACTATTTCGCACATCTGATATTAACATCTCTCAATATTTTACCAGAAATACATAACTACACCCCCATCTGAACCTCAATAGAGAAACATTTTCGAATACTTACGCTGAACTCCTTGCTCAGCTTGTCGCCTAGTCCTCACCTTTAGCACTAAGCAACCACATTGCGTCAACATTAATCGCACAACATATTTGCTCAACAAATTCTTCTGCCAACAGTTTCCTTCACGTTGAGGTTTCAATCCTAATCCTTAGCTCATTAAATATATTTGGCAGGACAACTCTCTTAAAAAGAAAAATTTGCTTGGAGAGAAACTATAATACATCAGAAACGAATGCAAGGCTGGTTAATTAGCCTGGAAACAAGGCTCTCCGGATCTGGAATCAGAGAAAGAAGTTAAACTGTTCCAGAAATGAACGTTGACTGACTGGTTCATTATCTTGTTAAGCATTATATCTTGCTCATCTCTTTCAGCAACTGTTGCTGGCGCAGAAAAGTACCTATCCAAACATTTAAGGAACGTTAAGTACCCATGAAACTAATTAGGAACAGAAGTTTTTAATACTGTCTTGAGAAATTCCATCCTGTGGCATTAGATAGAGAGAGCAAAGTTCAAGAAATGTTCATCAAGCAATCAGCCAATTTCTGAAACAGCCATTATAATAGCTGCCAAAAGTTTCATGTCATTCTTGTAAACTGAAGGACATATCTTGACGTTAATAACGAGCAGGCCATGTTGGAGATTTTCCAATAATTAGCTAAACGAAGAAACAGAAAAATAAAGTAAAAACCAAGAGGAGCCAACATGCAATGTTGGACATCGGATGATGTAACGAAGCAAAGCCAAATTTAGCTTACTGGAGCCGATCGATTACTCGTGCAAGTTGCACGAGGCTCGGACGAGCTCCAGTAGCTTGTGCGAGTCGCTCATGCAAGTCGGGCAAGGCTCGAACAGGCTCTAGTGGGGTTTCTCCTTTCTAAAGAGTTGCGTCTCTTTACTAAAAGTGTGATTTTGAACTCAATTCTTATCCAAATTCAGTTCCGTTTCTTCCTACATTTTCTTAAGAGTTGTGACTATTGAATAGCACCCTTTGGAGGTTTATAAATATACTACTTTGGACGGTGATGTACTGAAAAAATTCAGTTCCGTTGCTTCCTACATTTTCTTAAGAGTTGTGACTATTGAATAGCACCCTTTGGAGGTTTATAAATATACTACTTTGGATGGTGATGTACTGACAAAATTCAGTTCCGTTTCTTCCTACATTTTCTTAAGAGTTGTGACTATTGAATAGCACCCTTTGGAGTTTTATAAATATACTACTTTGGACGGTGATGTACTGACAAGAAATCATTCTCTTTGCTTAGTCTTTCTTGCACTTTTCACTCTTGTTTCTGTTCTGTTTGCGTCAGTGTAAGCTTATGACAGATATTTTCATCTTATCCCATAAGGATATAAGTTTCAGAACTCTTTGCACACCAAAGGAACTTAAAGCCTAAAGGAAAATGTCTAGCCTAATTTGAAGAAGCAATTTCCTTTGTTACCTTTTGTAATAGATTAATTAGTGTACTATAGAATATACTTTTAGTTTTTGGTTGTTAGTTATTGTTGCTGTTTTCGAAAATTATATCCAACAATCTTTAGGCTTTATCATAAGTGTTTCAACAGCTAACAATGTGAAGGACTTGACTTCATCAATTGTCAAGTTAGATCATTTTGAAGGAGGGAACTTTACAAGGTGGAAGAAGAGAGGATACACTTCCTTATTGTTTCATTGAAGGTAGTGTATGTTTTTAACACACCCAAGCTGCCAGTAGAGGGAAAAGAAATCTTGGTGCAGATGAGGAAGCGCCACAAATGGGAGACAGATGATGAGGTTTGCAGAGGTGACATCCTCAACGCAATTCATGACAACCTGTTCGATGTCTACCACATAGTTCCCACGGTAAGGGAATTGATGGATAAGTTGGAGGCAGGATACATGAGTGAAGATGCAACAAGTAAGAAATTTCTTGTCTCAACTTTCTTCTTGAATTTAAAATGCAGGATGATAGGCCTGTGATGGAACAATTTATGGAATTGGAAAGGATGCTAAATCACTTTAATCAGCACAAATTGACCATGGACGATGTAGTTATTGTTTTGTCAATAATTGACAAACTTTCTCCTTCTTGGAAAGACTTCAAAAAGGATCTCAAGCACAAAAAGGAAGAGATCACATTTGAGGGACTTACTCATGATCTTCGTGTAGAAGAGGAATTGAGAGTGCGGGATTCTCTTGAAATTGAGAAAGCAAAGGCCAATGATAAGGCCAATGAAGCTACCACGAAGTTGCATGTCATTGAACAGGGACAGAGCAGCAAATGAAGAGAGCTCACAAAGAGAATAATGATCAAGGCAAGAACAAGAAGAAAAAGAAGGGCAAGTACTTTTATTGCAAAAAGGAGGGACATTACAAATATGAATGTCAAATCCTTAAGAACAAAGGCACCAACAACTCCAACAATGAGAAAGGAGATGATGCCAGGATTGCCATGATATCTAAAGTGTTCCTTGTTAATGAAGATCACTACTGGTGGGTAGATTCCAGAGCCACCCAACATATATGCAAAAATATGACTTTTTCAAGACAATGAATGAAGCAAATGAAAAAGATTCAGTTGTTTACATGGGGAATTATGCTACAGCCCTTGTAAAAGGAATTGGAGACATAAATCTCAAATTCACTTCAGGAAAAGTTGTCACTTTGACAAATGTATTGCTTGTTCCTGAAGTTAGAAAGAATCTAGTGTCGGGAAGCCTTCTAAATAGGTTTGGCTTCAAGTTGGTCTTTGAGGTTGACAAATTTGTTCTTTCCAAGGGTGGATGTTTGTAGGAAATGACTACTTATGCAATGGCATGTTCAAAATGAATGTCATGCCTATCAATAAAATGGCTACTTCTTGTGTGTATGTGATTGAATTATTTTATGTTTTATAGCATAATAGGCTAAGACATGTTCACTATAAAAGAATGAATGATATGATCAAATTAGATTTATTGCCTACGAACATAAAAATTTTAAATGACAATGCCATAATTGCATGCTTAACAAAATCACAAGAAAGTCATTCCCTGCAATTGAAAGGAAAACAAATGTTCTTGCTTTTGTTCATAGATTTATGTGACTTGCATGCTACACCTTCGATAGGAGGAAATAAATATTTTATAACATTTATTGATGATAGTTCATTGTCAAGTATATTTGTACATTTCAAAGATAAGGCCATAGAAATGTTTAAAGTGTATAAATCTGAAGTTAAACTTGCATGTAATGGAATGATAAAATGTCTAAGGACTGATAAAGGTGGTGAGTACTATGAATGGGATTATTTTCAGTTTACAGGTATTAAACATGAGGTCACTGCTACTTAAACACCACAATAAAATAGTGTTGCTGAAAGAAAAAATTGTGTGTTAATGGAAATGGTTAACACAATGATGTCTATTGCTGGCTTTAGTCAAGGTTTTTGGGGAGAAGCTGTACTTACAGCTTGTTATGTGTTGAATAGAATTCCTAACAAGAGGAGTTCAACTACTCCATATGAACTTTGGCATAAGAGGAAGTCCAATCTCAATCATTTGAGAGTTTGGGGCTGCAGGGTTATTGTAAAACTTCCTGAACCAAAGAAAAGGAAGTTAGGGGAAAGAGGAGTGGAATGCATCTTTATCGGCTATGCTCACAATAGAAAGGCTTATAGATTTTTGGTCATTGAACCAATTGATTATATTGGTATCAACACAATTATAGAATCAAGAAAGGCTATATTTAATGAACAAAGATTTTCCATCATTCCTAAAGCAATATCAAGTGGTTCTAATCAAGAAGAACCTACAGTAGATGACACAATTAGTGATGATGAAACCACTGAATTGAGAAGGAGCACAAGAGCAGAAGGGACACAAATTTTGGTCAAGATTTTGGTAATTATCTTGTAGAAGGAACAAGAAATTAAATTAGTAACGAAATACCTTACTGTTTTAATACGGATGATGATCCCTACACCTTTAATGAAGCAATGAGATCTCATGATGATGAATTTTGGAGAGAAGCAATCAATGATGAAATGGATTCAATTCTTGGGAATGATACTTGGATCTTAGTTGATCTTCCCCCCAACTCCAAACACATCAATTGTAGATGGATCTTCAAAAAGAAAATAAGGATGGATGGAACCATTGAGAAGTACAAGGCAAGGCTTGTAGCCAAAGGCTTCACACAGAAGCAAGGCCTTGACAATTTTGATACTCACTCACCAGTAGCAAGAATAGCGACAATAAGGGTGCTTCTTGCTATAGCTTCAATCCAAAAATTGGTGATACACCAAATGGATGTGAAAGCTGCATTCCACAATGGAGAATTATATGAGGAAGTGTACATGAAGTAACCGGATGGCTTTGTTGCTCAAGGCCAAGAGCACAAAGTATGTAAACTTGTGAAGTCGCTATGGGCTTAAACAAGCACCAAAACAGTGGCATCAAAAGTTTGATAAGGTAATACTTGCTAATGGATATAAAATTCATCAATCAGACAAATGTGTCTACAGCAAGTATGAAAATGGCAAGGGTGTCATCATATGCCTCTATGTGGATAACATGTCAACTTTTGGTTCTGACTTAGAGAAAGTAAATGAAACCAAAAATATGCTTTCAAAGAATTTTGACATGAAAGACATGGGAGAAACTTATGTAATTCTTGCTTAAAAATCAAGAGAGAAACATATTCACTAAGGCTTTCACAAGCTCATTGCTTTGAAAAAGTTCTCAAGACATTTAATCATTTTGATAATAAATCTATGACAACTCCTATTGATCCTGACTTGAGTAGTTTTGTAAAAAATGAAGACAGTCATGTTTCTCAGTAAGAATATGCTAGAGCAATAGGATCTTTGATGTATTCCATGACTTGTACACGACCATATATTACATATGCAGTATGTGTACTAAGTACGTATACTAGTAATCCTAGCAAACAACATCGCCTAGAGATTACTAGGGTGTTGAGATATCTCAAAAACACCAAGGAGTATGGCATCACTTACAAAGGTTATCCTTCTGTTCTTAAAGGATATTCTGATGCTTGTTAGATTACAAACAAAGATGCTCACTCTACAACAAGTGGTTAGATCTTTGTTTTGGGTGGTGGTGTAGTTTCTTGGGCTTCAAAGAAGCAAACTTGCATAGCAGACTCCAAAAGGGCTTCTGAATTCATTGCATTAGCTTCGGCCAGTAAGGAAGCAGAATGGTTGAGAAATCTTGTGTATGAGATTCCAGTTTGGCCAAAGCCAATTTCACCAATAACCATTCATTGTGACATCACTACTATGAGTGAAAAAGCATATAGTGTAACGCCCCAGGCATGCAGGCTGACCCAATAACTTTTGGGCTTTCGTCCTCGCTAACCCAAAAGGCTTAAGCCAAGTTACTAGTAGCCCACAAGCCTTAGGCTTTTATACAGGTCACCCACTCTTTAATTTTTTTGATGTGGGATAGAGGATGTTACAGTCCACCCCCTTCAGGCCTTTGCGTCCTCGCAAGGTCCAGTACAGTAGTTGGCCCAGTCTCCCCTGGAACAGGACTCTAGAGGTGGCTCACGTGTCTAGCACGGTGGCTCTTGCACGTAGCACTTAGCTCCCGGACCAGGGCCGCTCTGATACCATTTGTAACGCCCCAGGCATGCAGGCTGACCCAATAACTTTTGGGCTTTCGTCCTCGCTAACCCAAAAGGCTTAAGCCAAGTTACTAGTAGCCCACAAGCCTTAGACTTTTATACAGGTCACCCACTCTTTAATTTTCTGATGTGGGATAGGGGATGTTACAGTCCACCCCCTTCAGGCCCTTGCGTCCTCGCAAGGTCTAGTACAGTAGTTGGCCCAGTCTCCCCTGGAACAGGACTCTAGAGGTGGCTCACGTGTCTAGCACGGTGGCTCTTGCACGTAGCACTGAGCTCCCGGACCAGGGTCGCTCTGATACCATTTGTAACGCCCCAGGCATGCAGCTGACCCAATAACTTTTGGGCTTTCGTCCTCGCTAACCCAAAAGCTTAAGCCAAGTTACTAGTAGCCCACAGCCTTAGGCTTTTATACAGGTCACCCACTCTTTAATTTTTTTGATGTGGGATAGAGGATGTTACATTTGTAACGCCCCAGGCATGCAGGCTGACCCAATAACTTTTGGGCTTTCGTCCTCGCTAACCCAAAAGGCTTAAGCCAAGTTACTAGTAGCCCACAAGCCTTAGGCTTTTATACAGGTCACCCACTCTTTAATTTTTTGATGTGGGATAGAGGATGTTACAGTCCACCTCTTCAGGCCCTTGCGTCCTCGCAAGGTCCAGTACAGTAGTTGGCCCAGTCTCCCCTGGAACAGGACTCTAGAGGTGGCTCACGTGTCTAGCACGGTGGCTCTTGCACGTAGCACTTAGCTCCCGGACCAGGGCCGCTCTGATACCATTTGTAACGCCCCAGGCATGCAGGCTGGGTATGATGGAACATCCACTACTTGCTCGGCCATTACGTGTGGTTCCTACACAGCAACTCTATCAATCAGTCGCAGTTAGTGCTTAATAAACTACTAGCGGAATACGGTTAGTCATCCCTACTCATTATCGCAACCTAGTGAGTTAAGGTTGAACAATTGACTTCTCAACGAGTTCAAGTTAATACCAAATATGAGAAATGCAATAATGTTGAAAATTCTCATACGGTGGGAGTATTTTGAAACTTGCCTATATGAATGCTTTGTGAAAATTCATAAAGGTTTTTGAATGAAACCTTGGACGCATTCATGAATGGGATTGAGGCACATAGAGATTATGTGTTGTTTACAGCATGTAGCTAAGAAGCGAATTTGCGTGTGATTACATTAAAGCTTGGGAATGGATTGTTGCTTTAAAGCTTATCTACCAAATTAGTTCAACAAGTTTGCAAGATGTTTTCACTAAGGCGTTGGTTGAACCGAAAGACACTAGGGCTGATGCATGAGCTATCAAGAAAAGTTATTGACTTTGAGAGGAAATCGAGTTTCCAAGTCATTGGAAAATGATGGCGGATTGTTGGAGATTTTCCAATAATTATCTAAATGAAGAAGAGAAAACTAAACTAAAAACCAAGAGGGCCAGCATGCAATGTCCCGTGCAACCCAGAAGTAAAGCCAAAGCTTACTGGAGCCGAGCAATTTCTCGTGTGAGTTGCACGAGGCTCGGACGAGCTCCAATAACTTGTACGAGTTGCTCATGCGAGTCGGACGAGGCTCGAACGGGCTCCAGTGGGATTTCTCCTTCCAGAAGAGTTGCATCTCTTTAATAAAAGTGTGATTCCGAACTCAATTGTTATCTGAATTCAGTTCCTTTTCTTCCTACCTTTTCCTAAGAGTTGTAACTATTAAATAGCACCCTTTGGAGGTCTATAAATAGACTCCTTTGGACAGTGATATACATACATGAAATCATTCTCTTTGTTTAGTCTTTCTTGCACTTTTCACTCTTGTTTATGTTCTATTTGAGTCAGTGTAGGCTTACGATAGATATTTTCATCTTATCCCACAAGGATATATGTTCTGGAACTCTTTGCACACCAAAGGGAACTTATAATGCCTAAAGAAAAATGTTTAGCGTGATTTGAATAAGCAATTTCCTCTGTTACCTTTTGTAATAGATTAGTGTACTACAAAATATACTTTTAGTTTCTGGTTGTTAGTTATTATTGCTGTTTTTGTAGATTATATCCAATAGGCCATCTACAACAGCAACATTGTAAGGTACCCAGCCCTATTAGTATTTAGTAAGTCCTACAGCTATTCATCGTATGGTGGGGTTGAAAAACAAGAGTGTCTTTCAATAAGTAGACCACTTTTTCCAGAACGCATTTGAGAATACAAGCTTCAAAAGGCTCACAGATCTAACTCACATACTGTTTATGCTAAACGGTCCCTAATAAGACTACTGAACAAGTAATGATACACATCTAGCAAATAATTATTCAGTAAGATATTACTTTAAGAAATATAAAAAGAGATATCAAAAGGGTAAGAGAAAAATAGAAATATAGAATTACAATATAATACATCAGCAGTTCAGCCATTACAATTTCTTCGAGCCACCAAAAAGTACAAAAATGGACATCCCTCTAGCCGTATCTATTGGTACATGTACTTAAGAAGCATTTTCTTATACTCTTCAGAGAAGTCCTTTCCATACACCAATAAGTCAATAACATATGCTACTATCATCTATACTAAGGGTGGTTGTAACAATAAATACAAAAAAGTAACTTTAACATGCCACGTTAGTGCCACATCAAAAGTTAAAACCCACCAACTTTTATAAACCTATCTCCCATAACAATAAATTCAGAAAAGCAACTTCAGTACGGGTCTCACCAATATATATATATATATATATATATATATCTACATACATTTATGTATGTTTTTTAATACTATATTTATTCACGATATTCAATTACAAATTTTATTTAAGTCAATAAAATATTTAATTCCATAAAATTACATAATTCAATAAAACATATGAAAAAAATTAGATACATAGAAAAATATTATATAAAGTACGTTACATTAAAAAAAATTATCAAATAAACACACAATTGCCAAACTAAAAAAGGTACATCAAACAAACACAACATTACATTAATAAAAGGGGTTATCTTGTACTAATCGCCTCCACAATGTGCCCAGATATGCTCAACCAAATCAGCTTGAAGTTGATGATGCATATCCTTATCACGAAGCTCTTTAATACCTTCAAGATAGGTTTGTATTAAAAAGAGCATTGCATTAAAAAGAAACAAAAGAAGAAAAAGAAATAAAACAGAGCACCGTTGCTTTGTTTGTTATTTTTAAAAAATAAAAATAAATTAAATATGACCGTTGCATTACAAAAGAAACAAAAAAAGAAAAAAAAATTAAAACAGAGCATCGTTGCTCTGTTTGTTATTTTAAAAAAATAAACAAAATGGGCCCTACCCACGTGCGAGTGCAGTGCACGTGTGCGGAGTGCAATCTCCCCACCGGTGGGGCTCACTTTTTTGGCAAAACCCAACTCTTATTTTTAAGAGTTGGCAAGCTCTAGTGGTTTGCTGGGTTTTATAAACCCATAAAACCCACCATTACAAGCACCCTAAGGGTAGTTGCGATGGCAACTTTGTAGTGGGCTTAAACCCAACTTTGTTGGGTTCGAACCACTACAAATTGCCATGTGATCTGACCATTTTTGGACTATTATTTTAGCATCTTTGAAGGCAGTTCTCACGGGCTTTTGGCCAAGTTTTTAGTGCTTTATTACAGATTTGGAGAACAGCCCAAGTGAAGAGGAAAGACTCTAAAACGAGGATTTTGGAGCAAGAGATGTTCAGGCAGAATGTCACACGGGTTGTGGCCCAAAAAAAGGAGAAATATGAAACCCATTGGAGCAGCTGAAGTTCTAGAAAGATCCAAAAATTACTACAGTAAAAGTGAAAAGCTGAAGTTCTAGAAGAATCCAGAAGTTACTGCAGTAACAGTGAAAAGCTGAAGTTCTAGAAGAATCTCCAGAAAAGGATTGGTTGTTTCCTTCATCTTGGAGTGATTTGCTGACTCTTTCAAAGATTGATTTATCTCCTTAACTGATGGGATCCTTTGATTTACTTCGGCTTTATTGAGAAATAATTTTCTTCTCTATAAATAGGGGTACTCTCATAGGTAGAAGATATTCAGTTTTCCTTTTAGTTTTTCATTCTTTATTCACGTAGAGTTTTTCTTTAGTTCTGATAGAGTTAGCATATCACGATACATTATTCTAGCAGCAGTTCTATTTTACTTGAGAGTTCCTTTCGGCAGGCTACCTATTGCCCAGACGGGAAGAGTCTCCAGTAGCAATTTTCACTAAAGTATTTCTTTTTCTTATTCCATCCTTGCCTTCATTCCATGGCTGTTTTAATCTTTATTCGTGAGATGCTTAATTCTATGAGTAGCTAAATCCTTTATTCTAGTATTATGTGAGAAACCTTAACCATTGCATGTATGAAACCAAAGCATGAATTCCAGTATAATTAACTAGTTTCATAATTGCCTGTGTTTATATGTCTAAAAACTAAGGTCGTATTAAGTTTAATCACCTTAATATAGATCTGGTAGGGCTAGGAGTGGCACAACTACCGGCCGAGTAGTACAGGTTTAATTGGGTAGTAATCTCTTGAGCATCGTTGAGAGTGGTTACTGGTTTTGCGTTCTTCTTATTCTTAATGCTTCTAGATTAGTTAATATGGTGATTACGGGAACTCGCAGTGTGACGCCCCAACCCGGCCCCCTATCCAATACGGGAACCCGATCGGACGCCTGCCTGGTTCGCACCAGGACTCAGTAGTGCAATCAGAACAGTAATAACTAAATTAAAATAATGCGGAAGCTTTGATATTAAATTGTAAAATTACAATTTATAGGTCCCAATTTCGTAGCCTAACTGTTTAATATCTAAATGGCGCGTAGGCCAATTATGAATTCATAAGTACTTACTAAATAAGAAATTCAACTGCTATCCTCCAATCTAACTCAGCTCACTGGTGTTTAATTGCGCCTACTGTTGATCTGTCATGCCACATATAAACACTGAATGAGCTTTACGCTCAGTGACGTTCTCCGTTTAATATAGATTTAATTTATAACAGTTATGAAAATGGTAAATCATAGAACATAGTAAATATCATCCCAACAACTCAAATAATAGAAAGCAGTAAACACAACAAGTAGGATAATCTCGGGATCAAAGGAGTTCAGAGTGTCACTCCACATGCCCCCAATGACCGTTACACCCCATTGGTGCCTTCGTCAACAACGCCCGATATGATCTGTATTACGGTATCTACAGGTGCTCGAGTACACCTGACTTCCCACGCTTATCTATCCAACCGTCCAAACCAGACGCCGGCCCGGTGGATTCAATAAGTCGTGGAAGTTGTGGGATCCCCGGCTGTCATGCACAATTAATTGTATACAATAATCCCGGCGATGGGCGGGCACGTGCACCCTCGCCTACTATTCAACAAATCCCAGCGATGGGTGAGCAAGTACACCCTCGCCTACTATTCAGCAAATCCCGGTGATGAGGTGGTAAAGTACACCGCCGCCTACTATTGAATAAGAATTTAAAACATGCCATATAATTCAGTAACAAGCCAAGCCATAACAAGACTTTTCAGTTACAAATTCCAATCAAATAGTACAAATACGAGCATCACGTATCAAAGAGTCACATATACAAATCATGGCATATTATTCCCAATTTCAGTTTACTTGAGTCGAGTGAAAAGTAGTCACTCGCTCGATATAATCAATTCCATGCATGTTTTCAGTAGAGATATATACATGTATATGTATTTTCAAAGCTATTGAACAGATTATATATAGATATAGGCATGACAGTTTTCAAATTATATAATTTTAGAAAAGTGAGAACACTCACCTAGACGATAGGTTTGGTTACATTCCTGTTTCTCAAATCAAATCTTGTATTAAATCAAATTTATACTTTTAGCTTTAACCCATGCTCAAACACGGTTATAATAGTAACCCATATTTAGTTATGGAAGTATTTATTTATTTTATTATCTTAATTTCTTATCTTTATTGCATCTGGTGAAAGAAAATAAACAACTTCACATTAACTTACTATCTAGCTCAACAGAAATATTAAGCTTTAAGTCTTTCACTCGTAGAGTCATTTCTCCTTTTTGTTTAATCTTTCCCTTCCTCCATTTAATTAAAGTTTCCCCACCTAATGGAATATAAACACTCTATTATACAGCTAACATGTGTTTGTATAAAGTAAGAAGGAAGAACTTGTTCTAAGACTTGTCGAAATATTTAATATTTTGGTGATGTAATGCTAGCTTCAGCTCCATTTCCCTATCCTTCTTTCTTTAATTTCACTTACACTGTACTTTGTTTTGGTTTCACTTAATTTATTGTTTAGATTGAGTTTCAATATTTAGTTAAAAAGATTTGTAGGTAGAACCAAGTTTGGCACTTTACCCCCTTGTCTTTGAAGACATGAATAAGAGTTACAAAGCTTCTTCCTCTTATTTGTTTTTCTTCTTTTCCTTTTTCTTTTTATCTTTTTGGCTGCTATCAAGTTGGATTCTTTAGAGTTCATCCTATTTTGTTTAACTGTAGAACCGTTTGCAGCAAAGCAACACTCAGTTTCTAAGTATTCCAAAACTCTATTTTTTTGTTCAACTTATGGCCTACACAGATTTTTCTAGTGTTTTTCCTTTCTTTTGCCAAAATATTTTGGGCAGCAATGGATATTTTCAAGTTTTGAAACTTGTAGAAAACAGCAACAAAATGGCATTTTAGGATCCAAACTTCTTATTGCAAAGAGAACCTAAAACTACAGGGTAAAATTAAGATAACAGAACTTCCTATATCTAAACTAGTTCGCTTGGTTCTAAGGTCCTACCAACAAGCGATAGGGTCCTAGTCTCAGGTTCCAAATCTTCCAATTCTCTTTTAAATTCTCATTTGCATATCTTTCTTTCTTTTGTAAGGTTTTTTCCTAACTGCTAATTTCAACAAGGCAATACTGCAAGTGCCAGATGATGTAGCATCACAAACTACAATCAACATTGATCCCTGCCAGTTTCATTTTCATTCATAGATCGTTGTTCATATATTTCTTTGGTATTTACTAAGGTATTTGCTAAAACAGTAGCTATAGCAAAGAGCCTCAGATTCTTAAAATATCACACTTCATAATTTAACACTTGTAGCTGTTTGAGATTCAATCTTTGTACTTGGTTTGGATAGCATTGAAAATGGAACGGCCTTATTAGCCCATGCCGAAATTAAATTAAATTTCAAGTTTAGTTTCTTTTAACTCCGACTAATGTGTGCAGATCTTCCAATAAAAAGACCTAAACATCTATAAAGGTTTTACAAGGTTTTATCTTCTTTTCTTTGTTAAACGTTCCTACCAAATTACCTACTGCAGGGAGGCAATACATCATGTCCTAAGTTATTACAATAAAGACCAGTAAAAGAGATCAGTTTGTAAATATTCATAGCTCTGTTCTTCCTCCCATAAGATTTGCATAAGTTTCTGTTTATTTTCCTTTATTTTGCTGAACCTTGTGCAGAAATTAGTATTTCCAAGTTTCAATTCGGCACAAACAACATTTCAGCTCCCGAACACAACCCAAACAAGAGTTCAAATATTTATTCATTTAATTAAATTGTTGATTCCATGCATGGTTTTCTTCTTAATTGAATCAATTTAGCTTCATTTCAAATACGTCTAAATCTATCAAAACTAGCCCTCTAATCAGCTGTATATTGTAACCCTAGTTGTACTCTCGTTTCTCCTTCCCAGTTCCAACTTCATCTCATCTCCTAATTAACATTCTTCTCTTCCTTGTGCAAATCCTAGGTCTATTAGTTATGTTTGGTTCCTATGTTCTTTAAAATCCATAGGCAAACACTCTACTTTTTCCTTTACTCTTGAAGAATTGCTTGTCAAGCGGTTTCTCTTAGTTTCTACCAAGGGAAGCACTTCTCAAGATTTTCTCACATTCTTACCCAGCTATCCGCTGCAGAACAACAACTTTAGTCTTACGTTCTGTTTAAATAGAAGTATTCCCAAGCTTAACTCAAACAAGAGTTCAGCAGCGGAATCCTCTAGCTCAGCCCCAAAATCCATCAACTAATACCTCTTTAATGTTTTGTAATTATGTTCAGCTTGAAGGAAATCACATTACAAGACCCTGTTTCAGTTTTCCTCTCTAACTTCATCTTTTCGTAAGTATGCTTAGGCGTATCTATCTTCAGGGGATGAACTTTGTACATAATTACTGGTTCTGCATTCTCCCTGCCTCACCAATAGTTGCAGCCAAATCCAGCTACAGCAATAAGTTACTTAAGGCTCAAAGTTGCAGACACAATACCAGAGCATAAGTACTTCACTCACCAATAATTAATTTTAGGTGATCTTGTTTCAGAACCTACTCACAAAAGTAATATTTTTACTTTCTTAATCTTTTAAACTTTTCCCCCAAGGCAAAGAAGTATCTCATGTCCTTAGTTTATTTGTAAGGTTTCTACAGAACCATCTTTTGCCTCAAGGCATAATTTCCAAGTTATCAAGCATGTAGCAAATGCTTGGAAAGGAGCATTTCAGGTCCCTACTGTTTTACAGAAACATAAACAAACTAAGGCAATTAAAAATAGAAAAAAAAAAAAAAAACTCCCTAGCTAATTCTCAATCAGCTTTCAATTGTTCTCAGGCAGTAACGATATTCTTGCCAAAAAAATAATCCTACTGTCATAGCTTTAATCAGATTAACTCAAGCTTTACTTTACTAAGGAATTTTCACAAGTAGCTTATGGGTTGTAAAGTTATGAAAGGATTCTACAATAACTACATGGTTCCAAGTCCTCAAAATTTATAAGCTGTTGGATATAATTTCCGGATAACACAACAATGACTAACCAAAAATGAAACCAAGAATCTATTCTGAAAATACTAATTTATTACAAGATATAGTAAAAGGAAATATTGCTTCAAATCGTACAAATGCACTTTCCTTTAGGTTTTATTAGTTCCCTTTTGTGTGCAAAGAGATCCGAAACTAATATCCTTATGGGATAAGATGAAGTCTTTTGTAGTAAGCCTGCACTGACTTAAACAAAACCAGAACAAGAGAGAAAAGAGCAAGAAAACCTTGTAAAGTGAGAATGATTTGTCTATATGTAAATCCATCCTAAGGAGTCTATTTATAGACCTCCAAAGGGTTCCATTCAATAGCCACAACTCTTACGAAGAGGTAGGAAGAAACGAAATTGAATTCGGATAAGAAATGAGTTCGGAATCACCATTTCCGTGAACATATGCAACTTTTCAGAAGAAGAAAACTTGTACTGGAACATGTCCGAATCGGACAGTAATTCGGACATACATCAGTCCCAGAAGTTGAACTCTCCAGTTCTAATTGTTTACTGGAACACGTCGAAAATACTGTCCGAATCGGACAGTAATTCGGACATACATCAGTCCCAGAACTTCAACACTTCCGTTCAGACTTTTACTGGAACTCCGTCCAAATTGCTGTCCGAATCGGATAGTATTTCAGACATCCTTCAGTTCATTCCTTTTCCTTTCTTCTTTCAGCTTAAGTATTGGAAAATCTCCAATAATCCCCCGCCATTTTCCAATGATTTGGAAAATTGCCTTTTTCTCAACATCAAGAACCTTTCCTGATAACTTATGCATTAGCTATGGTGTCTTTCAATTGAACCAAAAGCCTTAGTGAAAACATCCTGCAAGCCTGTCGAACTAATTTGGTAGACAAGCTTTGAACCAACAGTCCATTGACAAGCCTTAATGTAATCACACACAAGTTCGCTTTTCTACTACATGTTATAAACAACACATAACAACTATGTGCCTCAATTCCTTCATGAATGTTTCCAAGATTTAACCAAAATCTTTTATGAGTATTCATTATACATTCATATAGGCAAGTCTCAAAATGCCCCCGCCATATGAGAATTTCCAGCATTTAATTGCTTTCTCATATTTGGCATTTTCTTGGACTTGTTAAGAACTCCAAGTTCAACCTGGACTCACTGGCGAGTTATAACACTAAAATTGTAGTGTTCCAACCATTTAGACGATGTACTTTTCGCTACATTGAATTCAGAACTAGTAGTTTAACTAGCAATGAATTGAGGGTTCCATTGTAAATGGTTTAGGACATGTTTCTTGATAGAAGATAATCTTTCCTATCAGTCCTTAATCCATTCTTTGATTTACCTAATTTGGCTTAATCAAACTTTCTCTTATTGAATCTTCAAATCACTATTCCAAATGGTTACTTAATCTCATAGATTAAGATTCTACCATTTAGTGATTTTAATCTATATTTTTAATCCATTTCAATTGATGTCTCTTTGCATCAATCTATAAATGATTCCTTAACAAAGGTTCATCCTCCTTTTTGTGACCATACAAGCAATCAAATTGCTTTTATAGATTTCATTAAACACACTTAATGTACATGTCACACCTAGTTCAAGTTCTGCAAAATTTGTATATGCATGGAACTTTAAGACTTCAATAAATGCATTATGAATTTTAATTATGAAAATAATTATCTATTCATTTACATCATATAAAGCAAAGCATGAACATGTTATCTCTTTGTCACTTAACAAGCATGCTTCACATAATTTCATACATAATATTTTATTTCATATGAAATTTTTCAAGAACTATGAACAATTCTAGTTCATCAAAGCAAGTAATCATGTTAGGTAGTTTTCCATACATTTTCTATGTATCAAATTACCTAAACTTGCTACCTATTCATACAAAACATAATATACTTCTTAATTTAATTCTGATTTGAAATAGGCACAATGAAAGCTTAAGAATTAATCATAAGGACATTCATTATATTTTGAACTATTATCCATAAATGAATCAACCTTACTTGTCAAAGGAAATCATACATTACACACTCATTACTAATGATCACATGTTTTCCAAAACATATATTGACATGCACAACTGCTTACATACTTTAAACAAATCTTGTAATCACAATTTCACAATATGCATGCATCTACTCTCAACTTTACGCAATTTTAGAGTTTCAAGTGAAATTTGTTTAAATTTATGTATAATCAAATATAATCATAATTTACAATGTGCATTAAGGTAGCAAGCATATCATAATAATTTTCATGTTTCTAAAACATAACTTTATTATTTCATATGCTATTACAAGTACATTCTTGTTTACATAAATCCTCCCTTCACAAGCAGAACACCCCTATCATTTTTCAAAGATAAGTCTAGATCAAATTTTGATATTAGAAATCCTGGCCACAAGTGCTTCCACAAGAATGTCCCTAAAGGATTTTTCCTCTTTCTTTTGCTTCTTTAGCAAATGACCAAAGCATGAATTCCATTATACTTAACTAGTTCCATAATTGCATGTGTTTATATGTCTAAAAACTAAGGTTGTATTAAGTTTGATCACCTTAATAGATCTGGTAGGGCCAGTGAGTGGCACGACTACCGGCCGAGTAGTATAGGTTTAATTGGGTAGTAATCTCTTGAGCATCGTTGAGGGTAGTTACTAGTTTTGGGTTTTTCTTATTCTTAATGCTTCTAGATTAGTTAATACGATGATTGCGGGAACTCGCAACCTGTTAATTAAACTAGATAGGGAAATAACCTTGATTGTGGGGACTCACGAGGGTTATCAATTAATTAAGGGAGAATTGGATTATGATTGCTGGGACCCGCAGTAATATATAACTAAAACAACATAGGATAATTAAACAGTAAAAAGGGGTTTATGATTACATGCATACAGTTAAGGGGGATTGCCTAACGCTAGAATATTTTCTTAAATAATTTTTAATATGTTGAGATTGCATATTTAGTTTGCGTATTTCTATAAACAATTTCCAATTTCAAGGTCTCTAGGAAACACAAAAGGTGACTGCTAGTCAAGTTTGGTTAAATTGCATGTTAATTTGGAAATTGTATTGAAATTGCCATCTCTGTAGATCGACCATGTACTTTGCTGTGCTTCGTGTTATTAGCTAAATTGGTGCAGGTTTTTAACAGTATTTTTACTGCATTTGATAGTCCTCCGACGGGGATATCACCATGTCACAAACTCAACTTTGAAAATCCAAAGTTGGATTCGTGAGTAAATGGTGGGGCTCGGCCCGCGGAGAGTGCAGCTTTCCTCGCACGTGCATCGCATGCGTGCGTATGGTTGGGCCCACGCTTCTGGTGGTTGTCGGCCACTAGAAGTTGTTGTTTTATTTTATTTTTTATTTATTTCTTTTCTTTTGAAAAAATCATTAGTTTTTTTTTTTTTCAATTATAGCCATTGCTATAATTTGTTTTTTATTTTATTTTTTTTCCTTTTTTTTTTTTTGTTTTGTTGATAGAGCTATTACACAACTACTCATTTCAGCTTTGGCTATATATACTACTCCATTTGGTGAAATATTGCACAACTCTTCATACGCATACCAATTGTCTCAATTCTCAAATCTCCACAGAAAATGTCTGGCCGTCCGATTGACAAGTAACTAGATGAAATGTGGAAGAATTTCATACGGGAAGTAGAAGATGAAATCGAGCGAAAGATGGTTGGTCTACTCGATGAGGAAGAGCTTCAAGTAGCCCATAGTTCTTCACGAAGAAGAAATCGGAGAAAATATGTGAATTGTGAACGTGAGAACGGATAGGGATATGCATCGACAACTTCAAACTGATTTGGTTGAGCATATCTGGGCACATTGTGGAAGCGATTAGTACAAGATAACTATTTTTATTAATATAATGTTGTGTTTATTTGATGTATCTTTCTTAATTCGGCGTAAAAGTGTTTTTATGTGATGTATTTTTTTTTTTTTAATATAACGTACTTTATATAATATTTTCTTATTTATTTAATATTTTTCACGTAGTTTATTGAATTATGTGTTTTTATGGAATTAAATTAAATATTTCACTAAATTAAATTAAATTTATAGTTAAAAATAATGAATAAATATAGTATCAAAATAACGTATATTAAATATAAATAGATGTGTATATTGGTGGAATCCGGGCTGAAATTGCTCTTGTAGGTTTATTGTACCATCTTGGTTTACATTTTACTTTTGGTTGTTTCCAAAGTTGATACTCAAAGTATTTTCACGCTGGCTCGTGTTTTTTGGGCCTATAATGTAATTTTCTTCTTCGTCCCCAAAGTCGTCATCAGTCTGTGTTCTGAATTTTTCACATTTGGAAATTTTACTATTGTTAGAAGTGGATTTCAAAATAATATAATACTCCCTCCATCCCATTCAAAAGTCCACTTTGTATTACTAAGAACGAAACTTTTAGGCCCCGTTTGGTATCAAGCAATGTTTAACAAACCGGATCGGACGCTGAACCGGCCGAGCTCAGGGGTCGGGGTTTAACCGAGATTCAGGGGTTTAACCGGGAGTCGAACCGGTGACGTCATAAATATATTAAAAATATTATATATATCATAATTAATATATAATTAACTTTTGTAATATTAAAAAAATTATTTTTAAAATGAACAATAATAATATAAATGATTTAATGTCTAACTTATCATAAAAGCACGCTTGGCTTAGTGGCTAATCATTCTTTAATAAGAGTTTCTTTCTTCTTGAAGACATAGGTTCGAATCCTGACTGAATATAATTAATTTTTACATTTATTTCAGATTTTTTATATCCCACATTGGTTGTGGAAATGAATAAATTCTCATATAAAAGGAGAAGAGATGCAAGAGAGTTCAAAAAGGAAAAAAAAAAAAAACCAAATAAAAGGAAAAAAAAAGAAAAATTGGGTTGGAGCTTGTTAACCGGTTCCCCGTTTTTCCCCCGTTTTGGCCAAAAAACCCGGTTTTTCTCATTGACCATATTTGATGTCGAACCGGACCGGTTTCCGGTTAACCCTGTCGAACCGGCCGGTCCGATCCGGTTTGTTAAACAATGGTATCAAGAATAGATCCAAACTTTGATCGGGATTGTGATTTTAAAATATTAAAATTATATTAAAAATATAAAAAAGTATATTGAAAATATAAAAATGTGTCTTAGAAATGTAAAAAAGGATTACAAAGATCTAGAAGAGGAGTTCTGAACAATTTAATATCTTCACAGTGAGGAGTTCAGATCCTCTACCAAAGATTGGATGTCCTATTCTGCCCAAATTTCAAAACGACGCCGTTTCGTTTTAAATTTTACCCTCCCTCATTCTCTCTTATCTTTTACTTACCCACGGTGAATTTCTAAACCCAGCGAACAGTCTTCCCCAATGTCTTTCTCTTCCGAAATCTTCTACCAAAGCCGAACCATTGCTCTGAAGAAGGCGATTGAGTTTTCTTACCATTGCTGAACGCCAGAGAGCCGTGATGTTGACGACGAAGTTTCCACAGACGGAGAAAAAACCCAATTGAAAGAAAGAAAACCTAATTGCCATATTCGTAACAATGCTTCGGCTTCCATTAGAAGATTTGGGAAGATGAAGACATTGGAGGAAGTTTGGCTGGTTTAGATTTTCACTGACGGTAAGTGAAAAATGAGACAATTTAGGGGAGGGTGAAATTTTAAAGGAAATGATGCCGTATTAGGACTTAGGCAGGGCCAGACACCCAAGTCTGGGTAGAGGATCTGGACTCCACTGGCAGCTGAAATTCAATCAAACGTTGTACTCTCTTCCTGTCCGTGGTCTTCATCGTTGCCGTACATATTTAGATTTTTACAACAAATGGTCTATATACAAGACTTCCAAGTCAATTTTGGACTCTTTCCTTAACGTTCGGTTTGGATCAAAAATCATTTTGCCAGAAAACACCTTGGTTAATTAGTTTCTGCATGCAAATAAAACATCTACTAATTAGGGTGTGTAGAACAATTAAAGCACCAAAATATAGGACATATGCATGCACTTCGTTTGACCCATTAGAAGAATTAAAATTGTTGATAGAAAATTATTGAGAGCGTATAGTCTTTCGTTATAAATAAAACAAAAGGGACATCCCCCAACGCATGCGGCATGCCTATTTCATAAGCATTTTCCCACATCCTATTGGAAGAATATTCAATTAATGGCTACTACAATTTGCATTATTCTCTTTTCTGCTGCATTCTTCTTCTTTCATTCTGTTTCATCTGCTTTACCAAGCAATATTTCTGATCAATCTGCGCTGCTCGCCTTAAAATCCCGAATTTCTTTTGACTCCAGCAATGCTTTCTTGGAGAAAAATTGGTCAGCTGCATCATCAGTGTGCAGCTGGATGGGAGTCACTTGTAGTTCACGTCATAACAGAGTTGTTGCCTTGAATATCTCTTTCTTGGGATTAACTGGAAGCATTCCTCCACAATTGGGAAACCTCTCCTTTCTCTCTTCTCTTTATATCAGTAACAACAGCTTTTATGGCAATTTCCCTCAAGAGCTTGCTCAACTGCGCAGGTTGAAGCTTCAGGATCTTGGATTTAATAATTTTAGTGGCCCAACTCCATCATTTTTCACTTGGTTTGCGAATCTTCGGTTCTTGTATTGTTCGAGTACTGGATTTTCAGGAAGTATACCATCCTTACTTTCCAACCCTTTCTAGGCTGGAGGAGCTATATTTGAACAATAATTTCCTGGAAGGAGGTATTCCAGCGGAAAATGGTGACCTTCATTCTTTAACCATTTTGAGCTTGCAACATAACCAGCTTACAGGTCCTATCCCACCAAGTATCTTTAATCTCTCAAAGCTCCAACTCCTGTCTTTCACTGATAACAAACTATTTGGCAATCTTCCACCAGATCTGTCATTATAATAAGCTTCCCAAACTTGAAGAGCTTTATCTTTCAGCCAATGAGCTAGAAGGCGAAATCCCTCCAAGCTTAGGAAAATGTTTGCAGCTTCGAACAATATTATTGTCGGTTAATAAAGTCACTGGAAACATACCCAAACATATTTGGAAGTCAGACTGTTCTAAAAATGTTATACCTTGGATACACCTATTTGGAAGGTAATTACGATTTCCTTCACTTCCATAATGCAGTTTCCATACTCTTTATCTTTATGTATATACTCCATAATGCAGTCAAGTCTTTTTGGTAGATAGTCAAAGAAAGATTCCTTAATAAACACAATTTTCAACTTTCACATATGTGGTATATTATAGAGTTTTTGGTTAGTGCTCAAATTAAGAAATACATGAATTAATGTTTGCAATTAATCGGTGAAATTTGTTTGGTTCAATTCCATCTGAGGGTAATCTTCAAAGTCTTACTTGTAATTGGGGAAAATCCTTTCTTCCAGATTCAATTGGAAACTTTTCTACCTCTCTACAATTGTTTGTTGCATACACAAGTAAAATAATGAGAAACATTCCAGAACGCATTGGTAACCTGAGTGGTCTTACCAGGTTAGACCTCTTTGACAATGACTTGACTGGATTCCTTCCAACAACAATTGAAGGTTTACAAAGCCTTTAAGAGTTGTAAATGTACAACAACAACAACATAAAGGGATCCATACCCAACGCCATCTGCAATCTATCAAATCTTGGTGCTAATAGATTTGCGAGGAAATATTGTGCCATCCTGCATAGACAACCTTACTTCCTTGACAAATCTGTATCTGGCTTCCAACAATCTTAGCTAAGTTTTGCCTCCAAGCTTGGGGATGCTGAAAAAGCTTCTACAGTTTGATGTATCCTCAAATTCACTTAGTGGCCATCTTCCTCCAGAAATCGGAAATTTGAAAGCCATAACAGTGATGAACTTTTCCAATAACTACTTCTCTGGAAATGTTCCCAGTTCTATAGGTGGTCTGAAAAACTTGATTAACTTCTCCTTAGCTCACATGAATTAGACAGACCTATTCCAGATCCATTTGGTGAACTGATAAGCTTGGAAGCTCTAGATTTATCTCAAAACAAGTTCACTGGCAAGATTCCCCAGTCCTTGGAGGCCCTTGTGTATCTCAAAAGCTTCAATGTTTCCTTCAACAAATTAAGTGGGCAGATTCCAAAGGTCCTTTTCAGAACTTCACACAAGAATCCTTTGAATCGAATGATGGACTCTGCAGTGCTCCTCGATTTCAGGTGACACCCTGCCCCATTGTTTCTCCCAAGAGAAGCAAAAGAAGACTCTTGCTTGTGTATACTCTTATGGGGATTTCAACGTTTGTTTTTGCATCAGCTCTCCGCTTTGTACTGATAAGATGGTGGAAGAAAAAGATTGCTACGCTGGAAACTGCTTCATCCCGCAGTAACACATGAAAGGACTTCCTATCATGAACTTGAAAGGGCAACTGATGGGTTCGAAGAAAGCAACTTGCTTGGCGTTGGGAGTTACAGCTCCGTCTACAAAGGCATACTCAACGAGGGAAGTCTAGTCGCAATAAAAGTGTTTAAGTTGAAATTGTCTGGAGCAGAGAAGACCTTCTTTACAGAATGTGAAGTGATGCATAGTATTTGGCACAGAAATCTAACCAAAGTGATCACTAGTTGCTCCAAGTCTCCAACCTGCACCAGGAATTCAAAGCATTAGTGATGGGTAGGGGTGTCAAACGGGCGGGTTAGGCGGGTATTAAATGGGTGTTAAGTTAATGGGTAATGAGTACCCATTATCCACTCAATTAATAGTTTAACTCAAATGGGTAATGGGTAGCTATAGGTACCCATGGGTACCCATAATACCCATTATACAAAAATGTAAGGCTTATTTAATAGTTTATTAAGAAAAAATATTTAAAATTTTTTTTTAATTTCATTTTAATTTTTTTTAAAGTGAATTTTAATTCTTTGAATATATTCTAAAATTTGAAATATTAAATTTTATATACTTTTATATTTAATTGTATCTAATTTTTTTGTCGAAACACAATTTTTAATTTTTTTATATTTATATAAACCCGTGCATGCCCCGACACCGAAATTGGGCCCGGGCCAAAACTGGGCCCGAGGCCCAAAACTGATCCCGAGGCCCAAAACTGGGCCCGGGCTGAAACTGTACCAATGAGAGTATTGCATACGCAGCATCTCCGTGATCATTGATGCGTATGCAATACTCTCATTGGTACAATTGTTAAATTCTGATGCAATTTAGTTTCCAACTACCGCTATAAATTAAGCAGCACCGCCTTTGTAAATTTTATAGGGCTGAAACTGGGCCGCCCCGAAATCGGTCAAAAATTGGACCTGAACTGGGCCAGCCCGGCCCGGCCCAAACCCAAACCCGACCCTAAACCCGAACGAATTTTGAATTAGTATTATAAGTAGGTAATTTAAAAATATTACAAAAAAATAAATGGAAAAAAACGTAAAGTAATTGTAGGACACGAAAAATAAAGAAAAAGAAAAAATAAGTTTGAAGAAAAAAATAAAATGAGCACACTAAAGTATGTGAGTTGTTGGTTTTTTTTTTTTTTTTTTTTTAAGAGTAATTGTGGATGGGTATTTTTGATACCCATGATGGGCGGGTTTTAGGGTCCCCAATGGGCTACCCTAAATTTGCCCATTACATATTTAGCCCAAGCCCACCCAACCCATTATATTTTAAAGTGGGTTTATTGGATTAATACCCAACGGGTTTGGGCGATTTTTGGGTTAGTGGGTATTTTTGTCACCCCTAGTGATGGAGTACATGCCTAATGGAAGCCTTGAGAAATGGTTATATTCTCACAACCATTTCCTTGACATCTTTCAAAGGCTTGATATCATGATAGATGTGGCGTCTGCACTTGATTATCTCCACCGTGGGCCTGTCTCACCAGTAGTGCATTGCGATGTGAAGCCTCGCAATGTCTTACTTGATGAATCCATGGTAGGACATGTCTGCGATTTTGGCATAGCAAAACTTGGGCTGTTGAAAATGGAATTGCACAGACCAAAACCATAGGAACAATTGGGTACATAGCACCAGGTAAGTGGTTCAGTTTCATTCCCAACTTCAAAAATTTTCTTTACACAAATTTATAGGTGAATGTTAAAGCTAATTACAGTATTTGGGTTGCAGAATATGGAATGAATGGGATAGTTTCCATGACTTTCACCAGAACAAGGCCGAGTGATGACATGTTTGCTGGAGATGTAACATTGGGTCGGTGATTTATTTCCAAATGGAACAATGCAGGTAGTAGACTCAAATTTGTTAAATATTGATGAAGGAAACATGGATGCTAAGGTGAAATGTGTTTCGTCTATAATGGAGTTAGCACTGAACTGCACTGAGGTATCCCCCGATGCAAGGAAAGATATGAAAGATGTTCTATCATCTGTACGGAAATTGAGAGCTGAGCTTCTCGGAAAATGAACGGGAAGATCTTGTAGATTTGTCCCTTTTTCCTGTGTTGTCAAAAAAATCACACTTGCTACTTTGAGGCTGTGTAAACTTAAAGAATAAATCCAACAAAGGAGCCAGCAATTGTTGAAATGTTCCATAGAGATTAGAGAGTTGAATTTCATTTAGATATGATTTCTGTATTGATGTTTATACATACAATCTATGCTAAACAATGGTCACCAAACTCAGCTTTCTTGCCAAGCAACCAAAGATTGCTAAGAGTTTCTAAACTATAAATCTAGAACAAAAGACTATTTCGCACATCTGATATGAACCTCTCTCAATTATTTACCAGAAACACACAACTGCAACCCATCTGAACCTCAATAGAGAAACATTTTCAAATACTCGCGCTGAACTCCTTTTCATCCAGCTTCAAGTCTATCCACCTCGCTCAGCTTGTAACCTAGCCGTCGCCTTTAGCACTAAACAACCACATTGCGTCAACTTTAATCACACAACATATTTGCTCAAAACATTCCTTCTGCCAACAGTTTCCATCATGTTGAGGTTTCAATAGTAGTCCTTAGTTCATTAAATATATCTGGCAGGACAATTTTTTTAAAATAAAAATATGCCTTTGGAGAGAAACTATAATACATCAGTACAGTGAATGCAAGGCTGATTAATTAGCCTGGAAACAAGACTTTCCGGATCTGGAATCAGAGAAGAAGTTAAACTGTTCCAGAAATGAACCGTGACTGACTGGTTCTTTATCTTGTTTAGGAGTAAATCTTGTTCAGCTCTTTCAGCAACCGTTGCTGGCGCAGAAAAGTACCTATATTCAAGCATCGAAGGTCAACATTAAGTACCCATGAAAATAATTACGAACAATATTGTCCTCAGAAGTTCCATATCCTGTGGCAGTAGATAGAGAGAACAAAGCAACCTAAAAGTTCAAGAAAATGAGCATCAAACAATCAGCCATTTTCAGAAACATTATATAAGCAGCCAAAACTTTCATGTCATTCTTGTAAACTTAGGATTTCTTGACATTAATAATTTTCAGGCCATCTACACCAGCTACATTGGATTTGAGAATACAAGCTTCAAAAGGCTCATAGATCTAACTGACATTCGGTTCAAGTTAAACAGCTCCTAATAAGACTGCTGAACAAGAAATGATAAACATCTAGCAAATAATTACTCCCTCTGTTCCACTAGAATAGTCAATTTTCACATATGTACAACTTTTTATGGATGTCAAGGTATAACACTTGAAATAACTAATTTTGATAACATTTATTCCATTTATGTCCTTACTTTTAAGTGTGAGTTAATTGTTGAACATACATAACTATATTAGTAAGGGCATTATAAGTAAAAAAAATTGAAAGTGGACTCTTATATTGGAACAAAAAAATATTTATGAAAGTAGACTCTTCTAATGAAATATGGGAGTATTCAGTAAGACATTATTTAAGGAGATTTTTTCTGAATCATTACTTGTAAGGATTACAAAATAAAAAAATTCAAACAATCAATGTTTATCATTCTTTATACATAACTACAAACACATACAAGATGCACTCTCTTTCATAATCAAATAAATGTGAACAGGAAAAAAGATGAGTTGTGATCAAGGACAGAAAAACAAGAAAACAGGTATATCTTCAATATCATAGTCTACTAGAGAACAATGAGAATAGCTTCAAGATTTTGCCAATGAAAATACAAAATCACAAGAGGCTTTTCATTTGAATTGTGAGAAAAAACTTCGCTAGGACATATATCATAACCAAGTTACCAATAAGCAGGAAAGAGTATTGACAATGAATATTATAACTTTTACCTTGATATACTGCTACGATTAATGGGGAAGAAAATGAAAGAAGGTTGCTGTCTGAGCTCCATCTTTTCATCAGAAACATTCTGGCTACTTGAAAAGTTACGAGCAACTCTAGTTACGAGATCAACTCCGTTCCATCTCAAGAGGGTGTCATCATATGATGCATAAAATTCGGTCAAGCACTCCAATAAAAATGGACTGCCATAAAGTTCAAAATCAAGAACCATAACACAGTAAAGGAAATATGCAAAATGTAAAACTTACCTCATGCAGAATGTGCAAAATTAACATGAACTATGTATAACTTTACATTCCTTATTTACCAGTACATAACTCTTAGAGGACTAATAGATGGATCATATCAGTCCAAACTTTATCAGGATCTACTATATCAGTTCATATGACAATAAGTCTGCCCAAAATTCTCTGAAACAAATAACTCCAACTATCCCAGACAACACTAACCAAATCTTAAAATCTGATAATTGGATATTTGGTTCCCGCCATATATTTACCCGTGCATTCGTTAAGAACATCAGTAATTCCTTTTTAAGGAATTGAAAATTACAACAATCGACAAGGTTGTTTTAGTTTTCATTCCAAGACTGCCTTTTGATAATAAGTCTTCTCATATATTTAATTTCTTATGTCCTCAAATTCTCTGAACTACATTCACACACTTAAAATTAAACCATAACAGCATGTTTAGAAAAACTTTAAGTACTGCATTGGCTTGGTAAAAGATATCACATTATTACATTTGTTTCTACCAGAAAATAGTCAGGATTTAACGGTGAAGAAATGATGCACATAAATAGTCAGGATTTATGATGAACCACTGCATTGGCTTGTTAAAAGATATCACATTATTACATTTGTTTCTACCAGAAAATAGTCAGGGTGAAGAAATGATGCACATAAATAGTCAGGATTTATGGTGAACTACATTCAAACACAAATTAAACCATAACAGCACATTTAGAAAAACTTTACTGTAATTGGCTTGGTAAAAGACATCGCATTATTACATTTTGTTTCTACCAGAAAATAGTCAGGATTTAACGGTGAAGAAATGATGCACACAATTCACAAAGTTCTAGACTGCAAAACTATTCTGAGACAGCCTCCATATTTCACCTCAAAGAGTTTCCCTTAGTTGAAAATTAGCTATACCAGCTAGTAAAAGTAAACTATTAGCTCAAGGAACACCAAGGATCATTTTGTCACGACAAATTAGGAAGTCTATCCTTTGGTTTTGTAACAAGATTACCTATATAATATAAGCAGGTCAACAAAAATAATTTAGGAGGCCAACAAGAGGAAAACTACAACAACAACTAAGGGTGTGTTTGGTTAGGAGGTCTGGATGTGGGAAATAGGAATTAAAGATGGGAGAAGTTTGGTTGAGAGGATTGAATCCCTGGACCCCACCTCCATATCCTTAAAATGGGCAATGGAGACCAATCCTCTCCATTTTGGGGGAATGAAAGTCATTCCTCTCCATTTTAGTGAAAATAATTATTATAATCTATTGAAACACAATTATTTTAAAATATACTAATAGTTATGCAACACAAAATGTTAAAACAAATTTTATTGTTAAAACTTTTTCATAATTAATTACCATCAATGGTAGTAATAGTCATTCTTCATCACAAATCAAACAATACAATTATAATGATTATATGTCTATTATCAACTCCCACTACTATCATTCATATTTAATTCCCTTGTTAAACCAAACGTACCCTAGTCTGTTACTCCCCCACTAAATAGGAAAATATTTTCAATTACTGCATATTCATCCTTAAAAAATTCAGCTGGATTAAGAAATTTGCCGTGAAGGCGGTGACAAGCTTGGTGAAGTTTTTGGACTCAATGTCAACTCCAGGAATATTGAGCAACTTTAAAGAACAATAACTTCAGATTAGCAGTCACATGAGAACATATGAGTTCTCCTAGTAAAGTACAAGCATTGGGATCCACCCCAGCCGACCAATAAAATGCCCTAAGTGGAACAATTGGTGAATCAGTTACCAAATAGTTATGCAGAGTGCCTAATTCATTTTAAAAGGTTAATCAAACTACCAGCTCATTATGTACCTAAAAATTTTAAGTTTTCTGTTCTGTAACAAATAAGTTATCAGTCCTGATTTTAAAATTCTCTCTGTAAATAAATAATTTGGACTTAGTTTGACAGAACAATCAGAAGACCACACTAGCTAGAATCGTTCCATCTTCGAGAAGCTAAATGCTATTGAAGGATTTTCGGAAACTTAGCCCTGCTTGGGGATTCATGAATTCTAGAAGTATTTTCCTACAGCACCATACAATTACCGAACAAAGATGAAACAGCAAGAAAAATGTAAGAGGCAATGTCATATTACTCAAACACTCAATCAGAAAGGACCTGTTGTGCTCATCACCTGTGCTTCCTGAATGCCATTACAGCACCATTCAAGGAGTTCTCGTCCTCCAGACCAACAGTACTATCAAGCAATGATAGGGGCTTGAGTACTACTATGTCAGAGTCAAGATAGATCCCACCATATCTACAAAATGCAAATAACACATTACTTATTATGTTTATGAATTTTCTAAACCTATCATCAATAAACTGCTTTCTGAAAATCCTGATCTTTTGCCATCCTAATCTTAACAGTATCCATAATATTACCAACAGTTGTGAGACTTAAGAAATTTATTAGACACATTTCAAAGAATATGAAGAAGGTGATAGCAACTAGACTGAATACCAAGAATCAGTAATTAAGTCAAACAGAGTTTTTTTCATTTTCATAGGGAAGACTCGGGTCATTTTCTAAAATGAAAATGAAAGTATGAACTCAGAGGTAATACAAGTCATTCAGAGGTAAAAAAATTCAAGTATGAACCATTCAGTTTGTTCTTCTTTCTCACTTCCAAATATGTTTCTCCAGATTTCTTTCAAAAATATATATCTCAAGATTAAAATTCAGGAATAACATATAAAAAAGGAACCAAAATCTCCAAGCAAACCACAATCAAACATTTCTCACATGCAAGTTCATATGAATGGATTACCATGGCTTTGATGTCCTAAAAAGACATAGCTTTAGCAATGAATCCATAATCTTTTCATTGAACACGCTTTCATACCAATTAATCCATAAATGGAAAAGAAGACCAGCAGGAAATTGAAAAAATATAATTTCTTTTTTAAAAAATGGCAATGAAAGAAAAACCATAGAGTTGTTCAGCAATATCCTGAGCTCCTATTATGCATGTACACTTTCTCATGCCAATGCATGCAAAACAGGTGATCAAGCAGAAAAAGATGAATGAAAGAAAATAAGCAAAAGTTTTTGAGAAATATTTTGAGAGCTACTTTACTTCCATAGGCATTAATCTTCCTGATTTTTCATTCATCACTGGATGTCTCTTTCTAAATTATCTTCCTTCTGTCAAAGGTCTCTTATTTCAAAGCTTTTCATGAAATTTTTCCAAGCTATTGATTTTTTTCTAAACTATTCCATACCATCGTAAATTCAAATAGTTTTGTACTGGTAAAGCCTTTAGTAAAATGCACTAGAAACTACGCTTTGCTTACTTGTAAAGAGCAGCAAGCCTGATGAGCTCACTGTAATGTACAGGATAATATCTTGTCTTCTTCCATTCATGCCAGACAGATGCAAATATGTGTGTCGGCGTGTCTTGAAGTAGCTCATCAAGATTTGGCATTACCACAGCCACCTTGTAACTGGGTAGCAGGCAACAGCAACCCATCAGACACCTTACATCTAAACATAAAGGTGTTCTAGAACATAATGGTTGAAATAGATTAAAGAAAACAATTTTGCTCCTATGCCTTTTTCCATGCCTAACCACCAATTACTCTCTGTTTTACAGACACAAAAAAGAATGACAGTTGAGAGAAAAAAAGTGACGAATATGAATTACCCATCCTTCACAAAGGTACTGAAGAAATTCAGTTCAAGAGTCTCAGAGAAAACCACAATGCAAGCATCCCTATGATGAAAGAACACGCTTTCGAGCCCCCTCTGATGACGTACACCAAACATCCATGGCGCTGAATTCCACACCATGAAAATCCTCATACTACACCTCCCTTTCCTAAAAAATGCATCCATAAAATTGTTGAACGACAATCTTGAATCCAACCCTGGATAGTACCCCCACCTCCTTCCATCCGCAAACAATAACCCTGAAAATTCACTATTCACATTCCTCCTCTCGTTAATCTCCCCTCTTTCACTCGATAACTCTGATACCTTACTCTCGTTCGAACCCTTGTTATCATCAACTTTCCTCCTAATGTAACCCTGATCATCAACAACGTCGTTAATCCCATTTGAATTCACGCCAACCTTCTTCCTGATATGACCATGATCAGCAACAGATTTATGGTCATTGTTCCAACTATCATGATCACTTCTATCACCGCTATCCAAAGTATTACGCTTTTTCCCTTTCATTTCTGCCCTTCCTCCATTGAAACTTTCATTTTCAATGACATTCTTAGATTCCTCAATCGCCAAGGGCTTCTTAACCAAAAATGGCACTTTCTTGAACTCATTCAAAACAGCTTTCTGCATAACTTTATCTCCTCTAGTTAGGCCTGTAGTCCCGGGCATATCAGGATCCTGCAAAAATGGATTATTTAACGGATTAACTCCTTCCAAATGAGACTTGAACATTCTATCCCTTCTCAAGAAATCAATTTTCTTATCAAACCATTCACCCCATCCTTCCCTCAATTTTGAACCCTTGAGCAACAAAGCATCCTCAACTTCCAGTGTTTCACTTAACTTTTTCCTCGTTTTCTCATCGACCGGGATATCATCCGATCCAAATGCACTCTTTGATCCCTCATTGCTAAACCCCAATTCTATCCCTAGCTTCGATTCGAAGCTAATGTAATCCTCCCATTCGTCGATGGTTTTCTTATTGAACCCCCTCCTAACGACGCAGTTCAGGTGGTCAAAATAGTAAAGCGAAGAAGCTTTATCATTTTGAGCTGAGACACCGTCGGCATCTTCTTCGGATTCCGTGGTTAAAATATCGTCGGCATTATTGTTATTATTATTGTTGTTGAAAACGAAGTCGTCGTGCTCGTCAATGAGATCATCGGAGTTAGAGAAATGGTCGAGAGAGTCAGCGGAGTCGTCCAGAAGGGGATTGTTGGCTAGTGAGAGCACGTCGTGCTGGGAAATGGAATGGGGACGAGCAGTGGATTGGGAATAAAAGAAGTTCAGGCGACTGTGGAGGAGTGTGACGGAGAGTAAGAGAAGAACGGCGGCAATTAGGGCACAAATGTGGGCGCCGCAGCGAGGGCGCCGCCGTGAGCGCTGCATTTGACGGTGGTGACGGGTGAAGTGAGGGGCGGTGAGATCTGACTTTCACTCTTTTATAGTTTCAGTAAGACGTAACGGTTTTTACTCTTTACAGCGCTGCTGCAGCGTTGCTGACCTGTATCTGTAAAAGACACAAGTGCCCCTGGAACTATAATTTCTTAAGGTAATTTAGCAAAACCCCATGCCATTTGCTTAAATTACCAAGAGAACTTTAAAATTTGTTATATTACACCAAACCCCACTAATTTTTCAAAAGAAAATGACAAGATAAGGTTCATTTAGTAATTTGGAAAATTCTTTGGGGGGTTTTGGTAATTTAGTCCAATTTCTTAAATTTTAAAATAAAGGATAAATATGGTCTCTTGGGTTTTACTAAACTACGAAATGCACCCAAAAGTTCTAAAAATTAACTATACCTTCCTAGCTGTTCCCAAAAAAAAAATGCCTAACTCAATAGGAAACATATGTAGTTGCAAATTAAGTAAACTACCCCATTCTAACTTTGTAATTTTGGGAACAAGAAACAAATCCTCAACATTGCATTTTATATGCAATAAAATCTTTATAAATTAATAATTTAGAGATATTATCTATCAGTAAATTAGTAATTTATCAATTCAAAAAGTGTTCTCAAAATTTACAAAATCCATTCATGTGAGGAAGTAGTTTCAAGGAATTTAGATGATATAACTTTGAGTGAATTACATAACTAGTCACGTAACTTTGCAGAAATTATAAAAATAATCACGCAACTTTCAAAAGCTGATTTTTAGTCACGCAACTTTCAAAAACGTGCAAAAAAGGTCATTCCATTAAGGGCAACCGTTAACTCCCCAACATAAGCTAATTTTTTAGGGCAAAATCATCCAATTTCTTTTTCCTTTGTCCTATCTTTCAAATATTCTACTTTTATTAGCAAATAAACCCCTAATCTTTCTTCTTCTTTTTTACATATTCGACCAAAAATAAATTTGACTGCATAATAAAAAATTTATTATAAAATTTAAATTATTTTTAAAAAAATTTAAAATAAAAGATGAAAAATTTATAAATATCATAATAGGAGCCCAACTTATTTTTTAATTAGGACGACAACAAATTTAAATTATTTTTGTAACAATTAAATATGAAAAATAAAATATTAAACTATCTTAAATTAAAAATACTATAATTTAAAACAAAAAATATTCCTATCAAATTTTAAATATATCATAATATTAAGAATAATTACTATTTTAGTAATATTATCATGCAGTAAAAATTTATTTTTAGTCGAATATAAAAAAAAATGAAAGATTAGGTGTTTATTCAATAATAAAAGTAAAATAATTTAAAGATAAGACAAAAAAAGGAAATTGGACGATTTTGCCCTCAAAAATTAGCTTCCGTTAGAGAGTTAATTGCTATCCTAACGGAATGACCTTTTTTGCACATTTTTAAAGTTGCATGACTAAAAATCAACTTTTGAAAGTTATGTGATTAGTTTCGCATATTGGCAAAGTTCCGTGATCAAAAATGCACTTCACCCTATAACTTTTACATAAGGTAACTTAAAAATATGATTAAAAATCTTCATTATCGCAACATTATGGATGTCAATAACCTATTGGTTTATTCGGTGAAAACGACGAATGTTCTAAGGTCCAAAGTTTATAACTGATTGTGACTAATTTAACTAAAAATCTTGTTGATGATGAAGTTAAAGCTGATTCAATACATTTAAATTCAATCACATAAAAAATAAACATTCAAAACGACATTCACAATTTTTTTATTGTAGTTTGAAAATCAAGCACTGAAAATTTTCATGATTATAAAAGTTAGAGATAAAATTACCTAAATTAAAATGTCAAGAAAAGACAAACAAAATATATTTACATTCTATTAAACTTCCTAGTTATATATGAAGATTATAAATTTTATAACGGACTATATGACTTGAACCCTGGTTTGAATGTTTTACCAGCAATGTCGACCGTGGCCTTGAAAATGTCATAATTAACTCAATAAGTATTTTCTAAGGAGTTGGCAATAACAAGTTAGGATCCTACAAAGTTTGGGGCCCATTCTTTTTGAAAGTTTTGAAAACGATTTTGAAAACAAGTTTTAGAAAATAGTTTTATAATGTAAAAAGTGTATTGAAAATGTAAAAAGTAAATGCTGAATAGTAAAAAATTGTATTAGAATAATGAAATATGATTAAAATATATTAAATTTACTGTTGAAACCAAAGCCGTTTTCAAAACGAAATAAAAAAACAGGCCCTTGAACTCTAAAACTGTTTTCAAAAATTTTGTACTCAACCAAAAAAAAAAAACATATTGTATTAAAGAACAAGTAACTTAAAAAGGTATCTTCTCATAATATATTGAATGAAAGACAACACTCCTTTGAGTTTGAGCAACAAGGACAAGTACAAAAGATTGATCATCCGCAGCATTGCCCCCTCTCCTTCTATCTTTATACCAGACTACAGCAGCATCCTTTTCTCTTCAGATAAATACTCCCTCCTCCCCTCCACTGGTAATACAAAGTGGACTCTTCTAATGAAACAGAACAAATCCATGAAGTAACAAAACAACCCCTATAATCTGTGTACCATGAATGTACACATCTGGGATTCATTCATAGTAAGACCCGTCCTTGCCGCCATGATTATGGAGAGAGACTTCATCAGGAACTGCAACCCGACCCGCAACAACCACAAAATTAACAAGGTCAGCAGCTGTGGTTGAGCAAAGGTCATGCAATGAACTTTGTATTGCACCTTTATATATATATATATATATATATATATATATAAATATATATATCTGAATTGGTAATCAGCAGGGGAACCATATTCCTGTAACAAAAGCTCTTTTGTACCTTATTATAGGCATTCATTCATTCACTGCTTCTCTATCCATCAATCCTAAACCTCCTCATAACTGGTACCAAGATCCTGGCAAACAAAAAGGACCAGCAAAACCAAACCTCTGTATCGCCAACCGACTTTAGATGCAACCAAAAAAAGTTTAAAACGCCCCACAACATTATAAGCACTCACTTCTTGTCAGAAATACCTGTTGTAACAGAAAGCTTCTTCTGTTCCATCAGACTGGTCAGTTCAAACTTGAGGATCTATACGAGTTCTTGCATCCCTGATCATCTACCGTACCTGCGGACTCACCCACATTGGCGAAGTAAGCCAATTTCTGATGCCAGTGCATTTAGACCAGGAGGAGTCTGCTCCTAAGAAAGATAAGAAAAAAAAGAAAAGAAGAGAAGAAAAAGAACCAGAGACCGAAGCTGTAATCTCCAAGAGTCCTTATCCAGTTGTCATGAAGCTGTAATTGCCTTCCACTTCATCACTCCTTAATCACATTGCTGAGATTGAAGTAGAAGAATATCTAATGTGAACTTTCCTTGCACTTAACAAAGCCGAACATGAGATTCCATGAATCCATCACATGCTTAGTGAAGAGTTCCTTCTGTTCGGCGATCGGTGAGATTGAGAATAAATATTTCAGTTACTCACAGCATCAACAGATGCTTCACTGCCAAACTTGGGCCGGACCAGCTTTCTGCGCATTTGCTTCTTATTCACTGGAGCCTCTGACTCAACATTTTCTCTTGATATATTGTCCTCCTCCCGGAGAGCATTATGTTTAGCGCCATTCTCATCCAACCCATTCTTCAAATCTCTCCTACGTTTAAATTCCACTTCCCTTGTTTCTTTCGGCATTTCTTGAACACCCTCTGCAATGGCTCTACTTGTTCCATCCACCATCCGTGTTCCTGACGATCTTCTCACAAGTTCAGGAGAAGCCTGCTTCTCAGTCCTAACCATTTCATCTCTGCCATGATGTTTAACCACAGGGTTACCTTTCCTGTGGTTCTTTGAACGGATATCTTCAAAGGACTTCAATATGTCCATGACTTCCTCAACTGATGCATCCATATAGGTATCATCCAAATTGGTATCATCCTTAACGTTTTCTTCTTGTCTACGTAACCTTCGAAAGACACTTCTCCTCGGAACTTCTGATTCAGTACCCACAAGTCCAGGATTTAAGTTCTGATAATCATCATTTGATATGCGTGCTCTGTGGTGATTGAAGTACTCAAGTTCTTCATTTGTCAACTGTTCATCGCGGTGATAGCCTAAACCTGTCAATTTTGGACTAGAAGACAGTATTTCACAGCCAGCATTTCTTTGTTCAATTTCTTCCCACTGAATATGCCTTTGTGTCCCTGGTGGCAAAATATGATTTTCAGATGCAAGAGACTCCCTCCAGGCACACAAATCCCCAGGCTCTGTGTAAATAACAGAACCATGAGTAGATGGAGGAAATGGTAAACTAGTATCAACAGAAGGAGCAGATGATCTTAGTTTCTGGTAATGAGAATTTTGAGTAGTGTAAGGGTGATGGAGATCATTATTTTCTCTGCAAGCAGCAGGATCAAACCGGTCACAACCCTCTCCCTCACATGATTTTCTGTGAGACAAACTACGGAACTCTCCACAACCATAATAAGTAATACCTAGATCTAAACTAGCACCCCGATCAACTCCAGTGGCTGAAGAATATCTAGTAGTGAGTTCAGGGGCACTGGGAATGTTTCTGGTAGGAACTGAATCGAGGATTGTTGAATTTGAGGTCTTTACATTCTGTGGACCTTTCAGTTGGAAGGACTGACCATCAAGGGAAGACTTGCTAAACCGATCCAATGAATTAGGAAAAGCTTCTTTCGAGACAGGACTGAGAAAAGTCCCACCATCCTTCCTCTTATCTAATCCACTATGCCCAGATGGCTCGTATGAGGTGGTTGAGCCATGAATCCCACCCACACAATTTGGTTTCATCATTTTGTTTCCTAAGGTATATCTCCTTTCATCAATCATTCTTTGGTCAATGTCAAAGGAGTTTGGGAATTTCTCAGAGAAAAGGTCAAATCCAAGACCATTGTCCAAATTATGTTCTGTTCCCATCCTTTCATCCATCAGAAGCTTGCTTCCTCCAGATGTTCCATTGAACACATGTTGAAAGTTATCATAGTTCTTCAGTGGAACCACAGGTTCAGCATCATCCTCCATGTTATACTTACAAGCTAACCTACTCCTGACAAACTCAGAATCAGTAGCATCAATTTCTCTTCTACTCCTGATAAACTCAGAATCAGTACCATCATTTTCTCTTCCAGGTCTCCTGAGGAAATATTCAAGCTCATCAGGTATTTCATATCCCACAGTACCACGTGAATTTAGTTTAGTTTTCATGGTATCATTCCCACCAAACCTGTCATTATCAATAGCGTGCCTATTTGGGCTTTCAAAGTCAGGCCTATCATAATCTGCTCTTCTGTTTACATCCAAAGAGGCCTTGGAATATTTGGTGCACACACCAGGAGAATAACTAGCATAGACATTAGAATCATTTTCAGAATTCTCTGCCATTGGAAACCAGCCACGAATAGTTGATGTTCTTTCGCTATTCAGGGAAATCTCGTGATTATCAGTCCCATAAGATTGCATACGAGCACGAGCATCATAAAATCCAGTATCGGAATAATCATCGTACATCCTTTTCCTTTTGCGCAGAGAATCACCAGCTTGATCAGTAAAATAGTTGTCTCTGATAAAATTGATATCCTTCCCATTTTCTACCCCATCTAGAAAAAGCTTGTTGTCATTGGCTTCAATGGCTCTATGCAGAGAGTTTGGTGAGGATTCACTCATACCCATTGAGGGGAAGTCATCTTCACAATGTTCCATTTTTAGCCTCTCTCTGATGGAATACCTACGGTGATCAGCCCATCTTCTATCAATATCATTACCAGCCAGCCTAGTGCCTGTTCCCAATTGTCTCGGGGGTAGCTTTCTTGGACAAAATAACTGCAGAAGATGTCGGACCTACAAATCCAATAAAAGATATAGATCAGCAATTACAAATTTATCATCCAAAAGTGTTTTCTGGGACGAGAACCACACCTGTTCTTTAGACAGACCAAAGTGGAACTTCTTAGATGTATAATAGTTTTCTCTAATTGCCTCCCGAAATTCATTTTCAAAAAGTGGAGTGCACTCCCAAATTGGGGCAAAGCAGACCTGAATATTGGAGAAAATAAAATAAACTAATCAGTTTGTAAAGTCAATAAGCACATGACCCTCTACAAGGTGCAAGCTTTTCACAACCATAAAATGAAGCATTCTCTATTCAACAAACCTGTGCTGGGAAGTGCCTTCCTGCAGAAATAAATGGACTACGAGAAATATTCATTCCACCATCCGATGTAGCCCGGTAAACACCAAACAGCTGCCGTCTCTCAAACTCAAACAAGAACAAAACCATTCCTGCTCTAACCTGTTTAACAAAGCTAGCCTTGGAAGGTGGAAGAGCCAATATTTTTCGTCTAAAGCACTCCCTCTTGGTTTCCATGTTTGACATAAAGATTGCACCAAATTCAGGTGTATTTCCAGGATCTTCAATCTCCTCTCCTTCATACTCCATTGCAAGGTCTTCTGCTAGATCAAGTAATAGCTAAAGCAACCAAGTATCCACCAATACCCAACAAATTAACACCAATATAGATGGATTTTTCCTCAGAAAACTCATTAAAAGGAAAAATTTTGCATTTAAGTACTTCAACCTCAGATAGACAAGCATAGTATGATGATAATACACCATCTACGGTTTCTCCACCCAAAAAAAATAGCGCATCTCACTACATGAAGTTGACAAATAGAACCACATACTAAATGAACTTCCTTAAATTTTTAGTTCATCGCTCAACAGAAATTTCCCAGTAAAACAGGAATCATCAACAAAACAACTATAATTGGACTCTATAACAGCATATATAATCATCTCTTCAACATAAGAATACAAAATTCCACCAAAGATTTTTCTTTCTTCATTAATTATAATTCACTAACAACAAACGAATCACAGCTCCCCAATACTCTGGAAAGCAAACATTTAAAGCAAAAATTATACTAATATTGATTTTTAAACCCTAATTCTCAAAACTTAACAATTATGCATATCAAATATAACATCAAAACACAATTCAAGAAACAGCAATAACAGAACAAAAAAGGCACTCAGGGATTTCGATTCATTACCGGCAATCGATGGTTCAAAGAAGATTCGTGTTCAACACAGTTCGCTGGTCAGTAAAAGAACCTCAGAACAATAAGCAAAAGACAAACATTAACCATAGCAAAAGAAGCAGAATAGAATAAATTTAGATAACAGAACAAGAACAATCAAAATCAAAATCAAAATCGAAATTCTAGGTTCAGATCATATCGTGTCGGGCATAGATGATTAGATCTCGATTATCGAAGAAAATAGCAAAAAGATAAAATCCAGATCACAGAATCGTTTAAGAGAAGGTTCTAGAGCGAGAAGGGTTCTACCGAGAGATGGAGGATGCTTGAAATTCACGAATATGATAGAGGCCAACAGTTTGACGGTTTTTGTCTGTGTGACCGTGAGTTTTCTCTTCCAAGGCAACTTTATACGGACTGAACTGTGTTGTACAGTTGAATATACGACGACGTTTTGGTTTGTGGCCTTTTTGCCTTTAGGGGTAATCAGAGAAATTATATTAACAGAGCTCAAAATGTACGGCAACCATTGAGATACAAAGGTCGGGCCAGCAGCCGATTTGCATATCTCCAAAGGACTTCTTGTACTATATTAGGTTAGCAAGTGTGCTATTACATTCTTGGTCATATTCACCCAAAAGACACCCTGATATTCGCGGGCTTGAACACCCTCTATAACCCATTCGATCTCATCGGAGGGGTGGGATTCACCCCTGACTGCTTGCACCATAGCCGTGGCATCGCCAATGAGTGAGTACCGCTCCCAATCCTAACCCACGGCCAGATCAAGGGTAGCAAGGGCAGCTGCTGCTTCCGCCGTTTTGTGGCCTAAATGGCCTATTTGAGATATGATTCGTAAAAATAAAACTCGAATTATATTTTAGGGTTAACATTTACCTCAAGTTATAATCACTATCCTAAAGCCAAAGTTGTTAATTGTTGTACTCAGATCACACCGGTTGGTTGGACCGGTTGTATCGTGCACCAGCTGCTAAACCCGTAGGAGTTAACTCCAAAATCCATAAATGTTAAAAACCGATCAACGGTGATCATGGTTGGACCGATTTCTCCAAGTTCAGCCTGCCCAATTTGTAAACACTGGGCTTTCGATTTTTTTTTTTTAATTGTTTGAGCCCACATCTTATTTTGAGTGGCAATATGCCAATATCTGAACTTATTATCATGCCTACAAATTAACTCCCTTTGTTCCATTAAAAGTCCACTTTCAAAAATATTTTTTGTTTCAATAGAAGAGTCCATATTTAAATTTTTTACTTACCTTACATTTACTAATATAATTATGTGTGGCTTACAACCAACAAATACTTAAAAGGTAAAGATATGAATGGAATAAATTGTGTCAAATTAACTTTTTAGGTATTGTACATTGATATTAATAATAAGTTTTACATATTTCTAATGGAACGGATGGGATATCAATTATTTGGCTTGAAGATAAATATGATGGTTTTAATTTTATAAAGCTGCACTCTCTTATTTTCCTATGACCAATGTAGAATAATATCTCTCACATGAACATCTCATTCTTAGTTTATTGGGGGTTCCTTTTACATTTTAAAGTAATACTTAAGTTTAGTTTAATTTCTTCAAAAAGATAATATATTTCAAAATATAAGTAGACATGTTTTTAAGGATAGAATATAAAGTTTCTTTCTTAAGTAGAATATTAATATTCTTTTACTCATATACATGTACTTTAAAAGATAGGAGAATAAAATATTTTATAAGAGCTATAATATTATAAATATTAAAGGTTATATAATTATTCATATATTTATGATGTCATTCAATTCAACCCTCGATCCGATGAATTGAACCCTAAATCCAAAACTTTACAAAGTTGATGTTCGGTCCAAGTTTTAAACATTGCCTAAATTTTATATTTATTTTTGTATTGACAAAAATTGGTAGTAATATAACTAAACTGGTGGAGATGTATTAAAATCCAAAATAGGTCATTATATTTTCCTAAAAGTTAAGTTTGAGTCATCTTACTTTTTTTATTTCCAAAATTAGTTACTAAACTTTTGAAAACGTCCTAAAATCGTTCATTTTTCATCATATGATGTATCATTAATGAGTTCGAGAAAGAGCTTGGCTAACATTTTGGGTTTGCATTTCTCCAAACCAATGAGATGAAATCAGTGTTACAAGGGTAACTGTCATTTGTATTAAAAGATGTACAATATTACTAGTAGTGAGAATAAAAAAAACTAGCAACTAACTATAATTTCGAAATAATGTATCCAACATTAAGTAATCATTCATGTAGTTCAAACATTGTTAGTAATAAGCAAATTCGCAACCACTATAAAAACAAGAAATCATAATATTAAAACTATTCAATCACCTAAAATGGAATATTGTTGTTAACAAGTGTAACGACCGCAAAATATCACACTTATAACCCAACTTATTTTGTTCTCGTTTTTCTTTATGTATTTTTTTTAAAGAAAATATATTCTCATTAATAAATACTTGTGACTACAAGATTTGGCCCTCTAAGCAACTCAATCGCCAATATATGTGCCTCGTGCACCATTAACCTATCCATTTTCTAGAGTGTTATACCTATATAAGATCGGTAATAACGTCTAATATCTTCTAGAATAACGATGACCTCTTTGTGATCCGTATCTGTTTTCCTAAGTTGGGACACTAGAAGAAGACTGTCTGTAAATACCTACGGGATCCATTTCTTAGCTATAAAAGATTTGAATTGCCTTCAAGCATGCCAAAGTTTCTAATTGCAACGGAGATATGCCAGCCACCATCTTTCCAGTTTTGTTTAACACTCTGCCATACTCATCCTTTATCACCCAACCAATTGCACCTCTAGCCTCCCACGCTCTAAATGCTCCATCCACTTGGACTGTGACCTTGGAGCCTTCCCCCGTATATCTGGGTTCCTCCGTGTATAATGGATCTTGTGTCTCACAGATTCATTTGTGATCTGCATCCTCCTACATTCTCCTTTACCTCAACGATCTCCCAACAGTGTTACATCATCCTTGATTACCTCCCACCTAATTTCTGGTGAGTATACTTATTCTCCCAGACCATTTTGTTTATGTCCAACCAATTCCATACAAAATATAACTAGATAATTCAATTGCCTCGTCGTCCGGTGCATCTCGCCTCCATTTCCCAAACCAATCCTTGAATCCCACTGGTGTTCCAACTCCAAAATAAAATCCAAGAGTCAATATTCTCCAGTCTCCAAGCATGTTCACAATTTAGAAATATATGGTCTGTGTCCTCTACCTCAGCCCCACAGCTGGCACAATTTCCTGGTACCTGCAGACCTCTCTTTCTTAAGTTCATTGCCGAATGGCATGCCCTTTGGATCAATCTCCAAACAAAAAACGCCATCTTTCCTGGTATCCGTAAGTTCCACAACTGCTTCCATAATTGCTAGTGCTAATGGTCCATCTCCTGTATGTCGTTTCGATTTCTTTCCTTATTGACTATCTCTGACAGTGCCTTTTGATAGCCCAATTTAGCTGAGTATTTCCCTGTGCTTGCCGGTTCATATCATTGCGCATCCTCCCCATCTAGCCACGAAGACAAATAGATCGATCTGATTATGTCCTGCACTCGAGGCAAAAACAAAACCTGCAACAATGATTCCCTCAATCTTCTCTCTGGTCAATCAAATGCTCAACTCTCAAATTTGTTCTCTGAAGAATTGTTGTTGTATTCACCTCTTCTTGTGAATTCCCTGTTATCCACTTATTTCATATCCTGATCTTGTTACCCCTGACTACCTTGCACTTTAGATCGTTCTAATTAGATCCCTCCCCCATAGAATTCCTTTCCATCCCCACGTTCCTTCACTTCTAGAGCTGACATCCATAAAGTCCCTCTCTCCTTCAAAAATTGGACTAAGAGAGAGTCCTCTCCCTCAATTATTTTCCATGCTATCTTACCCAACACGGCTCTGTTTACCGCCTCCGTACATCTTACCCCTAAACCACATTGACAAGTTGGCCTATATAGTAGCTTACTTGACTTCCAATTAATACCTTTTCCTTCCACATCACCCTTCCAAATGAACATATATCTTTTCCGCTATTGACTTAGGAATCCTGAAGGTTCCTAGGTAGGGGTGATAACGAGCCGAGCCGAGCCGAGCTTTGATGTGTTCATTTATTGTTCATTTATTTATCGAGCTTAAAATTTTGTTCATGTTCGTTTATATATTAATCGAGCCGAGCCGAGTTTTGACGTGTTCATTTATTTATCGAGCTTAAAATCTTGTTCGTGTTCGTTTATTTATTAATCAAGCCGAGCCGAGCTTGTTCATGTTCGTTCTCAGCCCTAAGTGTCATGCTCATCTATTTATAAGGAATTTTCCTCCCAAATCTTCTCTCATTTCCGATGTGGGATTGGGTGAAATTCACCTCAAAATTGTGAAATAAAATAAATTTGGCCTTGTGAATATTCAAACCCTAGTTCCCTTGCTTCTCCTTTTGATGTCTTACCACTGCACCAAATTTATTTTTATGTTATATGTATGAATGATAAATTATATATATATTTTATCCTTCTTAAAAATTATTTTTTCTTATCGAGCTGTTCACGAACATAATCGAACCGAGCTCCCTTTTGTTCATTTATTGTTCGTTTATTAATCGAGTCTAAAATTTTGTTCGTGTTCGTTTATTAATAAATAAACGATCTCGAACCGAGCTTTTAACGAGTCGATCCCGAGCTTGTTCATGAACGTTCGTGTTCGTTCTCAGCCCTATTCCCAGGTATATGTAGCCAGTGAAGACAGCACTGATTTAGCCAGAGTTACCATCACTATTACCGATAGTGAGTCCACCTTCCATGAATCAATCTTCTGATTAATCATGTTCTTCAAATCCGAGAAAAATAGTCTCTTATTCTGTGTAAAGTCAAGGTTCAATCCCAAATACCTATCTTGCTTAAACTCCTTATGCACCCGAAGTGAGCTTTTGATCCAAGCTGCCTGTTCTCTAGTCACATTTGGGCTAAAGATGATCGAACATTTATCCAAATTAATCCTTTAACCAGATGAAGCTGCATACTCATTTAACACTTTTGCTACACATAACACACTCTGCATATTACTCCTGAAAAACAAAACACTATCATCCGCAAACATGAGATGGGATATCAAAGTAATATTGTTGTTTACCTTAAAACATGTTCCATTCCTCAAGTTCTCACTTTGTTTAAGCACTTCTGACAAAACTTGTTGACACATGATGAAGAGAAATGGAGACAGTGAACATCCCTGCCTCTGGCCTCTAACAGGTTGGAAGGGTTTAGAAGCCCAACCATTACAAGTGACTTGAAACGATACTGTAGACACATTTTCTTCTCCGAGTAATGAAGGGGATGGAGTTTCCTGGGAAATGGGTGAGCTTTCTTGGTGAGATTTATTTAATTAGTTGAAACTTTGAAATATAGTTACAATAAATTTTTTGTGGCAACTTTTTTTTCATTTTTTGAAAATAAGTTCATTCTCATTAATACTAGATAATGGTTACATAATTTGGCTCCCAAAGAGCGGTTGTAGCTATCAAATGTGCTTCACGCACAAGAGATCTGTGACACCTCCAACCCCGACCTCCCTGTTTCGTGCGGGAGTCGTGATCGAGATGCCTGCCTGGTTCGCATCAGGACTCATTCAGGATACAAAGAGCGCTAATATTTATACTCTAAAATGAAATATGATATATTTTTATTTCACTAATATAAAATATACAAGAGTATTTCTCTACTATTACAATATTCTTTCCTTAATTCCTAACTTGAACTTTATCCTATAATGCTGACGCTTTTCATAAAGTCGCCCTTAATCCCTGTTACATGCAAAACGTCTAAAGGGTGAGCTTCCATAGCTCAGTGAGGTCGCACTATTAAAAATCATTACTAAGTAAATATTTACCTTCACATAAGACATAATTCCTAAACACAATGGAGAACACGTAAGGGAACCTGTAAATTATACCAAATGATCTAGGTGACACTTCGAAAACATTACTGATTATACTTTACCTGCCTTGGGACACTGCCGCTTCGCAATAACCATGTCGACACTGCCAACACTAAACACTTGGCAAAATCCCATAATATTACCGAACTCTACATCCCCAGTCATTTAGTCGTACGCTCCAGCCCGATGTCGACAGGCCTGATTCAACAACTATACAGGGTTTGGGATCCCGACTGGCATTCACACTTAACACTAAACCCTGAACATTTAACATTTAACACTAACACTGTAAAAACAATTTCATTCATGCAATAAACTTTAATAAACATTTCACTTATACAAATAATTAAACATTTGAGAATATTTACATGCATATAACACATTTATAAACATTGCACTTATCATGCTTAACTATCATAATTATACGCATTATTTATAAGACATGCATTTCACGATATATAAACTAAACATTAATACAATTAAAGCATGCTAACTCGTTCAGTTACACATTTAAAACATTTAACCCCTTTAGTGAGAACATTCACCTTATGATCATGGTACTTCGTGATCAAATCTGCATTAATTTACAGTTGTTTCAATAAAATAATTTCAATAGTAATTAAAACTATAGAAATGACTACTTAACTTTAAATAACTATTTATTAAATTCCTAATGCCATCAGATTAATAATACGTACGTATATCTAACCTATATAATATAAACTAATATAGGTTTGATATTAAACTGCCATGTGGCTGCCACATTGGATTTTAATTTAATAAGCAACTTTTTAATTTATGTGTAATGAAGTTTTAATTTAACTATTTATGTGGATGCCACATAAGCTTAATATCTAATAGTTAAATATTGAGTGAACTTATTTTATTTTCTACCATTCAATTAAATAATTTCGTTATTTATTTATTTTTACATGTGGCTCTTTCACTCCTTTATAGGAGCATTGCACTTTTATTCTTCCACTTTTTTATATATTTATTAAAAGTACATCTCACAAAAATTATATATATACACCAACAGGTCAACAAAAATTTAAACTTTAATTATATAATTTAAGGATTTTATTTATAAAAAAAAAGGCATGAGACCAACTTTTAGGTTCCGTACAATTTTTTTTTATAAAAATAAAACTTTATTTTTTTTCTTTTTTAGACTTATATTCTTAAATTCACAACTTTACATTTTCTAAACATTTTCACCATGAAGTTAATTACTCAATTGATAATTGAGAGTAAAAGTCTATTGTCTATTTGTTTCACCATTTATTTATTACAAATAAAAATAATATGTTGTATGCCTCTTTGCTTCACCTTCTATCATTATAAATATGAACAAACTATTGATTTTCTTTCACCTTCTGTTAGTTACAATCAATAAATTATATATTTTCCTTCCTTGATCCATTCTATGAATGGCATTTTGAAATATTCTCAACCATCTTCGTTCTCTCAGTCTTAAACAACACTGAAATTCTCTTTTAAATTGTTGTGAAGTGCATCAAGGTTAGTGAGTTATTATGTTCTAAATATGTTAACTAATTTCTCGAAATGAGAAATTTTATTCTTATATTTTACTATTAAAAATTATGACATTTTACACATCTAAAAATATGTGATTTACATAGATCCTTTCTTGAATTTTCTTTTCCCATTAAGTTTTTTGTTGATTACTTTAATTTGTTGTTTTGTTTAAATTCTTTTGTTGTTGGTTCAATTTTTTTATGTGAAAACTTTTAGTTATCAAGAGTTGAAGGATTATTGTGTTAAAATTCTCTTTCCTATTAGTTAACAATGTATCATGTATGTAAAATTATAAATCTTGATGTATTCTCAAGACTGTTCCTTTCTTTTACAGGCTTTTGTTATATTAATTTCTTGTTTTTAAAAAAAGTAGAGAAGTAAGTTTAAATATGCAAAAAAAAAAAAAAAAATTCTTTTCCAACAACCTCAAAATTTTCCACAATTATAAAGTAGATCCTTAATGGAAGGATGTCAAGTTACATACAAAAACAACAAGAATATGTCAGATGAAGGTAGTGTACTGGTAACCATATACTATTAAGGATGGAAAATTTCTTCCTTGATTTTGATATTTTTTTGTAGACTCCAATTGTTCTAAAAATGTATTGAATTGAGTTACTAGATGATAAATTTAAACGAGCTCTCATATTCGTTGTTCTATTTGTATGCTAGCATGTGCACAATTAAACTTTTTATTCTTACGATACAAATTAATATTTTATTGGGCATGCACGGATGTACCGTCTAGTATATATATATATATATATATATGTTTGTGTGTGTGTATTTGTTTGTATTATTATATTTTTCCCAGATTCCCATTAATCTTTAGCTTTCTCTCTTCCTCATTTTTATTTTAGCTGAAACAGAGCATTCCTTCGGTCAAACTTCTATTAGCTTCTTCTTTTATATTATCATTAACTAAACCGAAAATTCAGCTCAATCGCATGTGTAGAAGTCTTAACATAATTCTTCAAAACTACTTACTTATTTTTTATTCTAACCGGTTGTACATACATGTACTTAACTTAGTTTCAGAAATACTAAGACATTAATTTATTTCGAGTCCAGTTCAAAATCCCAATTTTCGAACTCAACTTGAAAACATGACTAACCATCAAGTGTTTAATTTAGCCTACGAGTATACTTCTACACCCTCTTATCTTGTTTCATAATTTCTAATTCTATAAATAGCATATTTGTTGTTTAATTCATTTACATATGTTTTTAAACATGTTGTAGACTCAAAAAAAGAGAAGATCAGAATATTCTTAGATGTAGCCTAAGACCCGTAGGTGATATAAAGATATGTCTACTGTTACAATAATTTGTTTTCTTTGTTTCTTTCTAAGCTAGATTTCAAGTAAACAAAATCGATCCTCCTCCCTTTTTCCCTAATTCCTTCTTTCTCTCTTTCGGTTGCCTTCACCAGTTCCAGTTTCAGCTTCCCCTCCTTTCCTCTCTATTTCCTTTGTTTCTTTCTCTCTCTCTCTCTCTTCTTACGGCTTGGCTGTTTTATATATATATATATATATATATATATATATTTGATTCATATTTAATCAAATGCAATTTATTTTGACCACCGCCCTATATTTTTCCTTTTATTTTATTTTATTTTCTTATACTTATCTCCTTTTTTTCTTCTTTTGTTTTTATCCATTGTCGTCATCGCCTCTAACCGACATATTGTATGCGTTTATAATATATTTGTTTTAATCATAGTCTATTTAAATTTCTAGCGTTTCGTCGTACCGAATCTTATACGACAATAAGAGTTGTTTTCTCTCTAATATACTTTAAACTAGTTTTCTACATTTATAAATCCTTAAAATATTTTTAATCTTTCTAATAGTTCAAAACTGGACTTTAATATAATATTTCAACTCTATTCGATTATCGTAAAATCATAATTTTATTTAATGATAATTTTCGGTTAAGAAAATATCATAACTTTAATTTACAATTATTAGAGCATTATAATTTGAATAATAAAATCTTACATTAAAACTCTTAAGAAAGTCATATGGTCTTACAGCTATTTAAGATTTAAATATAGGGTTAAAAATACGGGGTCTTACAAGATCTATCTACTTTCTTGACGAAAATTCCTAGAAAGGCGCTACTACATTGTCTAATATCCTCTAAAATTACATAGACCTCTTTGTGGGATTGAAAAACACGTTTAGTTGAGTGACTAGAAGTAGACTGTCTGTGATTACCTGTAGTATCCATCCTTTTGCAATGGCGTATTGTATAGCCCTGAGACATGCCAATGCCTCCATCTGTAGAGGTTACTCCTGTAGTATTCTCCACCTTTTCCTGTAAAGGATTGTCCCTAAATTGTCTTTAATCACCCATCTAATAGCCCCTTCGCATTCTCTTATTTTGAACGCAACATCTACCTGTATCTTCACCTGTGAAGTTTATATCTGTCCATCTCCTTCTCTGTTAGCCCTCACATCTCTCTGTTCTTGCCTATCATCTTGTATTTGTCGTTCTTAAGGCTTTCTCCTTTTTTTTAGTTTGTGACCCAACCCAAACTCCTCAAGTATCTGCTTCCAACTAATATCGGGTAGAATACGTTTTTTCTCCCAGATCATCTTGTTTCTTGCCAAACAGATGCCATAGAGGATATGGACAGAAAGTTCAATTGCATCTGTGTCTGATACCCCCTCCATCCATTCCCAAAACCACTCTGCAAGGCTGGTTGGTGTACCCACTTACCAACTAAACAAGAGACAACTAGCACACATATCATAATCTCAAACAATTTCAGACAAAAAATGAAAGATAAATGAATGATACAAGTGGGTCTAATGAGTAAACAGATCAACTCTATTGACATGTATTTTTATGTTGTTTACTTTAGGTTTATATTGACTGATTTCACAGGTAGTAGCAGTGTTTCTATATGATAGGCACATGTTTGAAGATGTAAGGCCGAAATAAAAGACCACTTGCAAAAATAGCATAAACAAGGTTCCATTTGCCCATACAGATGCCTGTGAACAACAACTGCATAAAGAGTAACTCAGGAACAGTGCATGAATTCCACTGTGTAGTGAAGCTGGGCTGGAGATGACTTTTTGGATAGATAATGTGATACCCCACCTCAACCCCCCCCCTCCCGGTACGATACACAAACCGATGGATCAGGTAGGTGTCGCCATTCAGCGCTCATGCCCACAATTGATAACTGGAGAAAATTATAAATTTTTTAATAAGAAATATTTCACTTTAATGAGTTCAACTATTATAATATCTATCATTTACACATCGAGAGTAGTGGGATGGTCTCTTGACCAAATTATCTCATTCCAAGCTAGTATCCAAAAGATAGTCTTATGATCAAAGTATTCTAACAATCATTAATCTCGCCTAATCTTCCTCACCATGAGCAAAGATCCAATAGCTGAGGTACTAATTTTATGCCGTGGGCAACTATACATTCACAAAACAATTCATCAACACATTGAAGAAAATAATTATATATATATATAGTTGTTTTAAGACACCTATTAGCTAAATGTCAAAATAGCAAGAATCGTTACCTTAGCAAGCGAGGATAATCAATTCAAATGTCCTAATCAATCAATCATGTAGATTAATTAACCCTTAAACAGTCAACGTTGTGCTTTATTACTAATCGAAGGCCTATAGATGCATGCACATTTTTGAAGGTAAAATTTAAAGGCCCTGATGTAAGTTTGGACAACAAAAAGACAATGAATACTCAAATTTTGAAGGTTAAGAACTTTCCTTATTAGGGCAGTCAGCTTTAAGTGAATGTTTCTCTCAACTGGTAAGTGCGATTCACCCAAAATTTTACAAGTAGTTAAAAGACATATTAAACCAGATACGGTAAAAAGTTCAAAATTTTTGGAAGAATGAATAATAGAGATGTCAGCTTTAAAGGTCTATATCTCCCAAAATACAGATGAATTTTATGAAAGATACAAATATGTCCCTATAATACACACTAAAATTATCTGAAAAATGGATAGTTAAATAACTCACTCACAAATCACAATTTTTCTTAAAACGGTTTTCTAAAAACAAGTGTATAGAACATTCCACTTTAAAAATTAATATCTCGCAAAATACAGATCCAATGAGCATGAAAATTAGCTGGTAGCTAAAACAAAAGGTCAAGAGAGTAGTTACAAAGTTTCATAACTTTTATGGTGAAGTTATGGTGAAGTTTTGAAACTCAGCTATTCTATAAGACAAAATTCGAGCAATCACCCACAATTTACGTCTAATTTATTTAGTTTATTATTACTATATCATCTTTAGTTAAATTAGTTAAGGAATTCAATTCCTTAATTGTGAAATCAACCCCAATTAAATATATATATATATATATATGTATATACATTTATTTATTTATTACTATATTAGAAAAGAACACAACATTTAAGAAACTCATTCTCCTTCTACCATGTGGCATAAGACATTTCAGCTACCACATAAATTAAATTTAACACGTCATCTTTTAAGATATTTCTAATTTTTTAAATTTTCAATTGTACTACACTTCTAATTTATCAAATAATCATTGATGAAGCAGGTTTTGCCAGCGAGGGTCTTCGGGTCGGATCCGCTCCGATCTGTCATCTCCAACACTTGTACTAGCGGGGGAAGTCCCTCGGTTAAGCTCCGATGCCAAAGTCAGTATTTTAGGGCATGTTCTTTAACTTAAGTTTCAAACTAAATTTGAAACTTAATTTTGAAAAAATAATTTTATAATCAGTTTTCATCATTTTCAATACAACTTTTTACTATGCACTTACACCTTTTTATATTTTCAATACACTTTTACATTGAAAATATAAAAAGGTGTAAGTGAATAGTAAAAAGTTGTATTGAAAATGATGAAAACTGATTATAAAATGAGTTTTTCAAAAGTAAGTTTTAAACTTGGTTTGAAACCTAAGTTAAAGAACAGGCCCTTAGACACAGGAGAAATATAGTAAAACTAGAGAGAAAATGTACCAAAGAGAGAGTCCCATTGTAATGGTGATGAAGGTGCCTATTTATGGAGGTGAGGGTGCCGGCCATTGCCCACCGATCCGTGTATAAATAGTCTTCAATTGGTGGACCAACTTGGGCCGGATCGTAAACTTAGTAATTGGCCTCAGGTTGGGCCGAAGGGCAAACCGGACACACCAACTAGTTCCCCCAAGTTCTGGATCGTATATCGTCGAAGATTCAGAACTTGAAATTTCATAGTATAGAATGCCCAAAAAGACCTGTAATAAGAAGAGTTACGAGTCTCCATAATAAGAATACCCATAGTGCTCACAGAAATTAGAAGTCATGTAAGACTCATTGTAGTGAAGACCCCGAGTAAGGCTCGCAATGATGGAACCCCGATTTCGAGTATGCAATTCGAACACCGCCTCGCGGTTGTTCGCGGCATCCGGTCGTCTACATAAGAGAGTCAAGTTTGGGCACTTTGCGAGTACACCAAAACTCGACAGTAAATTCGAACACCGCCTCGCAGTCGTTTACGGCATTCGGCCGCCTACAAATAAGAGTCAGGTTCGGGCACTCGTGGCCGCGTCCTGCGCAAGCATGCCGAATTTCCGACTATGACAAATGCTTTGGAGTCGGGTTTATACACCCCTCCATGTTCCTAATAAGAATTGATAAAGATTCAATATTTGAAACTCTATTCGTAAAATTTGCAAATATCATACTTTAAATAAAATAGGCAAAAACAAGACAATTAAGCCACAAACATACTTTAATTTAGAGATGCAATTAAATATGCACTTCTAATAATAACACTAGAAATTTTATTTTAATATGAAATAAATAAAGGCTCATGCTTCACTTATTTTGAATAAAATAAACTAGCATGCTTTATTATTTAATTGAAGATAAATTAAATAAAGGCCTCCTACTACCTCTAAAACAAAACAAAATAAAATACACTAACATGCTTTATTTATTTGATTGAAGATAAAATAAATAAAGGTTCATGCGTCATTTATCAAAGCAAAACAGATAACGCATATTATTTATTAATTGAAAATAAAAGGAATAAATAAGGACGGAACTTCCCTGAAATTTCAAGTGCGAGCCCCACCATGTCTCTCCCAGGTTCCAACCTTCCGCGGAGTGATTCTCTTTTGTTGTAGATGAACACATGCATGTGGTTGATGAAGCATTTAAGGAGAACACATGCATGTAGGCGGATGTGGCATTGTGGGAAAACATGCATGTGGGCTTCTTTAACCTTGCATGTATGGTCTCCCGAATTTCTTCTTCAATCATGCATGACCGGCTCCACCACCGACCTTGGGCTTCACTTGCATGCATGGGATCAATTTACATTTGATCAACTTGCATGCGTGGTGAAGACATTGTCTTTGTTTTCACCGTGCATGCATTGTATGCACGGGGTCACCGAACTTGCAAATGTTCTTTTCTTGCAAGCATTGCATGCACGGGCTACACAGCCTCTCTCGACTTTTAATTCTGCATGCTCGGGCTCCACCACCCCACCCCGCTTTGTCTCAATTGAGTTATAAACTCTAGTGTCGTCGAAACAACTCCAAGTGATGAGGCCTGATTCTCTTCCTTTTAACTCCAATATTGAACAGAGAACCGCCCCAATCTCGGGATTTCCATGCCGTTACGGCATCGCAGAGTTTTCACCTTTTAACTCCAAAATAAAGAGAGTACAACCTCATCCACGGGATTTCCACGCCGTTGTGCATAGCCGAGCCTCCACCTTCTAACTCCAAAATAAATAGAGAACAACTCATTCTCGGGATTTTCACGCCGTTGCGACATCACCGAGCATCCACCTTTTAACTCCAAAATAATAAAGAGAGAACAACCCATTCTCGGGATTTCCATGCCGTTGCGGCATCCACCGGACTCCGCCTTTTTACTTAAAATCGAATTATGCACAGGCTCATCCTCATGCTCTCCATTTTTCACCCAATAAAATTAAACACAAGACGCATAAGTCTCCAAAACTGAGTACTTTGTGGTGACACCTTGTACCTTTGCGGGCCCCACCATGACATTGAGGAAATATGAGTCATATGACAAACTTCTTCTCTCCAGGCTTTCCTTTTCAATCCTACCTGCACAGGGGGCTTCACCATTCCACCATCCCCCCTCACCGACCTTGATTTGCATGCACATGCATGGGGGCTCCACCATTCCACCATCCCCCTTCACCAACCTTGATTTGCATACACATGCACGGGGGCATGCACATGCATGAGCAACTTGCTTGATTTATGCACGGGTACCATCTCCACTTGCATGCAAGGGCTCTCTTTCATTTGCATGCACGGGGTTTGCATGCACGATGGTTCACATGCACGAGCTTCGCTCCACCTTCAACCTTAAACAGAACAACGAACGAGCTTTGATAGAACTTGTCGTGGGTCTACCAAATACAGTAAAAATACTGCTTAAAACCTGCAATTAAGATGCTAATAAAATATAGCATAGTAGTAGACATGGTCGATCCACAGAGACGGCAATTTAATTCAAATTCCAATTAACGTGCAAATAAACCAAACTATGACTAGTAGTCACCTTTGTGTCTCTTAAGAGACCTTAGAGTTGTCACTTAAATATAGCAAAATAATAATTAAACTAATATTAAATAAAAGACTTAAACAATTATCAATTAATGAGAGAAAATTTTGGTATTATGTAAATCCACCTTAATCTCATGCATGCAATCATAAACCTCTTAACTTGTCTAATTACTTATGTCGTTTCAGTTATAGTATTACCGCGAGTCCCCACAAATAATCCCAATTCTTCCATAGATTCTCGATAATCCCCCGCGATTCCCCGCAAATGAATTATTCTCTAACTACGTTAACTAACAGACCGCGAGTCCCCGTAAATCTTATTAATTAACAAATAGAAGCATTAAGAACTAGAATAACCCGAAACTAATAATTCCTACTGGCGATGCATTAGAAATTATTACCCAATTAATCATGTACTACTCGGCCGGTAGTTGTGCCACTCACTGACTCTACCAGATTAAACTAAGTTGATCAGGCTTAATAGAATCTTAGTAATTAGACATATAAACACAGGCAATTTAGAAACATAATTCATTAGACCTTAGATTAATTCCTGGGTTTCATACATGCATGGATTATGGCTTCTTACATAATACCAGAACTAATAAATTAGCTACTCATGATAAAACACGAAAAACACATAATTATAAAAGAAGACATTAAAAGAGAAAAGGGAATACTGTACTGGAATTTAAGAAGTCGCGATCTGACAACCGCCGGTTTGGCCAAATGGTAGACTGCCCGTCGGGAAAATCCAAAGTTGCGATCGAAACAGAGCAAAACAGAACAGAACAGAGAAAAACAGAGGAAAACTATACTAACGCGAAACTATATCTTGCGCGAGAATTATTTGTAAACTAAGAAACTATTCTATAAAACTTATCTAGAAAACTTCTATCTAAAAACTTGTCTCTAAAAGCTTGTATCTAAAAGTGCAGGAATAATCCCATATATATAGGGATACAAATCAGCAATTAACCAATCTCCTAATGGAATAAGGAAACCTTCTTCTACTTGGAAAGAAAATTAATTAAGCACATGGAGTCTCTTCAAATTTGGTAACTCCCAATTTCTCTCTTTAATTCCTTCTTGGATTGGTAATTGCCCAAAACTTCATTGCTTCTCCTTTAAGCTTCGCAGCATATTCCATCTTGCATGGCTGCCCACTTAATCAATTTAATTCCAATCCAATTGGATAATTGGAATCCGATTGCAATCCAATTTGATAATTGGATTGGAATTAATTTTCGGCCCACTTGGATTGGAATCCGATTCAATTTCGGATGCAGCAAGATTAGAATCCAATTGAAACCCAATTAGATCGGATCATTTTATTCCAATTGGATTTAATTTCCCACGAATCCACTTCCTTCTCTGATTTGGATTATTTTTGCTTCTTCTTCTTCAAACCGTGCGCAACTTTGCTTGCGGGTTTCCTTCTTGATTTAGCCCACAAATCGTGTGGGCTTTTTAGGCTTGATTCCTCTGCTCCGATTCTTCTACTTTTTTGCACACTCTTTTCTTCACAGGCCTAATCTCTAAAACTGCAAATAAACATTAAAACCTTGGGCAAAAGCCCGTGAGAACTGCCATAACAAGTGCTAAAATAATACACCTAAAAGGTGCAGATCAAGCTCTCCAAAAGTTGTGGTTCTTTTGAAGCATCGTCGTCCCACCGTCTTCATTTTTAAATAACTTGTTTTGATTAAGCGCGGGCTTCACCCCTCCCCGCTTTGTCTCAATTGAGTTATAAATTCTAGTGTCGTCGAAATGCGTGACGAACTCCAAGTGATGAGATGCGGGTTTCACCGTCCCCCCTTGTCTCAGTTGTGTCATCAAAGTGTGCAGCTTCGGGATTTCCACGTCGTTGCGACATCGCTAAGTCTCCTCATTTTAACTCCAAATTGAAGAGAGTAGAGGCCTCTCCAATTTTAACAAATATCCTCAGGATTTCCTCGCCGTTGCGGCATCGCCGAATCTCCACCTTTTAACTTCAAATTAAAGAGAACACAGCCCCACCCTCGGGATTTCCATGCCGTTGCGGCATCACCTAGTCTCTGCCTTTTTACTTCAAATCGAAGAGAGTAGAGGCCTCTCAAATTTTAACAAACATCCTCGGGATTTCCACGCCGTTGCGGGATCACCGAGTCCCCACCTTTTAACTTAAAATTAAAGAGAACACAGCCCCATCCTCGGGATTTCCATGCCGTTGCAGCATCACCGAGTCTCCGTCTTTTTACTTCAAATCGAATTATGCATAGGCTCATCCTCGGATTCTCCATTTTTCACCAGCACCCTCGGGCTTTCCTTGACTTTGATTAGGATGCGAGGCTAAAGAGACTTTTGTTTTCCTTTTTCTCATCCGTGACGACCTGAGGGGCTGACCTCATCTGGGACGACCTGAGGGGTTGACCTCATCCGGAACGACCTGAGGGCTGACCTCATCCGAGACGACCTGGAGGCCGACATCATCCGAGACGACCTAAGGGATTGACCTCATTTGGGATGACCTAAGGCTGACCTCATCCGAGCCGACCTGGAGGTCAACCTCATCCGGGCCGACCTGGAGGCTAACCTCATCCGGGAAGACCTGAGGGCTGACCTCATCCGGGACGACCTGGAGGCTCATCCCCCTTTCTGGCTTAGCCCTTCTTCGTCTTCTTCATCAAACTTTCTAGTTGGCGAGCTTTGCCAGAACTTCATCAGACATGTCGCAGCTCATTCGCGGGTCCTTCGTCGTCGTCGCTAGATCTAAACATACCCAACTCCTGTACCAGATCTTAGCTGCAAAATCCTCTATCGATGTGGACTTGAACAGCGGATTTGGATGAATCCCTATTCCTCCATTTACCAAACTTGACAGCGAGAAGTATTAGAATTATTCCTTCCTCCTTGTTCCTTCGCGCTCCTTCCTTAGCTGAGCTAGACAAATCCAACAAAAGAACTCAAGTTCTTCATTTCTTCAGCCACACAACCAACTTCAACCTTGTGAATTTTGTAGGTTTCTCTTAACCCACTCATCAAAAATAACAATAAAAGCTAAAAGACATATATGCTCCACCGCCCCCTTACATAGATCTGCTCTATTTCAACCGAGAACTCATAACATTTTCAACTTTAATACCAGATCTAGGATCAAAGAACCTAAACAGCAAGAAAAATTCAAAATAGCATTTTCTTTTCCTTATCCAGCCAACCGCACAGCATTCAAGAAAGAACAGTAAACTTTTTCCAGTCTAGCTCCCCCTCCACTACAGCAAACATTTCACAACACATTTGTGAGATCAAGAACTCGAGGACAAAATGTGAACCACATTCCAGCAATCGAGTCCCCACAGATGGTGCCAGTTGATGAAACAGGTTTTGCCGGCAAGGGTCTTCGGGTCGGATCCGCTCCGATCTGTCATCTCCAACACCTGTAGTAGAGGGGGAAGTCCCCTGGTTAAGCTGCGATGCTACAGTCAGTATTTTAGACACAGGAGAAATATAGTAAAACTAGAGAGAAAATATACCAAAGAGAGAGTCCCCTTGTAATGGTGATGAAGGTGCCTATTTATATAGGTGAGGGTGCCGGTCCGTGTATAAATAGTCTTCCATTGGTAGGCCACCTTGGCCCGGATCGTAAATTTAGTAATTGAGCCTCAGGTTGGGCCGAAGGAGAAACCGGATACACCAATCATAATTACCGATGATTGTGTTCTTTTTATATAGCGATGAGTAGTCATCAAATTTCTTCATTCCTTTTTTTTTTCTTCTTCTTTTTTTATTGTAAAGTTTCATCTTCGTACGAAATTAATTATCCATATCTCTTAGTAATTATATCCATCTCTTTTAATAATTATCATATATATATTCATCATTCAGGTTTTTTTATTAGGAAGAATGACATTTTTGGTACTAAAAGTTTGGGCTGTTTGCAACTTTAGTACTAAAATAGTACTAAAAGTTACTCAGTTCCAAACTTGTATTTTATGTTTATACTTTGTTGCATTTTTAGTACCAAAACATGCTATAGCAGGTTTTGGTTTTACCTAGTCAAACCGAAAGTCAAAGATAATTTGGGGTATTTTAGAATTATACAATTTTGTGGGACTAAAAAGATAAATTTTATATAATATTAAAAATTGGCAATACTCAATAGCTATTCGGTAAAACAGAGCAAGGCCTCATGAACATGAAATAAGTCATTGCGGCTCCATGAGCTCTAACGAGAACGTCACTTGAATTCATGGCTTTGTAGATTTTCGCCATATCTGCCGTCTTTTCCGGCTTGAAAATTATCACAAAGAATCAAATTTGCTCCGCTCTTTTCACAAGGGCATTCTTGTTCGTAATTTCTCTAGACTCTTTTCTTGAAATAATGGCTAGTCTCGGTTTCGTGTTTTTGATCGATTTAATATTTTCCTCTTCCACCCGAATCCGGCCTTTTATCCATGGCCATGAGGCCGGTCTAAAACGCTTCAGAAATCTGAAATAGTCTTGTTAATTTCCATCCATCAGGGAAGGATCCATGTACGGCGAGCTCGTCGTGGATTTTCAGGCCGATGGTGGCTTCAAGGAAGTATTGGTTTTATTTTCTCCGACGAAATCAATCACGGGATAATCCGAGAGCCTGGAAATAACATCACCGTATTTCTTCATCCACCACAAATGGAAATCAAGAACGATAAACATGACTTTTCGGTAGCGGGAAAGAAGATGATAGCGGCAACAATGGTGGTTCTATTTCTTAAAGACGATCGGTTTCAGGAATCCGGGTGAAGGGGTTTGTGTTAGAAGAGTTTAGCCACATCATTAATTTTAGTGTGATGTGGCAGGTGAGTTGGATGGGAAGGGTATAATTATATCATATTATGAGCGTTGAGGGTATTTTTAAACCTAAGAAAACTATAAGGGTGAATCTGCACCTAGTAAGAAACGTTAAGGGTAAAAATGCACATTTGCCCTATATTTTAAATACACAATCGAGCCCAAATCAAAATTTAATTTAATAGTAATACTCAGTACAACTGTCTTATTATTTTGGAGCCTCACAGATAATGTGTTGGGCTGATAGTGTCTTAAACGGCTATAATTTAATTATTGTGGCCCATGTAAATTAATTAATTAAAGCCCAAGTTCTTTAATTAAAATTGATCAATGAAGCCTTCTTGATATAATGCTAGCGTAGAGTACTTCTATTGGACTTCTATAGGAATTGATTGAGCAGCAAGCAAGTTTGAAGTTTTCATGAAAGTATTTGATAGCATGTGAGGCCTAAATCAAATTTCCTAGGGGTGCGCCCTTTAGCAAATGGTGTAGCAGTTAATAACACATTTCTCTATCTTTGGTTTCAAACTAAGTTTGAAAATAAGTTTTGGAAAATAGTTTTATAATGTAAAAAGTGTATTGAAAATGTAAAAAATAGATGTTAAATAGTAAAAAGTTGTATTGAAAATGATGGAATATGATTAAAATATATTAAATTTACTGTTGAAACTAAAACCGTTTTCAAAACGAAACAAAAAGAACATGCCCCTAATATTTTCTGGCTTTGAGGAGTCGGCCTGGCAGATCCATTTTATCATTCTTAGGCTCCGTTTTTTTGGTGATCGGATTGAAGAAATTTTGGTTTTAGGGAATAAATTTTATTTAGGAGAAATTTTTTTTGGGGATTCGTGTAGGAAAGAGAAAAAAAAGTGTAATGATTATATTATTTTTTGAATTTATGCGAGTTAAGATTTAGAGGAAATTTTAAATTTTGAATTTTGAAGTGGTGAAAAATGAAATTATTTCTTTAGATAAAATTTTAATTGAAAAAAGTGATGATTTTTCTAAAAAGAAATAGAAAATAACAGAGCCTTTTTCTTGCCGCTGTCAAAAAGTAATAAGTAATGTCAAAAAGTAAAAAAAGATAAAAATAAAAATAAGCAAGAACATTAAAACAGATATGAGATTGTCCAATTTTAGTAAATAAAAATGTAGATTTATTTTATTTATTTCGCCTAATAGAACATTATTGGTACCGAAAGGGATTTTGTCACCATTCACATTTTTATTGTTTTTTGTTTTGGAAGGTGTTCTATATTTATATTTTCCTAAAACCGTACTCGATCTCGCTATTTTAAGTAAGTTTTTAAAAAATATATTATTTTGAAATTTCAAATTTATAATTTCAATTTGTATGGGAAAAAAAAAACCCTTATTAGCACGGTTGGCCCCTGTGGGTGAGTGCTCAACAAGAAATAAGCTGGCTATAGTCGAATTGCAAATCGCAATTGGTACGTTCAATGCTCAAAAGAAAAGTCAAAAACAGACAGCTCGTCCACCAAATTATACTTACACTTAAATAAATAATAATTAATTAAAAATATATTTCTAAAAAGTGAAAAAGAGCCATAGATAATTACGCGGTCCGCCAGGCGCCAGCGTAGATCCCACGCTTGAAACCACCAACAACTTAACAGATTAGTATAAGAACCCGCTGGAACCGTCCAGATTAATTTCCACCGCTTAATCCTAGCCGCACATTCCTCATCCAAACTCCTATATATTGCCACTCCCCTTGCCCTATCCCATTCACCCCGTCGTCTGGTGTTTCCATTCCATGTCCCCATCGTTTAATACCCTTTTCGTCGCCGATTTACCTTCATCTTTACAGGGGTTTCAGGTGTTTCAATTCAATTTTTGTGTTTGATTACATCATCTTGGTTATGTTTTCGATTTATGGATCGATTTATGTGTTGTTTAGGGTTTCAATCTTGCGGAAGAGATGTTTGTTTGGCCGCAATCATCCTCGATGCTTCGATAAATGCATAAGTTCCCTGCAATTTTTGTGATTTTTTGTTGGATTAAGGTTGTCCGGATTTTCTGCGGTTTGTTGTTGTTGTTGTGGCTGTAGATCGGCTAATTGCCCTAATTTCTGAAGTTGTGAGCTGTATCGATCTTTAAACACTACGGAGATGTCTAACAAGGGGGTTTCTTGGATCTTTGTTGCTTTTAATCCCTACCTGTTTTGGTTCGCTTTCTTGGTATAATTATTAGCGGAAACGTTGTTGTGGTTGTAGATCGCGTTATTGCCCTAATTTTTTGAAGTTGGGAGGCGTATGGAAAGATAATTCTCAGAGATCCTAGGGAGATTTGATATAAGGGGGTTTCTTTGCGCTTTGTTTCCTTAATCCTTATCTTTTTTGGTTCTTTTTTTTCTTCGCATAATTATTAGTGGCGATGTCCTATATGTCATAGCAGGAATTTTAAAGTCTTGGGGGTTCTGATGGATGAATTGCTTTGTGGCCGATACCTCCTGGAGAAGTTTTCTTTTCCCTTCATCTAGTTGTTTAATCGGTTTGGTTTTGGTTTTGGGACTATGATCTGTTTATGGATCTGCATTACTCTTTGTTTTAGGGTTCTTTTGTTGTTTCAGAAGGGCGAAGAAATCCTACGATGAGGAGTTTGTGCATCTCTTCCCTATCTACTTTTTCGTTTGTTGTTCCATTTGCCCTTTGCCATTTGCTGGTGCTGTAGATTTCCCCTAATTTTTAACTTCGTCCGCCTCTAAATTGGACCTTGAACTTTGTTGGCTATAGATGTTGGACAGTTGGAGTTCAATTCTATTTGATTCCCTAACATGATAGTGGTCGTGACTGGATTGTTCATTTCTCGGCGCTTGCGGTCTAAATTGCTATGGCTGTCAACAAAATGGAGTTCTTCTAACCTATTTTCCTTCCTACTTTCTTTCGTCGGCTTACTGGGCGGTTTTGGAGTAATAGCTCTTGTCTCTGCTTTGTTATAGGGTCCATGCATTGATTTCCGAGGAGGGGAAGAGTCACAATTGATCCAATATTGGAGTTTGTGTCATTCATTTGGTTTTTCTTCTCTATCTGCTAAGAAAATATTTTAGTTTTGCCAATTTTATGGTGATACATATTTTGCTGGTTCAACATTCCTCGTTCTCCTTTGTTTCCTTATCTTTTGTAGATTAAACACCAAAATTGGGAGTTGGGACGCAAATGGATCCTCCACAGGAAGGGTTTGGATTAGCAATTTAAATCCCTGTAATACTATTCTGTTCTTTGCTTCTTTGGTCCTTTATTTTGTGGCTGTAGATTTGGCCTGATCTTGGAACCAAGTCCTTCCCTAAATTGGAACGTCAACAAAGACCTGCATGGCGATTCTTCAGTATCGGTCTAAGTTGTTTTTAATGTCAAAAGATCATTTGGAATCGTCCTCACATATATTCTTTGTTACACTTGTTTAGCCAGCTAAATGGCTAAATTGGCGGTTTTGGAGTAACTGCTCTTGTTGTCTCCCTTTGTTATAGGATTCCTGCATTCCTTTCCGAGGAGGGAAAGAGGTGTACTTTGGCGATTGGATAAAACATGGAGTTTGTGTTCCTTGTTGAATTCATTTGGTTTTTGTTCTAATCTGCATTGGTTCCACTTTCCTTGCTCTCTCTTGCTTCCTTTGTAGATTAACCAAAATTTGGGCATTGGTGGCAAATGGATGCTCTCCAGTAAGGGCTATAACTTCTTTTTTGGGAGAAAAGTGAGGTCTGAATCTTAGCATATTAAAATTGTGGTTTTCTAGCTGCCAAAACTGCAAGTTGAAGTTGTGACTTTCCTTTATGAATAACAAACGGTGGCTGTTTCATCTGTTATGTGGAGTAGGCAATATGTCTAGAATCAAGAACCAGTTTCAATTCTTACCATCATTTGGCATTTTTCTTCAGTCTTGTTCTGATTCGGCTCTGAAGCAGTGAATTCTTCTTGAGGTCTCTCCAAGTTGGAATGGCTAGTCGCAGCATGTCACAATTTTTTCTATAGGTTATTATTATTTGCTGTGTCTTGGATGTTATTTAACTATATTGTGTGTTTTTTTTTATTTTTAAAATCCATCCTTCATTTTATGCTTAAAATGTTTTCCAATTGATTTTCTTGTTGTGCAAAAATTTGTTTTGTTGAAATAAGATTTGTTTCCGAAATTTTTTTAATGTTCTCTTAATTATGAATTTATCCAACCTATATTTTTCCTACTTTAAAATTGCCTTTTGACTCGCTAATTTTTGGTTGGGTGTTTTTTTTTTTTTTTTTTTTGTTTTGTTTTGTTTTGTTGTCTTTGTAAATGTATTTGAGTTCTGAGCATGTTCAAGTGGGTTGCATCATCATGGAGATGGTTTACTTCATATTCAAGATTCTGTACTCTGTGGTTTATTACTGATGCTAGTCCATTCAAGATCGAGTGCTTGTGAATGGGGTTTAATGGCTGGTACTTGAGATGTCAGAGTTGCTTGTAGAGATCTGTTGTTCTGTTACTCGTGGGTCAACTTGCTGATTGCTAACTGGTCAGACTTTTGGCTTTCTGCTGCTCTATAAATGCTTGATAGATCACTGTGAGGTGTGTTACTTGTGCTTGCTGGGTAAATATTCAACCTTTTCAGATGAAGTTCTTATGTGCTATATGTGTATAGTGGATTTTGATGTGTACTCATCTATACTTTGGGATGCTCTGCTGTTTGATGTGTGTTGCTGTTGCCTATATTATTCCCTGGACACTATGGAGCAAGTTTATACCTTGGTGTTTTTTTGAATACTACGTGCAAAGACTGGAAAAAATATCTGTGACGAAGATCCTTGTGATAGTAATATGTAGTGCAATTTGAAATTCTTGGTATAGAGGAGGATGTTTTGGGAAAAACAAGTACTCAAATTGATCCCTTATGTGGAAAAAGCTGACGAACTGATGAAGTATAGCATTTTCAGAATTGGCTGGTAGATGCAATTTGTATAATTTCTTCAACTTTGGTATACTTTGGAATGGATTCAGAATCTGTTTTATCCTCTAGTTGGTTGTTGCTGCTGAAGTCTCAGTCCCTTCTTTGTTCCATAAATGGATTTTATATGATGATGTTGCTGATGAGTTTGAACAACCGGATCTTTGGGTTCCTTTTAATTTTTGTAAAACCACTTTTTAACTCCGCCTGTGTTGGTCAATCATATGCACAGTCCGGTCCCAAGCCCGGAAAAAAGGAGGAGGGAAAAGTGATGTTATTACCAACATTTGTTTTCTCATCATACCATCTATTGCTTTTGTGTTTGTCCTTATATCTTCTTTGAAGAATTGAGGTCTCTATTTTTTAACTATAATAGCCCTTGGTGTTACTTTTTCTTTCTTCGGGGAGGTTATGGGATTTGGGGTGGGGGGATGCATTTTGAAAATCCTGTTTGCTCCTTGTGTGATACTAAGGCCCGAATTGTGATTTACCTTCAAATCAATACACTTTAAATGTTCTTTAAACAGTAATTTTAATATATTATAATTAGTTTTTATTATTTTTATTGTAATTTTTTGCTATTTAGTTATATTTTTTTTACATTTTTAATATATTTTTTATATTATTAAACAATTTTAAAAAAAATAAAAACTCCTAAAATTCAAATTTTCTTTGCCCAAAATTTTTTAAAAACTAAAATTCGAACTAAAATTTGAACTTCCTTTATCCAAAATTTAAACCTTCAATAAAGAATACTCTTAAATAATTGGTACATTATGTTTCTATGAAACTCTTATTACCATTTTTGAAGTTCTAAGAATTTGCCATTTGTTTTTAAGTAATAAATTGTATATTCACGAAATTGAACTCTTTTTTATAATAAGACAGACGGGAGTAATATATGCAAGTTTGCATAATAAATATTATAAAGGAAAAAAAAAAAGAAGGAAGGAATGCAATATGCAACTTTTTTGTTTATTTGAAGGATCATGCAACCTTTCTATGCATATTGTTTGCAGCTAGTTCGAATCCTCAAAAGGGAATTGCAATGTAGTTTAAAATTTAAACATTTAGAAGAGGTTGTCATGGGCTTTTGAAAGCCTACTTCATTGTTTTTTTTTTTTTCCTATCATCTGAACTGACAGTTTATAGGATGGAAGTCCCATGTGCTTATTGTGTCATCTTCAATGTAATGCTTGTATCGTGGCTATGAATATAATATACATTTCTTTCAAATTCAAAAAGAAAAACTTTTAAATAAGTGTTCAATTTAATATATTTATTCTCAATAAATAAATGTTTCTCTACGCATTTTATTACAAACAATCAATAAAGACTCAATTTGTCTGTCTGTCTTCAAAGAATCCTTTTAAATTAAACAATGAATATTCGTTGGCTTATTTTTGAATAGGAAAAAAATTCCTTTTGAAATAATTCGTGCATTCCCAAGTAAAAGGGTCAAGAAACTCGAGAATAACTTATGGAAGACAACTCCAGATAAAATTCTGTGATTTGGGAGACAATACAATTAAAATGTAGAAAGTAGAATTTATAAAAATAAGATAGACACTTAGAGCTACCCTTTTTATTTTGTCCATCTTTAACAAATACGTGAAATGTGCTAATTAGTATGACAACATAAATGGTTGCAAGAGGTTCCAAAATTGATTCGCTATTGGAACCAAATGTTAAAAATCCAGATATTCAAATCCTCGCAATAGAGAAAGTTTTAATAAATCGTTCGTTCATTCTTCTATCATTAAAAGTAGTGTAGCCATGTAAATGATAAATTAGTCCCTCTCCAAATGTATTTAGTTGTACAATGTAAGTGGTGTAGCAGATGTACCGAATAATCTCTCCCAATAATAAATTGAAAAATATCGAAACTAGAAGCAAAATGTTTAACTTAACCATTAGGTGTGGTCCTTCGGACTTATCCCGGCATCCACTCGACATCGGATTGGGATGTTATGTTTTATCAGTCATTGGGTACTCTTGCAATTTTAAAACTAGAGGGCTCTGGAATGTTATTTAACTAAAATATTGAGGATCATAATCTTTCATCCTCCGTTCTATGTAGAAAGTCAAGTTTCTGAAATATAAAATATTTTACGAGTTATAAAGTACAACATGTAAAATAAAAAATTTGACATAATATTTTTCATTTATACTTTTACTTTCAAATTATGGGTTCATTATAGACCACAAATATCATATTAGTAAATAGGTATACAATATTGAAACAAAATTAAAAAAATTCTATTCGTTTATTAGGAAAAAAGAAAAAGAAGTTACTCCCTCTGTCCCACTTGAAATAAGTAATTTACCATCATATTTTTTATTTATATCTTACTTTCGAAGTAAGGGTTAATTGTGAATTACACATTATTATATTAATAAATATATATAATGTAAATAAATTTAAAATAGACACTTTAAATAAAACAAAATTATTTTTTGAAAGTAGACTCTTTTAGTGGGATGGAGGGAGTATATATATATTTTTTGAAAGGAAGAAGAAGATATATTCACATTCATCAAAAACATGACCAAAAACTAATGCTGCAGTGATACGACACAGTTTATTGCTAATCCTTACAGAATTCGTACGCATATATTATGCCCGAGCCCGACAACTAATTGAAACTTGGCCCAATAATGAAAGTCTTAAAGTATGTCGAGGCCCAATTTCCCGGCCCAACAACTGAACGAAATATCATTGAAAATGTTGGAAAACAAAAGTAATTTGTGGCTGCTGGGATTCGAGCCCAGGTCTCCACGGCCACAACGTGGAATTCTCACCACTAAACTACAGCCACTGATGTTTAAATTTGTAGAGTTATTATTAATAATAGCAAACTTTCAGAACTGAAAATGTATTTTTAAATATTTCATTATAAGACTATTACACACTGACCACTGACATAAATGATTGCGATTTACCCTTCTCATTATTAAATTTTATTAAGTTATTTTAAACTCCCTATGTTTGTTTGTGTTTTTTTTTTTTTTTAATTTTTACTTTGCCTATGTAAAATGCATATTTTTCGCCCTATACCATCTTCTCAGAACATTTTTATAATTATTTGTTTAGTAGAAACTAATTTTCCTTTCTTTTAATTTTTCCTACTAAATCAAAATCTTTCTCATAAATAGTTTGGAGCTAAACCATATTTTACCACTTTGTCAGACCCGGTTAAGGTCAGTAACAGAGTTGCGAACGACTTTCATGTTCTGCCCCGATTTCATCCAAGCCGTGCCCCAAAAACAGGAGTAACCAGACGCCGATTCATAGAGCAAGTAAAACACCATTGTTGCTTTGAAAGTGGCTAAGTGGAGGAACGACAGAGGAGTAAAATTTACGATAATAATCAAGTTAACAACTATAAATGATGACTGTACATGATCGAGAGACTTAGATACCTATTACTCCTTTAATTCTATTAGAAGATTTCGTTTTGTAATAATTTGCATAGAACTCTTCTATCTCCACTCACATTTAATTTAATAACTGGGTGGCACTTATTCAGCTAAATGACATCACCAGACTCCCGAGTGAAGAAAAAATGGCATTGTTTTGGTCCTTTTGGATGATAAGGCCACAATTTGAAAAAAAAAAAAAAAAAATTGTACGTGCAAAAAAGCATTTGAACTCGTGAATTTCATGGTTAAACCGAGTAAAAAGCTTTAAAAATTAGATAATATAGCTGAACCAAGTAGAGAATTTTGAAACAAATCTAGATAGCAACTTTGATATGAGCAAGAGAAAAACGACTATAATTGCGCAAAAAATAGCAACAAATGTCTGAACAGCACAATTTGACAAACTACATTGGTTTTTGACTGTCATCAATTGCAACATATCTGTGATCCGATATCAAATCTTTTGTCTGTTCTACATATGACTTTTTTATCTGTCATCTCACAATGGAAGGTGTGATCCACATGTCACATCAAGGGGTCCACTTCTTTATCGACAGAAAGTAGACATAAAAGGCAGAGTTTATGCAATGGGAAGATCTCATAGACTGTGCTCCATAGTTTCACTGAGCTGACCATGCTTATAAAAACTAGCCAGAGTACCTTATAAAAGTTACTGTTGAATGGAACAAGTAATAATAGATCAGTTGGCTGCAAAGTTGCTTCCACAATAAAACTTATCATCATCCCGATAACACAGCAATCAAACACAGCAGTTTTGACAGAAAAAGACTGAAAATGTAAACGAAACAAAAAACAGATCGAGTTCAAGCAAGAACAACACCAAGAAATTAACAATTCTAGCATTTTTACGGCTCCAAAATGTCTCGACCTCACTGCTCTGGCCAATGAACTGGTGCCAAACTTTCCACGGACAGGAGAGGACATACAAAGGAACTGGGTCATGCTCAAGTCTCTTGGGACGTTTGTTTCTGTTTCTCAAATTGTAAGGGATCTTATGATGAGTTACAGGAAGACCTTGTGGGCAGACTTCAATCAACCCGAGGTACTTGTCTCTCACGCTGTAACTGTATAGATATCCAACTTATAACACCAAAACAAACTCCCTTGAATTGTTAATCTGCAGGGGCACAAATTGTCCGCTTATAGCGAACAATTTAGTCCAAGATTCTTTCGTGCCGTATTCTCTCATAATCGACAGATGACATTTATCCATGATTCCTTTGGAAAAATAGCTCCATCTACAACTACTACTCACGCAAATGCTTCCATCAAGCACTGTAAGTCCAAAATAGAATTCAGGATCATCTCCAATATCTTCTGGCATCGCCGCCAATCTGCAGAATTCGTTCTTTTTCTCATCAAAATAAACGATCACCTGTGCATCATTAATCTCCTCATGCACTATCCAATGTAAATGGCGAATACCATGATTTGGCGACGGCCTTGAATCTGCAGAGTGACTTGACGGGTAACTTGGAGAGTATCTCTATAATAATGTCCTCTGAAAGGTGAGCAGCCTCCATAATTTTTTCTGGTCCAAATTCCAATGACAGAGAAGAAAACTAATAATGAGAAGCTCCGTGTTGCCTTTTGGTCTGGAAATGGAAGAAAAATTCATCGGTGAGCTGTGAGATCAGACATTATCTTTAATAGAAATATTGGTTTTTCTATGTAAACTGTCAATTTTAAGATAATTTATAGTATTAGTTTACCTTTTTCTTTGCATAAAAAATTAACAAAAGGATGTACACAGAAAGGTGAATTACATTTTGGTATCCTAAATTTTTCCACACTATATCTTGAGGACAGAAGTATTGGGATATTAAATGTAGGAAGTGAAATTACATCAGTGGTACAAAAGTTCTTTTACAATCCTAATGTTGGACAATTGGAACAATACAATCTAGTTCTGATACCCAAAGCCAAATCACCAAGAAGAGTGGGTGACTTCAAACCCATTAGCCTCTGCAATGTGTGACGTTGAAGGTGATAGCAAAAATGGTGGCGGCCAATAGAATGAAGAAAGTAATAGCGGGCATGATTAGCCAAAACCAAGATGGCTTTGTCCCAGGAAGAAAGATTGCCGATAATGTGCTGATCGCACATGAAGTAGTGGAAGCTATCAGAAGGAGAAAGAAAGGATGAGAGGGGTTGGTGGCTCTGTATTTGGATATGAGATTTCCTGTTAAAATTTGGATCAGAATTATACATCAGTACATTACTACAGTGAAGTGCAGATCCTATTCAATGGGAGAATCTCAAAAGAGTTTCAACCAAGAAGAGGACTTAGGCAGGGATGTCCGCTCTCTCCATATCTAGTCATATATACTATGTCAGCAAATGCTTACAGAGATGCTTCTAAAAGAAGAGGTAAAAAGAAAGAGAATAGGAATATCCATAGGAAGGGGAGTCCCAATAATCACACACCTTGTGTTTGCATACGATTGCATTTTAATTTCAAGGGAAATATATATGGAAATCATCTTCTCAGTGACAAGATCTGGGGGTGGAAAACAAGATTTCTATCTTTTACGGGAAGAATAACATTTGCAAAACATGTGCTAAGTACATTGGCAAATTATACCATGGGGATGCTCAGATTACCAAAATCAGTAGCATCAATGGTGGACAGAGCAATAGCAAAGTTTATTTGGAAATGAGATGAATATGGCATTGGAACATATTGGAGATCATGGAAAGAGATGCAAAACTCAAAGTTCCACAGAGGCCTTGATATCAGAAATGCATTGGAAGTAAACCAAGCCATGTTAGCTAAGCTTGCGTGGAAGATAATAAAGGAGGTGTTGGAAAATAGTTATTTAAACCAAACTTAATTAATTAGATAATTATATTTGTAGTATGATTTGTTATTTGTATGTTTTCTATTTGGTTTAGTGTTTGTTTTGGGAATTACAGTTGCTTTAGGAATCATATTTACAGAGAGAGTCTGAAAAGCCTTGCGGTTGTTTCTCGACCAAGCTTCGGCTTTGGTCCGCCGCCCAGATTGAGTGCGTGCGAGTTTGCTTGTTGTTCTTTTATTACAAAAACAATTTATATTCTGCTGTGCATTAACCTCTATAATTATTTAGGATATATATTATTTTTTATATCCTACAGCAGGGTGCCTTGGTCATGACTCAATTACCTAAATATTCGTAAAATTTTAGAATTTTTCAATTCCAACCATAATCTGTAAAATTGCAAATTCAAAACCTAAACCCTAACTTCAATTCAAAGTGGCAAAAAAAGCTAGCAAAACGTTAGTATAAAATCAACTCAAACACTCGAAAGTGATTTAACAATTATAAATTTAAACACACAATTAACAAAATCTAAATAATAAAAATCTATAAAAATAAACTAACCTTAGATAAATTGAATCGCTAAGAGACCCAGCACCATCAACAATGAAATCCGGTGGCACCTACTTTGTGACAAAAAAATTCAATTACTAAATCCTCAAATCCAGATTTAAATTGAACCAAACAGGAAATGTGTAACAATTGATAAAACATACGAAAAGGAAGACGAACCCTAAATATTTGACCTAATGAGCCTAAAACAAGGGAAGTACTTAGAAATATTAGAGAGGCACTTAACATACTTATTGAGGGCAATAACAAGCAAAATCTAAAGATTTTAAATCCGTAAAATCCTCGAATTTTTCAAGTCCAACCATAATCCGTAAATTTCCCAATTCAAAACCTAAAGACTAATTTCAATTCAAATTAGCAAAAAAGAAAACTAACAAGACTTTAATTTAAAATCAACTCAAACACTCGAAAGTGGTTTAACAGTTATAATTTAAACACACAATTAACAAAAACTAAACAATATAAATCTATAAAAAGAAACTAACCTTATATAAACTGAATTGTTACGAGATCCAACACCATTAACAATGAAATCCAGCGCCACCTACTTTGTGATAAAAAAAAAAATTCAATTACTAAATCCTCAAATCCAAATTTAAAGTGAACTCATAAGGAAATGAGTAATAATTTATAGCACATACGAAAAGGAAGACAAACCCAAATATTTGATCAAAGTATAAAGGCATCAAACAAATGAGCATAAAACAAGGGAAGTACTTAGAAAGATTAGGAAGGCACTTAATATACTTATCGAGGATGTTCTAGCCCATTAACAAGCAAAAGCTAAATATTTTAGATCCATAAAAAAATCCTTGAATTTTTTACTTCCAACCATAATCCGTAAAATCCCCAATTCAAAAACTAAACCCTAATTTCAATTCAAATTAGCAAAAAAAAAAAAAAAACTAACAAAACTTTAATTCAAAATCAACTCAAACACTCGAAAGTGATTTAACAATTATAAATTTAAACACAGAATTAACGAAACCTAAACAATATAAATCTGTAAAAGTAAACTAACCTCAGATAAAATGAATCGCTACGAGACCCAACACCATCGATAATGAAATCCAGCGGCACCTACTTTGTGACAAAAAAATTTCAATTACTAAATCCTCAAATCCAATTTTAAATTGAACCCCAAAGGAAATGTGTAATAATTGATAAAACATACGAAAAGGAAAACGAACCCTAAATATTTGATCAAAGTATAAAAGCATCAAATTAGTGGGCCTAAAAAAAGGGAACAGGCTAAAAAGATTGGAGAGGCACTTAACATAGTGTCATGAATTGGGGAAATAGTGTAATAATAGATAAAAGAGGGCAAAATGCAATAAATAGGAAAATAGCTGAGAGGCGGTTAATTCTGAAAGGGATAAAAGTCGAGAAAGGAAAGAAGGAAAGGCATGTTTTCGGATGTATGAACTCTGTTCTTCTTGTCTAATACAATTCACTCTTATTCTTTCCCCAATTCTTTCTTTTCTTCATTCTTCAGGTCATAAGCCTGACACATAGTTATCGAGGATGTTCAAGCCCAACAACAAGCAAAAGCTAAAGACGGGAAGCCCAAAATAATTAATTATTGTAGATTATTTAGTTGGACATTTTTGGCATTTATTTATATTTTAGGTTTTTTTTAGTTTATATTTTCTTTTAAGAATCTTTTGTTTGAAGCGAAATAGAAGGACTTGTATTAGTCGCACTTGAAATTGTCCAACAACGATTAAATTACAAAATCCAAGGTATGGTGCCATTGGTATTCCTAATGTGGGCCTATAACACCAAAATGGGCTAGTAGGTGAGCAACTGCATTTCCCCCTTCTACCCAAAAAAATCCTTTTAGATGGCAAGTCACAATACAACCCTTAATTTGCTTGATCAACGGTAGGTGTGAGGCCCCACTCTGACCCCCCTTCTGAAGAGTAATTCCTACGAGGAAGTGCTAGCTTATTAAGGGTGCGTCATTCAATGCTCTTACTCAACAAGTCGATACAGATAAGAGAATACTTTATTACCAATATTAAGTTCAACAATAATGCTTATTCAAAAGATTACATCAAAGTCTTATGAAACCAAAACAAACCAATAGTATGATCATTACAATCATAACGCTCAAGTATGCAGCTTTGACCATCAGCCTCACCACTAATCGATAAACAAGCATGCAATCTTAAGCTTGTGAGTTTCACAAGCTCAAAAAGAGACCTCACGTTAAGGAAAAACACCACCGTTGGTTTTTATCAAAAGGTCTCAATCGATATACATTTCCAAAAGAAAGTATGTATATCAAGTATTAATACGAAAGCGTAAATAGGAATTCAAACATCTCTAATTTCACATAGCAAAGATAAACATGGAAACTAAGGTCCACAATCAAGCGCATGCAAGTTCATGCAAAATACAAGCCCATAGGAAATCACTCAGGTCGATTCCTCAATTTAGATTTCTCAAATAAAGCTAAGTTGACAATCAGATTCATGATATTTACAATTCGGTAGTTTTCAAATACCTCTAGACCCAAGCGGTAATAGTACTAGCATCATGCCAGAGTGCTCGAAGGCGAGGGCTTTTGGATCGCAAACAATGTCTCATTTTAGAACTTTTGTGCCTACGGATAAAATCAAAGCAGCACTAGAGAATTAAACACCAGTAATACATGTTGATCGAACAATCAGCAATGCAATTTCCTTATGTGGGCTAGCTTACACTACCAGAAAACGTCTCTTCAAAACCTACGGATAAAATCAAAGCAGCACTAGAGAATTAAACACCACTAATACATGTTGATCGAACAATCGGCAATGCAATTTCTTTATGTGGGCTAGCTTACACTACCAGAAAACGTCTTTTCAAAACCAGTTATTTGATCCCATTAGCACCGAGTTTGCGCTTATTTTGTTCCGGTATGAGTGATATGCGGTGCTAATGATCTCAGCTCCTTAAACCGGTTATTTCAAACCTGGTGTTAAAGATCTCGGATCTTCAAAATCGGTTATTGCTATAACCGATGTTAAAGTAAGAAGAAAAAAATAAAATAAAATTTTCATCGAATAATATAAACTAATTAGAAGAACGATAATAAATTACACAAATTAGAAATAAACTGTCAAATAAGTAAAAATAATTTCTCAAATGCAATAATTTGAGTGATATGCGGTGCTAATGATCTCGGCTCTTTAAACTGGTTATTTCAAAGCAGATCTTCAAAATCGGTTATTGCTATAACTGATGTTAAAGTAAGAAAAATAATAATAATAAAATTTTCATAGAATAATATAAACTAATTAGAAGAACGATAATATATTACACAAATAAGAAATAAACTGTCAAATAAGTAAAAATAATTTCTCAAATGCAATAATTTATCATTTTACATATATCAAAGGTACAATACCAGAAAATGCATTATTCTTATTACAATCTAAATGCAATCATTAATATATTCATCTTCGTCTTCATCTTTTGTTTTCCATTCAACTCTTCGTCTATCTAGAGCTTCATCTTCCTCTTCGTCTTTTGCTTTCGTCATCTTTCTCTTCGTTTAGCCGCTTCCATATTTTCTTTCATCCTCGCATATTATCTCAAGCTTGTCCCTCTTTTGCTTCTTTGCGAGATACAGTACTCATCCTCTCTAGCTGCCGTAGGTTGTTATCGAAAGGCCATTGACCACATTGGCCTTAGTCGTCCTCTATATTCTTTGTCATTCATTAGTTATCCCACTAGAGCGAAATACATCTCTAGTTCGGGAAAATACGGGAGTGTGACAGAAAAACCAAAGGTCAAACTTATCAATGGGGCGTTGAAAGCAACCTAGGGCTATAATGGGAAGAAGATTTTGTTAGACTTGAGGTCTCAATCTTAGTTTTGATGATTAATTAACAAATATATGATTTTGTTTAATGACTTGCACTTGAAGTAACTTGTAGAAAAGATGTAGAAAAAGTGCAGCAAAGCAAAGTCCAAAGCCAGTCTCGAAGTCGAGTATCGACAGCCTCTCGAAGTCGAAGCTAAACCCAGAAACCTTCGAGCTCCAGTATCGACAGCCCTTCGAAGTCGAAGGTTGCCCAGAAAGCTTCGAAGTCGAAGCTCAACATGCAGTCGACAGCCTTTGAGCTGTCGGGTCAAAAAACAAGGAAGGAACGAAGTCGACCTCGACAGGCTCTCGACATCGAAAGAGGTCGACAGCGCCATAGACTACAGCCAGTCGACAGCAGTCGAGCTCTCGGGTTGGAAAATATCAAAGGCTCGAAACCGACCTCGACAGGCTCTCGATGTCGAAGCCTGCGAAGCAAAAAAGCGCGAAGAACATTTCAACGGCAAGAAAATCAAATCCTAAGCAAAGATCCGTTGAAGTCCAAGATTCGAGATGCCCATTCACATTTGTTAGAAACAAGGAATAAGCCAACTCATCTTGCAGTGTCGGGCAAGCTAAGAAAAGCTGAAGAATTACACAGTCTCGAAGTCGAGCTTCGAAGTCGAACCCGAGTTCGAACCAGAAAAGCAGAAACCTCGAGACCTAAAAAGCGGAAAGCAGAAACAGTAGCACATAGCTCCATATAGCAATAAGAATAACAGAGGCATGACATGCTTGTCCCTCAACCATTAAATACAAGCTTTGAAGTCTTTCAATCCAACTTCTGCAGCTCATTTTCAGATTGTCAAGAAAAATCAAAGTGTCAAGTTCATCATTTCATACTTGTAATTGTCAGCTAGTTTACTAGCATATCCTTTCATTTGTAAACTCCCTGCGTGGAGCATTTTCATCTTTGTAAAAGCATTAGAAAAGTCCTAACTCAAGAGGTTGAGTGTAGGCAACTTGTATTAGGAAATGAGAAAGGGGAGCTTGAAGGAAGGAGAGTCCTTACCAAGTTTTGGGTGAGGCAATTGTAAAAGTCCTATCCAAGAGGTTGGATTAGGCAAAGGGATAGAAGTCCTAGCTTAAAGTTAAGATAGGCATTTGTCAAAAGTCCTAGTTTAGAGCTAGATTAGGCATTGGGGGAAAGTCCTTTGGAGTGAGCATTGGAAGACTTGCGTAAGACCCTAAGTCCTTGAGAAAGGAGCGGGGGCAAAAGATCCATTGCTAGCCATAGGCAATTGTAAGGGATTGGAACACTCCATTAAGTGTTTCTTAGAGTAGAAACCAAGTTGTAGAACTTGGAAAGTGGACTAGGATTCAAGGGGAATCCGAACCACTATAATTTGGTGTGTTCTTGTTTTAATTGTTTATTTGCCTTCTTGTTTTGCAAATCATTAATCACACACCTCACTTTGTAAAACTGTTTTTACACTTGTCTTTGAAAAGGTGTTTCAAAGTTGTTTATCTTGTTAAAACTGTTTTTGCAATAGTTTTTGAAAAAGGTTTTTCAAAGTGTTCTTCTTTGTAGAAGAAATATTTTAAAAGGGTAAAGAACCTAATTCACCTCCTCCCCATCTTAAGTTGCAACTGAGATTTCAATTGGTATCCAAGCTAGTGCTCAATTTGTAGGTTTAACAACCTTTGAGTTAAAGACATAATAGGGGTGGGATTTCAGATTTGAACCTGAAAATTATGTGAATGAACTAAAAATCCGACGATAAAACCTGAAGGAAAGCAATCTAGGACTATTGTTCTTATTCATTTGGATATCCCAAATCAACAATGATAATAGGCTTAATTAGATTGCTGTCAAACATCTTTTATCTTCGGATTTTCATGTTCATTCACGGACTTTTCAGGTACCACTAGCCTAAAGTTTCTCTCAAAACCCCTTTAACCCTTTTGGCCTTTTTCGGTCACAGTTCTGTATTTTCTGGAACTGGAGAGGTGTTTCACTCTAGTAGAATGACACAAGAATGGCAGTAAAAACCGTGCCTGATTTTCCTTAGGCACACCCTATTATGTTCCCACCCACTACATACCCCCACCTACTTACCATTTAACTAGCAAAATATCTATCGAGAAACTCCAGAGAGTTTAAAATAACTTATTATTCTAAGATATATTTTTCTCAAGTTTTCAATCAACACCATCCAGTATAAATAGATTGAGAATAGGTGATGAGGTATAAAACAAAACATCTCAAATTTAAAAAAAAAAAAAAAACTAAATAAACTCAAAAAATGAACACATATTTGATCTAAACAATTTAAAAAACAACTAGTAATGCTGTCAGTACAAAAAATTTAAAAATAAAAACATAAGGCAGAAAAATAAAACAAACCAGTAAAAATTAACATTCATTCTCAATACCCTAACAAAAATGAGACATGAAACTCAACCAAAAGAAAAACGGTGTTTAGATCAAATCGAACTGCAGCGGTGCTGACTTAATCTAAACAATTTATAAAAGAACCTTTGATGCTTATAGTACCCAAAAAAATAAAATAAAACCCAAATAAATAAATACAGGGTTTGATTGAATCAGACTGCAGGGGTCCAAATTCGATCTAAACTATATCAAAAAACAGTAAAACATGCATTCAGCAACCTAAAAAACAAAAAAAATATAACAAAAGGAAAGAAAAAACATAAGGGTCTAGATCGAATCGGACTCCAGGGATCCAGATTCGATCTAAACTGCTTAAAATACAGAAAAGCATAAATTTAGTACCCTAAAAAAAAAGTATAACAACACTAATAAAAACACATGGTTTTAGATCACATCGGACTGCAGGGGTCCATATTCGATCTAAACGGTTTTTTGAAAAAGCAAGTAAATCATGCTTTCAGGACCAAGAAAAAAAAAATAGAGAAAATAAACAGAACAAAAATTTATAAAAAGGATTATCTAATCGAATTGAAGGGGTCGAGATTTGAACTAAATAGTTTTAGAAAAAATGGTAAAGCATGCTTTCAGAAATTAAAATAAAACAGCACAAAAACAAAGTGTAGAACTAATTGCACTGCAAGGGTACGATTCGATCTAAACACTAATCCAGAAAATAAAAAATTTATACCTTCAAACATAGATTCAGGTCACTTTCTTTGTAAGGTCCTCAGAAATGGGTTCTCCTCCATTGATGCCTACAAAATATAAGAACAAATAATTTAAATACTTGCAAAATATTTTCCCATGGTTTAGGCAACAAAAAAATTTCAAAACTGAAAAGAATGCATTTTTCCCTATATGTGACCGGTGAAGGTGGGTTGCTTCTCGCCGAAATCGATTCGAACAACGACAGGGATGACATAATAGATTTGGGTTTTACTTGGAAACACGAAAATTTAGGGTTTGTGTATATGAAAAAATGGGAGTTGTGACGTTGAAATTATAGACTAAGTTCTCCATTTGAATACTCGTGCATTTATCGATACTCTTGAAAAAAAACCAGTGTTAAAGAGTACTGATGTGACACAAAAATTACAAGGAGGGAACGATGCTTCTTCGCGGCCCAATGAACTCTTGAAGACAGTAATAGCCCAATCCAAATGAAGCTTTGAGGAACACAATGGCCCAACTTGAGATGAGCAATTTGAGGGATGAACTAAGTAGGGTTGCTGAGCTTGGCAAAGAGGATGAAGCTTGATGATTTTGCAATGTTCCGTTCACCAATTGATGATCATTTCAGAAAAGGAGCGGGGCTTTCCCCCCTGTATAGGCTCCGACGATCAAGTCAGTAATATGAAAGAGATAAACTATATAGAACAAGAGTATTCAGAGAAATTGTAAATGAGAGAATAGCTTAAGAAATGCTAGTGAGAATTGCCAGAAATTGCTTATTGGAACTTACTTGAATGAGGCTTGTGCCTGAGTATTTATAAGCTTACTCTTGATGGTTCCGTTGGTTCATGAAGACATACGCTCCCATTTATTCTTCTTGCAATGATGTTTTTTCCCGGAATAATGGCTTTAACGTGGCTCATTTGCCATCATTGCTCTGCATATATTAAGATAATGGTCCTACCATGATGTCTAACTGTTTTGAATATATTATCTTTATCTCGGATCGGTTTACTCTACCGATCTAAGCTTTCATGTGTTTTAGTTACATTACCGACCTGAGCTTTAACACTGTTGACCGATCTAACTTCTCTTATCCGACCTGGGCTTCTTTGAGTAGAATTATACTTAATCTTACCGATCTAGGCTATAAGGTCTACCGATCTAAGATTATCAATTTGGTTTATAATGTTTTATGACCTAAGCCTTCACGAGCTTATTAAATCTTTAGGACCGAGTTAAGCCTTTATATCCGACCTAAAATCATGACAGAGATTCGGTTTGTATGATCTTCCCGACCTGAACGTGGATCTGGGCTTCTTTATCTTTTACTGTTTCTTTGTTTTAACTAATTGGGCTAGGCCCAATGGGGATTTCAATTTTATGCACATCAACAAGCCCCCCCAGTATTAGGTTTTACCGATCTAAAACTTAATACTCTTTGGGTTTTCCGAGCAAAGACCCAGCATAAAGGATATGATTTTCTAGATTAATCCGAGCCAATTTTCCGAACTAAGCAACATACCGTATTTTTACTAAGCCGTATGTGACTAAGGCGTTTTTCCAGTATTTATCCGACCTATACTTCATATAAAAACATGAAATATTACATGAAATCCGACCTACAAAGAATAGTCTCATCCGACTGTATAGTAATAATTGTAATTCCGATCTAAAGAATTTGAACAGTTTTTTAAGACATAAATGCAACCATAAAGAAGTACCTTTGCGTTACCCTAGATCGGGATTTCGAAGAGGCGGACCTGTCGGGACACGCCTTTACGTTTATCAATCGGTACAACTTCCAAGGCCGTTTTATGTCCTCAAAGCGTCATTAATGAATGCAGCTTTTGGTCTGCCCACGTCTCTTCGATTTCCCCAAGGCTCCATTATAAAAATCGCGAGTGCAAAACATTTTACTCCCTCCGTCATTTGCTTTTCCTGAAAAGAGAAATTTTTACCTTCCTTCTCCTTCCCTTCGCCGGAGTTTTTGCGATTTGCCGGAATTTTCTGTCATGTTCCAGTTTTCGCAATTTTTGCTAGGGTCGTTATCCCTTCGACGTCATCTTTCCGTTGCCTCGCCTTTCTCCCTTGCTCACCTATCTTCAATGGCCTCCGAAAGAAGCTCAGGTACCGGAGCATCACGTCAGGTTCCGGCTGCAGGTTAGTGTCCTTCTCCCTTTCTTTTCGGCTGGTTTATTTTCTTTTCAAATCTATGTCATGTTTGAGCACTTTCTGTAGGATTGATTATCTATGATTATTTATATTGATTCCTGTAGATTCGGCTGCCACACACGAATTTAAACCCGAGGAAATAATTTCACAAATGACTATGGCAGATTTAGTAAGACTTAGGTCGACCCATTATATAGATCCTTCTGTTCCTATTCGTCTACCCGAGCCCGAAGAGAGGATAAATATTGCATCTGAGGGTTGGGTTGGGGTTTATGAGTATCATATTAATTTTGGGCTGAGGTTTCCGACCCTAGATCTGTTGAACGAAATGTGTGACTTTCTTAATATCGGGTTGAGCCAACTAGTACCTAATGCCCTTAGGTTTCTGATAGGGTTCATATATGTGTGTTTTGGGGCTGGGGTTCGGCCTACGGTAGACTTGTTTTTTCAATTTTATACTGTTCGTAAATACCCTTATGGCAAATGGTGGGTGACCTTCCAGAAGCGTAGGAATAGCCCTGTACTTATTACCGATTCCCCTGATACCAACAAACAATGGAGGGATAGATTTTTTATGGTGAGGGCTGAGGAAGCGAACCTACCCTGTCGTTGGTCTCAGTTTATTTTACCAGTCGAACAATCCCGAGACAAGTCCGACCCCAGAATTCAATCGGACTATAAGGTGCTAAAAAACTATAGTAGCTCGGCTAAATATTCGGTTAAATTTCCTTCAGAGGATCTTCTTGTTTCGGCCGGGCTGAGCCAATCCCCCAATGTAGAAAGTAAATACCTGTTCCTTGAACTCTTTATCTATAGTATCCTCACCCTGGCTCGGTAATTTTGATTCATTTATGTTGCTTATTTTCAGGTAGTCTCGGCGGGTTCGGAAGGAAGAAAAAAGCCAACAAGCCTGCTGCAGCTTCAGGATCTTCAAAAAGATCGGCTGAGATCGATCTTACAGATGAGGTCGAGGTTGCCGATCCTTCCAGCCTAGCATTGGTGACCCGGGTCGCAAAGAAGAGCAGGCCGACCCTGGAAGAAATCCAGGCAGCTAAGGCTGCCAAAGCTCCACAAACACTGTCCGGCCCCACTTCTAGAGCTGAGCTGCCAAGTCCAGAAGATCTGTTGGGACCTGCAGACCCGGTGACCAAGGAAAGGGTCCTTTTCTTGAGAGATCAAAAGGAACGACCGATCTCCTTAGCTCGGCCTATTCACCAGGTTGATTCGTCGGAGCCGCCACCGGAAGACCTTATGCCATTTCAAGAAGTGGCGGCCGAATCTTCTCAATCTTTTGAGGAGATTATCCGAGCTGGGGATAAACTCCGGGATCATTTGAATGAAGCTGTGGCGCAGGAGACCCTTATAGCCGCACACATCAAAAAGGTGATTTTCCAAACATAAGTTTTTCTGAAATAAATGGTTATCTGGGACATCATTTTCGTAATACCCTTGTCTCGGATTTTGGCAGGTATTGTTCAATTATGCGGCCACAAATAGGAGAACGACAGCTTTGGATGTCCTAGCCCAAAGCTATGAGCTGGAAAGGTCGAAGAAACCGTTCGAGGCTGTTGAGGATTTAGAGCTTAAGCTGGGGGTCGAACGCAGCAAGTATACAAAGCTTGAGGCTGAAAAGATCGGGCTAATGAAGCAAAACCAAGGTCTGCTTTCGAAGTCGAGCCAGCTGGAGACTAAGGTCCAAGGTCTGGAAACCGACGTGGATGTCCTGAAAAAAAGCGAGGCTGCCCTGCTTAAAGAAAGATCCAACTGGGCGAAGGAAAAAGCTGACCTGGAGAAAGCTGCAGAAGAGGCTAAGAAAGCTGCAGAAGATGCTACAAAGAAGGCTGCAGCGATGGTTAGTTCGGAAGATGTCGAAGTAGCTCGCCAAGCCGAGCTCAAAACTTTTAAGGAAGGGACCCTGCTGGAGTTGATGAACCGTCGTTTCTTCGAGCTGATCCAGTGCGGGTATACTGTATGTTGGGACGAGCTAAAAGGCTCCAGGTCGGCAGAAGGTGCTCCAGAAGACTCCATAGCCCAGAGTTCTTTGCTTCCGGAGGGTCGCGATCCTTTCGACTTGGTAGAGGAAATCAAGCAAGAATGCCGAGACATCGGTGTTCCAATCCCAGAAAAGGTCGAAGAGGATCCTGTGGCCGACCCCCAGGAGATAGCAGATGAAGCCTCTTCTCAAGCTCCTCCTTCCTGAGATCGGCCTTCTCTTAGATCGAGCTTGCCCTTAATTCCAGCTGTGTGAGGAATGTAGGTAGCATGCCTAGATGCAGTTGATGTACTTGGTTTTATACTTAGTAGAATTTTTTCTGATTCTGGTCCCTTTCGAAGAGTTTTTCAGATCGTCTTTGTAACCGAGCTGGATTATTGAATGAAAATGATCTTTTCTGTTTCCTTCAATTTTTTTTTTATTTTTTATTTTTTATCTTCAACTCGAACTGCTTTACTGATAATATTTTCTCAAGTGTGCTGCATTCCAAGTTCGCGGAATCAATCGTCCTTGCAAGTCTTCCAAAATATAGCTTCCGGTAGGTCGGGCTTCGATTACCCTATAAGGCCCTTCCCAATTAGAAAATAACTTGCCTTGATCTTGTGGTTTGCTGATAGATCGGTTCCGTAAGACTAAGTCTCCAGGTACAAAGGCTCGATGTTTGACCCGAGCATCATAGTGTTGTCGAACTAAATTTTTGTAATTCAGTTGATGTACATAAGCTGAGTCCCGAACTTCTTCTATCAAATCCAAGCTGAGCTCCAAGTTTTCCTGGTTTTGATCCCTCTCGAAGTGCATAACTCGTGGGGCTTCACTTTGTATTTCTGGGGGGATGACAGCATTGACCCCGAAAGCCAACTCGAAGGGGGTCTTCCCTGTGGCCGATTTGGGCGTAGTCCGGTGACACCAGAGCACATGGGGCAGCTGTTCTACCCAATTTTTTCCTTTATCTTCTAGTCTGGATTTCAGCCCGTGCAACAAAGTTCGGTTTGTGAGTTCTACTTGTCCGTTTGCTGGAGGATGAGCTACTGATGCGAAACGCTGGGTGATACCAAGTTTTGAACATAAGGCTGTGAACTCCTTAGATTCGAACTGAGTCCCATTGTCCGAAATAACCGATCTGGGCACACCGAAACGACAGATGACTTGCCTCCAAAGAAACCGAGCTACGGTTCGCCCAGTAATATTTGTTAGTGCCTCGGCTTCTACCCACTTTGTGAAATAATCTATGGCCACAACAAGATAATGGCATGAACCGACCTTAGGAAACGGTCCCATGAGATCTATCCCCCATTCTGCGAAAGGCCATGGAGCAATTATCCCAGTAAAGCTGGAGGCCGGCAATTTGTGAATTATCGCATTATGTTGGCAACTGGAACACCTTTGAACATACTCCACTGCTTCTTGGAATAACCGAGGCCAATAAAACCCAGCCCCAATTACTTTCTTGGCCAAATTCCGAGCCCCAATGTGAGATCCGCAATCTCCTTCGTGTACTTCCTTCAGCATGGCCTCCGCTTCTCCCGACCCCAAGCATTTTAGTAAAGGCATCAAAAAACCCTTTTTATACAGGTCCTCTCCAATTATCTGATAGCGCTCAGCCTTTCTTTGTATTCGTTGGGCTTCCTTCCGTGATTCTGGTAAGATGCCATTGTGTAGGTATTGACATATAGGGAACCTCCAATCCTGACATTCACTTATAGACAAAATTGCTGGTTCGGCTGTACTCCTGGTATGTACTTCTTCTACTAGAACAGTTTTAGTCAGGTGTGAAAAAACCGAAGAAGCCAATTTGGACAAAGCATCGGCATTTGTATTTTTGCTTCGTGGGACCCGCTCTATAGCCCATTTTTGAAAAAATTTTAGTTGCTGTTGCGCCAATGTTAAATACTCCTCCATTTGTCGATCCTTAGCCTTATACTCCCCCAAAATTTGTTTAACCACGAGCTGAGAGTCTGAACAAACTTTTAGATTTTCGACCCCAAATTTCCGAGCTAACTTCAGGCCGGCTATCATGGCTTCGTACTCTGCTTCATTATTTGTGGCTGTGAAGCAGAATCGTAGAGCATACGTGTGAATTTCTCCTCCTGGGCTGGTGAGGACGATCCCCGCACCCGATCCGGACTGGCTTGAAGCACCATCCACGTAGAGAGTCCACGCATTATCACCTTCTGCTATTGTTAAAAGTAGATCGGTTTTTTCTGACGGACTTGATATGCTCTCCTGTTGATCTGGTACTCCTTCAGCTATGAAATCTGCTAGCACCTGTCCTTTGACTGCTGTACGTGGGGAAAAGGTGATGTCATACTCTCCTAATTCAATGGCCCATTTGGTGAGTCGACCTGAAACTCCTGCTCTTTGTAAGATGGCTTTGAGGGGTGCGTCGGTATAAACGGTGATTCCATGCGAGTTAAAATAAGGCCGAAGACGCCGTGTGGAGTGAACTAGAGCCAGGACTAGCTTTTCTAGGCTGGAATAATTTTTCTCTGCTGCCTGCAAAACTTTACTAACAAAATAGATGGGTCTCTGGACCCGGTTATCTTCTCGGAGCAAAACCGAGCTAATGACAGATTCGGTAGTAGCTATATACATGTACAATTGTTCTCCATGAATAGGCATAGTCAAAGATGGTAAAGAAGCTAAATAAGTTTTTAATTGTTCAAAAGCAGTTTGACATTCCGGGGTCCACAAAAATTTATCAGTTTTCTTTAAGATGTTAAAAAATGGTAATGCTCGTTCTGCTGACCGGGCTAAAAACCTATTCAAAGCTGCTAATCTACCCGTTAATTGTTGTACTTCCCGAATTGTCCTAGGTGGGTGCATTTTCAATACAGCTTCTACTTTCTTAGGATTAACCGAGATACCCCCCTCAGAAACCATGTATCCTAAGAACTTTCCTGAAGTGGCCCCAAAAACACATTTTTTTGGATTTAACCTTAATTTATATTGGGCAAGTGTTTCAAGGGTTTCACGTAAATCAGATAAATAAGCAGATTCGTTTTTACTTTTTACAAGTAAATCATCAATATAGGCTTCCATATTTCGACCTAACTGTTTTTTGAAAATTTTATTCACCAAACGTTGAAAAGTAGCTCCAGCATTCTTTAAACCGAAAGGCATGGTTATGAAGCAATATGTACCTTTGTCTGTAATAAAAGATGTTTTTTCTTCATCTTCCTTGGCCATGAAGATTTGATGATATCCCTTATATGCGTCTAAGAAGTTAAGGAAGCGAAATCCAGCTATAGCGTCAACCAACATATCGATCAAAGGCAATGGGAACCAGTCTTTGGGGCATGCTTTATTTAAGTCGGTGAAATCTATGCACATGCGTCATGAACCATCCGGTTTGGAAACCAACACTGGGTTAGCCAACCATTCTGGATAATCCACTTCTCGGATGATACGTACTTCCAACAGGGCGTTCACTTCGATTTCCACGTATCTACTACGTTCTCCCCCAAGGTTACGCTTTCGTTGTCGGATCGGCCTATGATTGGGATCAATGGATAACCTGTGTTCAATGATATTTCGAGAAATGCCAGGCATATCCTCCGGTCCCCAAGCAAAAACTTCCGCAAATTCACGCAAAAGGTTAAGCAAATCATATTGTAATTGAGGGGGTAAATCAGCCCCAAGTTTTATTACCTTGTTTGGATCGGCCGCGAGGGGAATAATTCTTACCTCGGCCCCTGCTTCAATGGACAGGTCCGAGCCACCTGTTAGATTGGTAATGTTAACGGAGGTCGGCCTGACTGTAGAGGTAATTTTTGATTTCAGGTCTACGGGAGTCGGTTCCTTCAAGGAAGCCATGTAACACTGCTTTGCCTGCAAGACATCACAACGAATAGAAGCTACCCCACCTATGGTGGGGAACTTTAAAAGCATGTGTACAGTAGAAGCTATGGCCTGGAACTGATTTAATCCAGGCCGTCCCAGGTATACATTGTATGGTGATGGCTCATTGATGACCACGAAGTCTATGGTTTCCGTACGTTTTAGCTGTCCAGCCAATAACGTGACGGGAATACTCAAATGTCCCACAGGTATAACATGGTGATTGCCGAAGCCAATCAATGGTGTCCGAACTGGACTTAACTGTGCCTTGTGTAATTGACAACCAGCCAGTGCCTTGGTTGTAATTATATTGCTAGAACTACCCGTGTCTAACAATGTCCTACGTACTTGGTAATTTGAAATGTAGCAATCGATCACTAGTGGATCGTCACAATTGAAAGGCAGAAATGTTTCTGTGTCATCGAAAGTAATTCCTGGTGTCATGGTATCTGATTTACGCTTACCTAGAATAGTGTTCCTTTGTCGGTATACCTGTTTCTTTTGGCGGTTAGAGTCGCCTAGGGTCGGTCCTCCTGCTATGGTGTTTACAATCCCTGCTATATTCAGGTCGGTGCTACCCCCAGCATTCGGGGCTCGTGAGTCGGGTTGGGGACATTCGCGAGCAAAATGACCGGTCTCCCCACATCGGTAGCATCCGTTAGGTCGTTCACGGGTTGCTGAAGCCACCGATTTAGGTAGAGGTGCCACTTGTGTATATTGTGATAGTTTCCCAGCTTGAATTAATTTAGCTATTTCTGCAGCTAAATCACGACAGTCATTAGTATTATGACCAATGTTTTTATGGTAATTACAATACCTGCCCGGATTGAGCCGATCTGTGGGACCAGTCATGGGTCGAGCTGGGGGCAGCAGCCCTTGATTCTGAATGGCAGCATATATGTCAGCTCGGGGGACTGAGAATGGCTCGGCTACCTGCACAGCGTTTACACTTACCCCGGTCTTTGGGATAGGGTTAGTAGTATTTGCAAAATTTAATTTCTTACTTCCTCCTGATGAAAGAATTGGGGAAGAAGCTTTCCTCTTACCATATAAATCGGAAAAACTTCTTTCTCTTTCCTGTTTTATAGCTGTAGCATCTTCAACAACAGCAAAATTAACAGCAGTAACCATCATTTCAAAATAAGAATGTGGGGGTCGGATGGCCAACTCGGTAGCTAAAGGTCCTGACCGTAGCCCATTAATGAATGATCCCATCATTATCCTATCATCTTTTTCGTGACATTGCCTAGATTCTACATTGAACCGATCTATGTAAGCCTGTAATCCCTCTCCCATTTTTTGTGTTATGTTCATTAAATGTGAAATTGGTTTAGACAATATCTTATTACCCATAAAATTGGCTAAAAATAGGTCACCAAATTGATCTAATGAATGAATAGAATTTCGGGGCAAAGTACAATACCAATTTATGGCCTGACCTTTAAAAGTCAAATGGAATGTCATGCATCGATTAGCGTCGGACAGGTTAGCAGCATCCATAACGCTCATACATTGCATCCAGTGAGCCGTGGGGTCTGTGGTACCGTCATATTTGTCAACCTTACCTAGGCCTCTATACCCCGGGGGAAATGGTGCCATTTGAATATCCAATCCAAAAGGATGAGACACGGGAGACGTGGGGACGGTTCGTCCGAGCTGAGCATATCCGGATCCAGGGAGTATGGTTTGGCCGAGCTGGGGATATCCAGACTGACTTAAGGGGTGTCCTCCCATGCCGGGGTAATAGTTACCTAAGCCGGGCCCAGGGTAGTAATTTGGGTTAAGTAAGGGAGGGTTTCCTAAGGGCGGCTGCATGGCTCGGTTGTTGCCTAAACCATAATGCTGGAATAGGGCAGGGTTGGATGTATTTGGGTATCCAGGGTAATAACCGGGTTGACTCATTTGACTGATTTGTAGGCCATGTCCAGGCTGATTCAATTGACTCATTTGTTGTCCTAAAGTGGGAAAGGGTAGGCCTGACATAAAAGAACCATTATTGAACTGAGCATTGGGGACCATAAAGGGACCCGGAAAAATAGGATTAGCCTGAGTATGGGCTACAGTGGTATAAACAGGTGGCGCCACAGAAAGGTTAGAAGGACCAGCAATATGACCGATTTCTAAAGAAAAATTAACTCCCCCAGGTTGCGGAGGACATATAGTAGTAGATTGTGGGGGGAGACTAGACATTAAAGCAGCAGAGGGGTTGGACACAGGGTTAATGATAGCCCTGGGTGGGGGAACGGTTGGGGACCAGTGTAAACCATAGGGGTGTTCTATGTTAACTGCATCTGCGGTGGTGGTTGTAATGGGAGGTTCTGTATTAAGAGTAGAGATGATAGGAGCAACATGGTTTATTAAGTGAAATAGTTCTGGAAATAAACGGAAGAACCTATCTTTTCCTGCCTGTTCCTGTTCAGAGGTGAGAGTTTCAACAAGGGTTGTAATAGTTGGTGGATCAGTTGGAGGATTAGAACTGGTGGTTGCAACGGTAGGAAGAACCAGGGCGGTGGTAACGATGAGTCCGTTGGTGGTGTCATCAGAAGAAGAAGCACCCTTTCCTGAGCGAGTTTGCGTCATGGTTTCAACAAATTTATTTAAATGAGGAAAATTTGATGAAATAATTTGATCAAACGTTCCCCACAGACGGCGCCAGTTGATGTGACGCAAAAATTACAAGGAGGGAACGATGCTTCTTCGCGGCCCAATGAACTCTTGAAGACAGTAATAGCCCAATCCAAATGAAGCTTTGAGGAACACAATGGCCCAACTTGAGATGAGCAATTTGAGGGATGAACTAAGTAGGGTTGCTGAGCTTGGCAAAGAGGATGAAGCTTGATGATTTTGCAATGTTCCGTTCACCAATTGATGATCATTTCAGAAAAGGAGCGGGGCTTTCCCCCCTGTATAGGCTCCGACGATCAAGTCAGTAATATGAAAGAGATAAACTATATAGAACAAGAGTATTCAGAGAAATTGTAAATGAGAGAATAGCTTAAGAAATGCTAGTGAGAATTGCCAGAAATTGCTTATTGGAACTTACTTGAATGAGGCTTGTGCCTGAGTATTTATAAGCTTACTCTTGATGGTTCCGTTGGTTCATGAAGACATACGCTCCCATTTATTCTTCTTGCAATGATGTTTTTTCCCGGAATAATGGCTTTAACGTGGCTCATTTGCCATCATTGCTCTGCATATATTAAGATAATGGTCCTACCATGATGTCTAACTGTTTTGAATATATTATCTTTATCTCGGATCGGTTTACTCTACCGATCTAAGCTTTCATGTGTTTTAGTTACATTACCGACCTGAGCTTTAACACTGTTGACCGATCTAACTTCTCTTATCCGACCTGGGCTTCTTTGAGTAGAATTATACTTAATCTTACCGATCTAGGCTATAAGGTCTACCGATCTAAGATTATCAATTTGGTTTATAATGTTTTATGACCTAAGCCTTCACGAGCTTATTAAATCTTTAGGACCGAGTTAAGCCTTTATATCCGACCTAAAATCATGACAGAGATTCGGTTTGTATGATCTTCCCGACCTGAACGTGGATCTGGGCTTCTTTATCTTTTACTGTTTCTTTGTTTTAACTAATTGGGCTAGGCCCAATGGGGATTTCAATTTTATGCACATCAAGTACCATTAACACCGGATTTTTTGAAAACCGGTGTAACTTGTCGTTTTTAACCCTGGTATTTTAAACCTTGTGTCAATGATTCGTGTTTTTTTCCGCCTACACTGAGTTTTAGTGTAACTGGGGTTAGGTATCAGTATTGAAGACCCGTATTGTGGTGGTGTTATAGAGTTGTGGTGACAAAATGCAGCGACAAATCCAGCAAATGTACACAATTATGCTTGGGAGAGTTCGAGAGTTGATAGTAAAAAAGGGATGTAAAGCTATTACCACTACTTATGGCAAAACAACCGTGTTCATCCTTATTTAGTTACAATTTAAAGATTAAAGATACCAGTAGTGGAAGGAATTATAGTTAAGGATGCAAATCTATTGAGGGCAGTGCATTTTCAAAGAAATATAAGGCTAGACGAAATCTGCTTAATAGTCTCCCTAAATGTGGGTACTGTAATTTTGGAATGGACAAAATGACTGATGAACTTGCAAACAGAGTTTTGTGAAACCATTGCTCCTTGGTAACACTCGACACAGTAGACAAATAAAAGTTGCTGTTCCTCGGGTCCTTCACGCGAGGCGATTCCGGTAGATAGATTGTAGACTTTGTAACAGATTGTACAGGCTCAAATGCATCCCGGGTTTACTGATAGTTCCGAACCATCCTCAATCTCCATCATTGCTAATCTCGGCTTTCATCCTGCAAAGGCTCGCGACCATTGAGAGAAACAACATCATATTCCATCCTGAAGGAAGGAAGGGATCTGCAGTATCAGGGAATCACTCAGATATTAGAAGCTGCAGTTGCGCAAAATGAGGCTCTGTAAACTACAACTGGTTTAAGTTCCAGGTTGGATCTAGATGCAGTTGTCCATTTGGTTAAATAAATAGGAAAAGAAAAATGAACCCCAGAATCTAAGAAAAACAGAACCAAAACAGAGCGACCCCAGAAGCTAAAATAACATAACAAAAATAGAGAATGAAAGGTCCTAAAAGTCAAGTTTTACAGCGAGATGCATTTTCAATTAAAAACAAAGGCCAGTCATGAACATGGTTATCTTAGTTTATACATCTATATACAAAAGTTTAGAGTACAATCAGTTCCAAGGAGGTCTTTTTCTGCTTTTACATTGAGCCCTTCTCCCCAGCCCAAATGGCTAAAACCAGAAAGCATCAAGTTTTACTTTTACTCACCCAAATTTTCATACAGTTCCAAATCCAATAACTGAAACAATAAAGTTTCAAACTATTTTTATCCAAATCTTCAATTCTACGTTTGGCAGTCAAATTGAAACTTCCATCTTTACATTAGTTCATCAAGACTGCAGGAAAAGAGAAAATTCGCAGCAATATAGTGCCCAATTACATAAAACAGCAGTAAAACACTTAGAGATTAGTACCCGAGTCAACCAGTCAGCAATTCTCAACCTCTCAAGCTCTCAAACTAGTATGTAATCAATTTTCTTCCCACCTGAACCATTTTTACTGGATGCATTAGAAATCTATAACTTTCCACCAAAAACCCCATCATTATGAATTTTTTTCTGATTAACACACACACACAATCCCTCAAGTTCATAAATGTTTAGTTTACCCTATTTTTTCTGCAGTAATAAAACACATGGTCGGTACTCAGTAAAAGCTAGAATGTGCCATGAAAAGCTAGTTCAGAAATTATAGATACCAGCACAAAGATGAATGCCGCCCTTCCCGAAGTCAACACGTGAATGGTGGACTACCCTTTGTGCTTCTTCAGTGAGCAAATGGTCATCCTTCTCAGATTTAATCACTCCCTTATACAAGCAATGATTTGTATTAAGATACTACGGACAGAAAGCAAGCATATTCAAAGTAAATAAAAAAGTAAAAGCCGAAAAACATTATCAATATCACCATGAAGAAATCATGCTTCCAAATAACTGCTACCATGTGCCACATCAAATATATGAATAACTCACAATTGAAATACAAGCCAAAACAGATTTACTGAAGTGTACAATTTTGTTGCTTTAGTATTTAATGTGGAATACAGCCCATATTTATAAGCAAGCTAAGCTAAGTTGAGCCTAGGCACATTATTCCCTCGAGCGGAAATGTTAATTTGTTCGTCCTCACAGTAAGACCATCATTATCTATATTTCTTTTCCTTGCAAATACTTATCTCCCCTTTAACTGGCAGCTAATTATGGAAGCAAAAGGCACAAGTTAAGACACATCATATGTTCCTACTTCTCTTAAGCTGCTGCTTAATTGCTCTTTGCTTCATTCTGATACTTTTATCAGTCGTTTCAAGAAATTGAGACTCTCATTGCTGCATGCCTCAGAAAGAACTTCAACAAAAACCAATGAACCCATGCCCAATTTTTTGAACGAGCAAAAGGAAAAAGGGAATTAATCAAATGATAACATATCTGAAGGAGAAAAGAAAGATCCTCCAGTTTATTCTATGGTCCATGAATAGATGATTCAAGGATGTTCAAACAAATGTAAAGAATTCTCGAAACCAAATAAATCAGAAACTAACATCTCTATCATAATATTACAATCAGAGAAAGCAGAATACAGAGTGAAAATCTTTAAGCTACATTGTTCTATTCTGCAAGTAGTTTCAAAACCGGTAAAACAAAAATTCAATATCTAGCAACTTACAAGATCAATGGCAAAGAAAATATAGCCACGCAACTTCAAATAAACACCTATAGGGGACGAGTAATGAATCCTCTATTGACCATTTTCTCCACCAACTCCTCGTGCAACTTTATCTGCTCAGATTTCCTTAGCTGTAGCAACACCATATCATAAATTTGGTTGCTAGGTCTCAAACCCTTCTCGTCTATCATCTCTTTAAAATACTTGGACGCATTATTCCAATGCCCCATCTTACAGTACATTGAAATCAGAATCTTGTAAGTATTCACATTAGGCTCCACCTCTTTCTCATCCATTTCCTTCTTAAGCTTGACAACCATGTCTGTGGATCTTGAATCAGCAAACATCTGCAGCAATATGTTGTACGTGACCGTGTTAGGTTCACAATTAACCTCCTTCATCCTCGAATATAATCGATGAGCAGCATTTACATCCCCTGCCTTAGCAATGCACCTAAAAATCGGGTTAAAACTATGAGCATTCGGTTCACACCCTTTCTGAACCATTACATTCAAAACTTTAATTGCATTGTCGCGATTCTCATCCTTGCAATGGCTGTCTATCAGGAAATTATATGTGATCACATCAGGCACACAAGAGAGCCTCTTCATTTGATTATACACATGCAATACCTTCTCTGTTCGCCCGGCCTTTACATGCACTCGCATCAAATTATTAAAAGTAACTGCATTTGGCTCACACCCAGCATCAATCATCTCTGAAAAGACATCATGAGCACGTGTGATTTGACCACACCGGCACAAAGCATCGATGACAATGCTGTATGTATACACATTGGGCTTAATCCCAGCCATCTTCATCTCGCTAAAAACCTTCTCTGCCTCTGACATATTACCAGCCCTACACCAACCATGAACTAAGCCAGTATAAACAACCACATCAGGCTCAAAATCATCTTTCAAACTATCAAAAAAAGACTGAGCTTCGACGGCCCTTCGTTTCTTACACAGAATGCTAATCACTTTTGAAAACGCAACCTTATCAGGCTTACAATTATACTCCTCCACTCTACTAAAAGTATGCACAGCCTGTTCAACCAACCCAGTCCTAACATAACGGCGAATTAACATTAAAAATATTTCAATAGGGATTTCAATATTGTTCAGCCTCATTGCATTAATCAAATGCCAAGCGACATCGAATTGACGTACTTTACCCGCAAGGTCGATCATTTCGCCGTATATCTCATGGGACAGTTGGGTTTTGGAATCAGAAGTGGCCCAATTGAAGAAGGCCAGGGTTTGAGGAAAGGGGATGCCGTGGCGAAGGTCGCCACATTTCTCTACAACACGACGGATAACGGCGGGAGAGAGGGAATCGGGTGTAGAGATTTGGGAGAAGTTGAATGAGAGAGTTGGGAGAGCGAGGCTAGGGTTTACGGAGGTGGCGTTGGGGGAGCTGGGATTAGGGTTTAAGGTAGGGTTTTTGCGGTGGTGATCTTTGATTAAAGAGTGGAACTTGTAGACTGTTAAAGTTTCATCAGGGGATAAATTTATGGGGGCGGCCAGCTTGAGGGAGGCACCATTGTCTTCGTCGGCGGCGGAGGCGGCGTCGTCTTCTACTGGGTTGTAGTGGTCATCAGATGCTAAAGAAGTTGAGGTTGAAGTTGAAAAAGAATAGGGACGTAAGAGGGTTCTTGAAAGCCCAGATAGATTGCATAAACGGAGCTTTGATTTGGTGATTACCATTGCCGTCGAAGGCTGGGCGGCGGCTTTTGCATAAACTTTTGACGGCGGCGGGGCGGAGCAGAGCCGAGGTGAGGTGAGAAAATAGTGTACTTTAATACAGTTATTCTAGTCCCTACATTAGAAATTAGCTACAGTTATTCTAGTAAACAATTTCTTTTTGTCACATACTCTTAATTCTCACTAAAATAATTCTTGTTAAACGGTTTAACAGTCACACGTGCCACTGCTAAAGTTGAGATGTGTATTGATATTAGTAAGTGATACGCCGGAGGTTGAACTCGTGATATACATAAAAAACTAAGTTCGTATCTTCGATATATCATGACTAAATGCGATATGTAATATACGTGATATTACTAAAACTCGTGATAAAGACTAAAGTTATAATTGTGATACATCAAATGTTAAATTCGATACATGATAAATTAAAGACTAAGCGTATAACTGTGAAACAACAGTAATCAATTAAACTCAATATGTAATACATAAGAAACTACTTTGATACATGATACATAATAAGTTATGCTCAATACTTGATAGTACTTCAGCATCAAAAGGTAAACTCGATATACCACAAGATAAACTCAATACACGATACATTACCGTGGTAGACATATGGGTGCCATCAAACTGTCAAACGCATAAAATACAAGATTAGCGAAAATTTGTTTTAAAAATAATCTTTATTTTAATTTAAAAAATCATGTTTTTACTTCTTATTAATTTATTCTCATACTAATAACTTGTGGTATATTATTAACTCGTACTTAAAGAAGTAAAGATTAATTAGAAAAAAAAATGACAAATTAGATTTTTTTTTTTTTGGATAGGAGGGTTGGGGTGGTGGTAGTGGAAGGACCTTGTAACCTTAAGGTTATGGATTCAAATTTTGGGAAGCGAAGGTGAAATATATATATATGTATACACTCCTATATATATATTTTTTTGGGATAAAATTTGTAATATGTAGCATAATCTTGAAATAGACGTTAACAGAGGAATAGCTAAAGTCCAAAAGTACCAAGATGGAGAAAGGATGTCTGCATGAGATATTTTCTGAGGCGCTTTTGTTGTCATCCTCAGCCCAAACCAAATCCTATTGCTCCAGGCAGAGACTTTAGTTTCAATGATATTCAAGTAATCCTCACCTCATCATCATCTTCAACAATTTTTGCCTTCTCTTTTCAGTTCATTCATGCCATTTCACTTCCCTTCCATTTCTTTGTTCTTCATTATTTTACATTCTTCTGCAATTAGCTCCAGTTTTCTTGGAATCCCAGAAAATGTGAGCTCCCCTTCTCCTTTTTTTTTACATTTAGGATCTTGAAAATTGAGCCATTTGTATGGTTAATTAATTACCTCAAAGATAGTAATAATACAAAGAGAATTATTATGGTTCAGAAGCCTTAATTTGTTCTTTTTATCTATGCTTAACTGTTTGAAACTTCATTTGAATTTACACTAAAAACTAAACTTAGGATTATCCTCTCTTTGTAATGTGTTATGTCATTGGAATCAACAGTTTTCATTCTCCTTAATTTGGTAGGTTGGCTGTGAAGTGGCCAGTGAGCTATACATTCAATGAGCCAAGAAGATACTGTAGTAATGGAATCAGCTGCAGAGCTTCAACTTCTTCTGAAGAACCTACTAAGAAGTGGAAACGCGACTGCTTATTCGTGGACAAAAATGGTGACTTAATCAGATTCAAACATAGAAAGGTTTCCAGGAAAAAGGGTAATGAATGAAGCATCCCATTTTGTATCATTTGTGTGTCTGCAAAAATTCTCTATTCTGGCTGCTAACATTAGATGCTACCCTTTTGTGCTCAGGGGGTTCTTTAAGGGGTAAAGGATGGCAATATGGATCTGGTTTTGTTGATGGTATCTTTCCAGTATTGAGTCCAGTTGCTGAGAAGATTATAAACTTAGTACGCAATGAATCGGATGTATACGTAGTTTGGAGTTCTCTAGACACCCTTCCTGTAACTCTTAACATATGGGATGACCTTATTAATGTCTGTGTTCAGCTTCGCCTCAATAAGCGATGGGATCCAATCATAAAGGTCTGTACTCCAGACATCCTTCTTTTTGTTCATCCTTTATTTTTGTGTTGGTGTTTACTTGTCCATTTTTTGCATGAAGAGATGAGATAGTATAATATATAGACTATGTGGACAGCGTTTTTGTTTATGTTTCTGTTTCTGTTTCGGTCTTATCTTGAAAATATGAGAAGTTGCATCAGAAATGAGTGTGCTGATTGATTTTAATTGTTGATCACCAATCCAGATGTGTGAATGGATATTGTACAAGAGTTCTTTCCAGGCTGATGTCATTGTCTACAATTTGCTTATAGATGCTTATGGTCAGAAATCACAACTGAAGAAGGCAGAATCAGTCTATTTAGAACTCCTTGAAGCTCAATGCCTCCCTACAGAAGACACTTATGCATTACTTATAAAAGCCTACTGCAAATGTGGGCTGTTTGAGTATGCTGAAGCTGTTCTCACCGAGATGCGAGAACATGGCCTTCCCCCAAGTATGTTTATGTAGTCCTCCATATTTTCATGGTACACCTGACTCAACTGCAACCTTGAAAGAACATCGCTTTTTCATCTGTTTAAGAGTTCTTGCTTAAGGCAGCATCTGTCTTTAATTAACTTGTGATAGTGTTACTTTTATATGCTTTTTTTCCCACATTTGAAGGAGACTCAGCAATGTATGATCTTCTTTGATGCTCTGCAGCCACAAAAGTATACAATGCTTACATTGATGGTTTGATAAAGAAAAGAAATGCATCAAAAGCACTAGAAATTTTTCAAAGGATGGAAAGGGATCGCTGCGAACCATCTACAGACACTTACACAATGCTGATAAATTTATATGGAAAGGTGAATCTCTAATGCTTATTGTATCCTACCTCAGTATATGCTATTGAATCTTTCAGAATTACCTTCATGGTCTTTTTGGATAGTAACCTATCTGTGGATATGCAGGAGAACAAATCATATATGTCCTTAAAGTTGTTCCGCGAAATGAGAAGTAAAAAGTGTCATCCCAACATTTGTACATACACAGCACTAGTGAATGCCTTTGCCAGAGATGGACTCTGTGAAAAAGCAGAAGAATTTTTTGAACTTCTACAAGAAGCTGGTTATGAGCCTGATGTCTACGCCTATAACGCCCTCATGGAGGCCTACAGGTATACAAATGATTCATTTCAGAATATGACTTAATTGAATTCATTTGATCAGGTTAATATCTTGCCTAACTTAAGGAATTTGAAAACCTGTTACCATTCTGATGAACTTGGAGGGCTGTACAAATGTCCGCGAATTTAGCTGCAGAAAGATTTGTTTTACTGTTTCTGAAATTAGTTCCAAAATGTGAAATCAACTGCATTCTCATGTGAAGAAAGAAAAGGTTTGAAACTTTTGGACTAATTTATTCTCGCCAACAGCCGCGCAGGTAATCCTAACGGTGCGGCAGAAATCTTTTCACTCATGAAGCATATGGACTGTGAACCAGACAGGGCTTCATACAATATCATGGTGGATGCATATGGGAGAGCTGGTTTTCACAAAGGTAACTTTCTAATGCCAAGTTCTTTTCTTTCGAATTTAGCAAATCATGAATAGTTCTCATTGTTTTGTCGAGGTTCTTTTTGTGTTTCTGTTGTAGATGCAGAAGCTGTTTTCGAAGAAATGAAGCGACTAGGAATTTCGCCAACCATGAAATCATACATGCTACTGATTTCAGCCTACTCAAGAGCAGGCAACGTGCAGAAATGTGAGGAAATCCTCAATGAAATGCAGAATTCTGGCCTCAAACCAGACACTTATGTCTTCAACAGTATGCTGAATTTGTACGGCAAGTTAGGCCAGTTTCCGAAAATGGAAGAAATCTTCGAGGCGATGTCGATAAATGGACAATGTACAGCAGACATCAGCACTTACAATATCTTGATAAATTCCTATGGAAGAGGAGGATTCTTTGAGAAAATGGAAGAGATTTTCTTGTCACTTTCTGCAAAAAATTTGAAGGCAGATGTTGTGACTTGGACTTCTAGATTGGGAGCTTACTCCAGAAAGAAAATGTACAAAAGATGCCTGGAAATTTTTGAGGAGATGATTGATAGTGGTTGCTATCCAGATGGAGGAACTGCAAAAGTGTTGCTATCCTCTTGCTCAAATGAAGGTCAGATTGAGCAAGTCACCAATGTAATTAGAACAATGCACAAAGATGAAAGATCTGCATCACTTGCATAAAATATATAGGGATCATTAGGTCCCGATAAGTTAGTCCAACGACGTAGCCAGGAATTATTGGGCAAGAGGTCTAAATTAGCTACGGGGCCTTTTTAAGTTTGCGTGAATAAATAAATAAATGCATTTAAACATATTAGTATATCAAAAGTCACAATTTAAAAAGGGAAAATGTTTATTGCACCCATTATGTGCACATTTTTGTGCACATAAAGTACTTTTTGTGGGCCATAATAAATTTTATACCAATTTTGCCCATTTAGTGGAATTCCAAGGGGATTGCCACATAAAAATTCAAACTAAAAAAACATAATGAGTTGTAAATTAATTGAAAGTTGTGAAACCCAAGTTAATACAGTTTTGTATGTTAGTCCAATATCTCATGAATGTATGTGTGCCATGAGTATGATTTAATTATAAATAAAACATTAATATTATTTTTATTAATTTTAATTTTAAATATATAATGTTATATTTCTGATGACACATTACATATGAAAGCTTGTTAGGCTATAAATATTAATATGAAAATAACAGATTTTATTTTAATAACTATATGTCTTATATGCCAATTTTTATTGATTGATGGTTTCTTGAAAGGAATATAATATTACCCGTAATATATATAGATAATTAAAAATACTTGAATATTAGCAATAATTTTCAGCTCACATATTTATGAATTATGATAAGAAAAAAGTAGTTAGAGTATACTGTGCTACGCGGTGGTGCCCTATAATACGAAAATTAAATAAATGACTTTCAGAAACGTATTAAAAATTAGGCGAGCAACTAAATCGATTCAGAAAATTATTAGTGCAAATAAAATGATATTATTAATTTAGGCGATCAACTAAATTGATTCAGAAAATTATTAGAGCAAATAAATTGATATTATTAATTTATTCCGCACTTTCTATATTGTGCACACGCATCACATTTTAATTTTAATGAAGAATATATGTATAAAAAATAAGAATAGTTTCAAAAATTATTTGAAAATGTAATTTGAAGTAACAAATAACTTTTACTCAATAAGTTAATGTAGTGTCACATTAGCCCAAAAAAAAAAGAAAAAAAAAAAAAAGAAGACTAACACACACTCATAGTACATTTTTATAAAATATAATAAAATTAAGTCAGGATAATAATAACACAATTTTGTATAAAAATGTCCATTGATGAATAATTTAGATTTGGAAAATAAAAAAGGAGTTATTTTCCTTCAAAGTAAAAGTCGAACAGAAAATTGTTTGATTGCATCACGTTGTTAACAAATTTGATTAGATAAATTATAGTTTCCTCTAATTTCAAAAAAGTATTATATGTAATTAATTAAAACAATGGAATATTAACAATATATTTTTAAACTCACAGTATGTGAATTTTGAAACAATTGCATACAAATATTTATGTGTTGGAAATGTAAATCTTTCTCTCACCACACATGAGCATTGATTAATTTTACATGTCATTATCTTTTAATTTTACATTTCATATGTAGATAATAGTTTTACATAGATTTTCACTAAAGGTATCTTAGGGATTAAAAGTAAAAGAGCCCACAAAATACACTTTATATATACAAACTATAGTTGTAAATAACAACATCCTTTAAAAAGTGGTAAAAATAGATTCATACTAAACCGGCATTCATCCACCTATGGAGCTCTTTTCCAATAGGACACTAACATTAGGCAATTTAAACTCATTGGGAGAAGCGCCGCTAGTAATTGAGTTTTTTTTTAAAAAAAAAAAAAAAAAAAAAACCTCTTCACATTCTATATTAATAATCATATATAATAAATTCATAAAGCTTACATCAATCACAATTCACAGTTCACAATTCATGCGAATTAACATTATTTGAATATATCTTTAATCTCAAATTTTTACTTTTTAATATAAACTCATATTAACAATATCTAACTTAAATTTAAAATTCATAATTATCAAATTCAATAATCCTAATCAAAAATTTCATTCATATTTTTTAAGTATAATTCAAATTTAATTAAATTTAAATATTTATTTTATTTATAAATTCAATGAGAGAAAATGAGAAGAGTTAACAAACCTTGGGTGCTCCGGCAGCAGGGTGAAAAGAAAAAAAATGAGAGAAAGAAGGAGATATTTAAGGGTTTGGAAGCATTCTGGATTTTTTATTTATTTTTTATTTTTTAAAACAGTTGAGTGGAATGACATCGTACACTTAAAAAAAACTGATGTGTATTTTGTCTTTTTCTCCGATGGAAGATGGCTTCAGTGGGTGAAAATTACGGTCACCGGTCACACAGAATAATTTTAACTCTAGTACTAATCCTCGCTGGGATAATTTTAACACTAGTACTAGGGAAAATTTAGGGGTTTTAGGGGGTCTTCATACACCTCTAGACCACTTGGTTCCGCTCATGCTTAGTCCACTATTCTACTTGAGTTTTTCCAAAATAATGTTCATTTTAGAGTATTTATTAGATGAAGTGTCTTGATTTGTGAGTAATTAAATATGCAATGTATTATCTTATTATAATTCTAATAGTGGACTAGCATTTTGAAACAGGGAGAGACTGTATAGTTTCATTTTTCCCATCCCATGTCAAATATTCATATATAGAAAAAGCACTGAGTTGTTGCCATATAAGTTCAATGGCTTGTCGTCATGTTTAAAACATGATTTTGAAAACATATTTTTGAAAATAATTTTTTAATTTAAAAATGTATGAATAGTAAGAAATTGTATTTAAAAATAATAATAAAGTGTGAATATTATTGATACACGTGAAAGGTATCAACAATATTCTCTTCATATATCATTTTAATGATGGAAAAAAACAAAGCAACAAAATATCACGAAAAAAATGAAAAAGAAAAAAATGAACTTGTTACTAAGAAAAGCAGTGATACCCTTTAAGGAATAATACTAAAATATTAACTAATGAAAAAAATTGAAATTGCTACTCCAACAAGAACACATTATGACTCTGACCATACTCTTGAAAAAAAAATAATTTATGCTCATTTAACAAAAGTGATGCCTGAAATTTACTTGAAAATTAAAAGTTAACTGATACTCTATCAAAAGTATAGTGATATCTGAAACTTGTACAAAAAAAAAAAGGAAAAAGTTGTCTGCTAGACTCACATATGAGCGACGTAACTGTCACGTTTATAAATCCACGTCACCCAAATAAAAATTTAATTACTTACTGGTTTCTAACTGTTAGAATGTTTAGAAGTTATTGGTGCATTAGATTTATTTTGAAACTTGATGACGTTGTGTTTACAATTAGTAGCATCGAGGGATCTATCAAGTACCAACGAGTTAAGTTAACAACTTAACATAGCTCCCGGCAACAAAAATCGTTAACTTTCAATTCAAACTCTCCACTTTAGGAACGAGCTAGTAACTCATCGATTGTGATACATAGCAACCGCCTATTTAAAATGCAAGAAGAGAGGACTCTAAATGGGTATCGGTAAAAAAAACAAAAAAAAAAGGGGCATGATATTTGCAGCGACGGAATCGATATTTGCAGCGACATTTTTGCGTGAAAAGACCGAAATGCCCTTGGGGTAAAAAAAATTTTAAAAAAATTAAATTTTCCAATGTGCTGGAAAAATTTAAAAAAAAAAAAAAAATGGTCGCTGCAAAACCATCGCCGGTCGCCGGCGATGGTTTTGTGTAAAACCATCGCCGGGCGACGGCGATGGTTTTGTAGAAAACCATCGCCCGGAGATGGTTTTATACAAAACCATCGCCGGCGACCGGCGATGGTCCCCCCCACCCTTAAAGATGAGATTTTTGATATTTGCAGCGACCACCGGGCGGATCTTCCCCATTCCGATAAAAAATTTCACAATTTTGACAAAACTACTAATAAATTCGGACATAATACAAGTAAAATAATTAATAAAACTATATAAAAGAAGGAAAAAAAAAAAACCAGAGAAAAAAACCACGCCGGCGACACTTTTGCAAAAGTGTTGCCGGCGACACTTTGGTTTTTTTCTCTGGTTTTTTTTTTTTTTTTCCTTCTTTTATGTAGTTTTATTAATTATTTTACTTGTATTATGTCCGAATTTATTAGTAGTTTTGTCAAAATTGTGAAATTTTTTATCGAAATGGGGAAGATCCGCCCGGTGATCGCTGTAAATATCAAAAATCTCATCTTTAAGGGGAGGGGGGACCATCGCCGTCGCCCGGCGATGGTTTTGCAGCGACCATTTTTTTTTTTAAAAATTTTTCCAGCACATTGGAAAATTTAATTTTTTAAAAATTTTTTTTACCCCAAGGACATTTCGGTCTTTTCACGCAAAAATGTCGCTGCAAATATCGATTCCGTCGCTGCAAATATCAATTCCGAAAAAAAAATACTCTCCACTTTCAGTCCGTCGGATCGCATCATCACCAACTTCTGCTGCGGTTGTTGGCAAATCGACCCCTCCACCAACTCCTGTTTTTTTTATATTTTATTTATTTATTCTGGCGAGTGTAGTGGGAAATGGGAATGTGGGATCCATGTCTTTCTATTTCCAACTTTAGCTTTTTTACTCCCGAAATTGCAGATCCGCCACTAACCTTTTTAGGAATACCACTAGTATCCATATCCTGACAGTGTAGCGTGTAAAACAGTAATAAATGAAGCAAACCTTTTATCAACAGTTAAAAAACAAAAAGCATATTAGCAAACTTTATGGTTTACCATAATTACCAATTTCAGATTTTTTTTTTAAATAACTACTTTTAGATTATATTTACTCCACGCTTTCTATTAAAATAGTCCACTTTTTTGTATTGCTCTAATGGAATAGAGATAATACTATTTAGTATTATTAAGCCAAAAATTTTTAAATGAAAGTGCTTTGGTGGAGCACGCGAAATAAATTGAAATTGAAAAACGTGAAAACTACATGTTAGTTTTCATGGTTATTATTTTTTATTCACTCGTGATTTTATTCTCTTTTTAAGAGATAAGAAACAAACATAAAAATGCGATTATATTACTCTATGGGTATTTTGATTTGGACTATTGTCTCTATTTTATCTCCTAATTTAAAATCATTTCATTTTCGTGGCTTAATTTTAAAAATTGTTTCAAAAAAGTCTCAACCCCAAATTCTTATCATATTTAAATTATATTCGGCTAACACGTAAGATTCACACATATTAATATGAACAATAATTGAAAAAAAATAATGTTAAATTACTTTGGTCACTCCCTTAATTTAACTTATAATAACTTATGTGTTAGCCGAAAATAATTTAAATATTATAAGAATTTAGGCATACCCCTTTGGAAGAAATTTTGATGTTAATGGATCAAAATGAAATAATTTCAGTTAATGAACCAAATGGAGACAACATCCCTAATTAAGTAACCAATTGATTGATTTAACCAAGAAAAAAAGAAAGAAAGAAAAGCATACAATTGAAAGAGTAATGTGTTATTCTTAAAAGACTACAATTAAGACTTTCTAATAGTAAAAACTCGATACTCTTGAAAAACTATAAAATAATAATAATAATAACTAAAGTGTTGGACTCAAACTACAAGAGTAATACTCTTAGAGTTTGATAGTCACTTTCAAAGTATAAGAGTGTCGCTAGTTTCAATCGCCTTTATTACTCCTTATGTTTCATATAGAGAATTATGTTTCTAAATTCATATTGTGTACATGTAAAAGTTTAATTTGTATTTTGTATATTTTATACCATTATTAAAATAATAATGTGTATTTCACAACTAAATTATACTTAGAAAGTTATGATATAAGTGAAAAAATAGTATCAAATTACTTACTTTATATATTGTACTATATCACTTGTAAATATTTGTATATTTCACCTATATTCTTTCAGTAAGAAAGAGGAAGTATAAGATTAACAATAACCATTTTGTTATGAAAGAAAAAAAAAGAAGTTATTGATGGTAAAAAATAATTTAATGTTGATATACGTAGCGTAAATTCATATTGAATTTTTTTTCCACGACGGATGTGAAAATAACATGAGAAAAAAATGATAGAATACTTTAAATTAAAACTGACAACTGACTTTTATCATATAATTAAATGAGACACCCGTCACTGAATTTTTTGTTGCAGCATTTATTCATCTTTTCAAGTAATTAAATGTATATTTGTATTGATATAGCATTTATTCATTGATGGTTAATAGAATGATAACAAATGTCTTACGGATAAATACATTTTTTAAAATGTGTTTTGATAAATGAGTTAAATATTAAAATTGTATTAAAAAGATACAAGAATAATAAAAAAAAAAAGTCTATAAAAATGATAAAAATTATTGTAAGATATAAAATGTGATTTGAGATTCTTTATCTGTCTATACAAAACTTTAAATTTTTTTAGGTGCAATTTTCAATTCTACAAGTTTTGAGGGGCTTTCATGCAATTTCACTCCTCAAAAACCCCAAATATAAAAATTATTTTAAAAAACAATGGGCACCTGCACCGGGACTTAAATAACTAATTTCCAACTCACGCAGAAAGGCAGAGTATTTAGCACCGAAAACAGAGTGTGACTGTGTGTTTGCGCATTGAAGAGTGCGGCGGCGGCGGCGGTGGCGGTGGCCTTGTATTTTGGTGATTGAAATAATGGCTACAAAGCTGTGGGCATCAAGGGCTGCTTCATATCTTAGGATCTCAACTTTCCACAGAGGCTTTGCCACTGGTAACTTGTTTTCTGTTATGTTTTCCTTATTATTATTTTTTTTAAATTATTATTTTTTGGTTGATTGTTAAATGTATGAATCTCGTTCATGTATGTGTCGGTTATATGAATATGTGTTTGATCTGGGTTTTGTTTTGGAGAGCAAAGATACGATTTTCGGACGTGGGGATCAGTAGAGGAATCCTTGGGGTTTCACTGGCTTGCGCTAGTGTGGAATCTGGATCGGGTTTGTTATTTTTTTCTGGATTCAGTCGCTGTTGAATCGCATATATGTCCCCTGCTGTTGCTTTTCAGTCGCTTTCTTGTTAATTTTTGTATAAAAAACCAAGATCACGCCATTGCCGCCGGCAATGTCTTCCTTAACCTTTTCTGGGGTTGATACGAGCGTCGGAAAATTTATGCTTGAGCTTGAAACTCTTACTTTACCCCTGAAAGTTTCCGCCGGTAGAAATCGGCTTTTGTACTTCACTTCCCTGCTGTTTTTTAAGGAGGGTGACGAACTCAACCTTTGGGTTAAATTGTGACACATTTAAAGGCCACCCTGTCTAGATTCAAACTAAGCTAAATCTCAGTTGCTTTTATCTTTCATCAAAAACACCTTGAGATAGTGATGCATCTTTTTCATATCCTTTCAGTTGTTTTCAACATTTGAAGTACATCCCATGCATTGAAATTATTATTTGAGTTGCATTTAGATCATATGAGGTTCTGTACTTCTGTTTGGATGTAAGCATGTATCTGTGAATGGCTCCTTTAGCATCCTTCTCCTGTCGCGCTTATCTCACTTCACAGCCCTTGTATTCTGTAGTGCTGCTTTGATAGGGATTGATAAGAACAAGGCTCCCGTAGTTCATCTTACTAAGTGCTTCCCCCCCACCCCCACCCACCCCCCTTCTTCATGGACTGCTATAATGTTATCATTGCAACAAACATGAGGATGTTGAGGAGAATCCTTGATGAGCATAGGCAATGTGACACATTTATCCACATGAAGGGAGCCATTAGGTATTAAAATGACTAAGACTCTTATCAAGCTTTTGGATTTGCTTGTTTTGCATTATTTTCTCTTTCATCATGTAGCTAGCTGAATCAATTATGTGGTCATCAACCCCATATAATTTCCTCACTTTTTGAGCCAGTTATAGCTTGATGTCCAAGGGGTTTCTTAATGCAAATATTTGCTGTCTTTTAGTGTTGTCCAATAATTCAGTTTATTTCCTAACTTCACTGAATTTGCAATAGGCATTCTCAAGCAATGCTTTCCTGTCTGTGTTGGTTCTAAAGGTCATTGTTCAGTAATTTCTGCAAAATAATAAACTCACAATGAAGATATGATTTTCGTTTTGTTTTGGCAGTTGTAAAGGATCTAAAGTATGCAGACTCTCATGAATGGGTGAAAGTTGATGGAGACTTAGCTACTGTAGGCATTACTGACCATGCTCAAGATCATTTGGGTGATGTTGTCTATGTGGAATTACCTGAAGTGGGGGTTGGAGTGACGAAGGGAAATAGTTTTGGTGCTGTTGAGAGTGTCAAAGCTACTAGTGATGTTTACTCTCCTGTTTCTGGAAAAGTAATTGAAGTTAATGAAGAGCTCACTAACTCTCCTGGCTTGGTAAGTTGCTTAAGGTCAAATTCCATGTCAATTAGATGTACCCAAATTCTTAAAAATATCCTGAAACAGATTTTAAGAATGTTATACCATATCTCACCTTTTGCTATTCATAATTTACATTTTGACAGCATATAATGTGCTAAGAATGAAAGTAAAAAGGATGATTCAGCAGTAGCTTAAGTTCAATAGTGATACCCCTTTAGTTGTTTACTTGCATGACTGAAATTTCTCTTGTTCATGTTTTATTAAAATGAGGGTTCTGTCCATGATCCTTTTCTGTAATCTTGTAATGCATCTCCTATTGTTGTGAGTCATCTTCTGTTACTAGATATCACCTGCCTTTACACTTAGTTATATCACTTTTGCTTATTGAACTGGATGAAATTGTTTTGATTTGATTACTACACCACCTTTCTCTCAGCCTTCGTGTATACCAAGCCTAAGCTTTAGCCATCTGTGAGAGTGAAAGGAGACAATTAGCATATATTGAGATGAGGTGTTCATTCGGGGAAAGAAATTGTCTTTAGTTCATTACCTCCACTCAAATAATAACTGATTTGTGAACATTTCAATCCTCAGTTCCAACCATAACTGAGGTAATTAAGGTGACTAATTCTCCTCCTATGTGAGACACAGCAATTTGAACTGGCATTTTTAAAATACGTATAATCTACGAACTTTATCACGGTGAAGGGCACAGTGTCTCATGCTCTCACGCACGATATTCAATCAACCTAAATATGCAGTGGGTTTCTCTGGAAATTCTCCTGTCTCTAGACTTTCTTGTAGATATTGAACCTCATCATTGAATTCACCGGAGTAAATAATAAAAAGAAAGTTTATAAAGGTTCTGTCATGTTGTCATTGCACAGGGTACACAGTGCACTAGAAAACAAGTCATTTTGGCTTTTACCTTTGAGTTTTATCTGGTATTTCACTCCTTGAATCTTGGTCAAGGACAACGCATCCGGCGATCACAGACTGCTTGTGTCATTATCACTTCTTCCAAGCCACTAAGATGCCATAGTTTTTCAGTTTGCTAGCACCAAAACCTTTGCATTTACAAACACCTGCTTATTAGCTGTTACTTCCTATGTTACATGTCCATTGAACTTATGATCTTTCGGTCTTGCATATCCAAACGTTAGTGTTGTAATCCCACTCGAAGTTCTCAGATTAAGTCGATTGTTCGGGTGTCCTTGTTATTATTTTTTGGGTATAAACATCGCTGATTGGCATCCAAATGCAGGTTAATGGTAGCCCATATGAAGAAGGATGGATCATGAAGGTTGAGATAAGCAACAAAGGTGAGTTGGAATCTTTGCTGGACTCGGATCAGTACACCAAGTTTTGTGAAGCTGAAGATGCAAAGCATTGAGTTGGGATGTTAGCTTTTTCATGAATAATCCATAGGTCATTTGCTGCCTTTTCTTTTGATGTTTTCAACAGCATTTGTTAGGACAACTTTTTAATTTTTAAAATTTTTTTTATGCCCATGTATTTGCTTTAAGTTGAATATTGATTTAGGTTACAAGTTACTCCAATTGCAGCATTGATGGAATTAGAAAATGGAATCACAGAATATACATATATAAATTTAAAAAGAAAGATAAAATTTTGGTATGACATATGGCACCATACATTGTTAATAAAGATTGAAAAAATTGTAAAATTATTAGTACATAGAAAAATTGTTACAATCGATAAAAGTTGAACTAGACAAATATTCATCGAGTATTTTAAATATGAAAGTATTCACATATTCTCTGAGCTCACTGAGAATTTTTAACACAGAAGTATCTACATATTTACCGAGTACGAATTATGCTTAATACATGAGCCGAATATCTTGACGAGTATCAATTGTGTTTAAAATATGCATAATTGTATACTGTAAATTAGATCGAATCTTATTTTAAATAACTTAAATTTCGAAAGATAATAATTTTAATGATGATCTTTCATGGATTCGCCCATAGAAGCTAAAGTCAACATGTAAAAATCACCAGTAAATAATCCAAATTTAAATAATAAAATAAGTAAAAAATTACTAAAAACATAAAAAATGTGACAAAACTTAGAAATCGATCAATATCTAAATTGAATATCGCTATGAAATATACCTTTATTTACATAATGAAATAATAAGTGAACGAATTTATTTGTTTCTCAAATAAACTATTCACTTTAAAAAGACAATGTGATGAGGACAAAACGCACCTGATTTTGACTTTATGAAAGGGTTGAGTTTTGGTTTTGAAAAAATAATTTTATAATATAAAAAGTATATTAAAAATGTAAAAAAGTATAATTAAATAGTAAAAAATTGATAAAAATTGATTATAATATATTAAATTTATCGTTGAAACCAAAACTGTGACAAAAATCAAAACTTAAATTACGTGGTAATAGGTCAAACTGATCTCCTGTCGGTCAAATGGTCAAAACCGGTTAAAATCGGCCGGAGCCCTAAGTACGGCAACCTAGCACTCGTCCGGCCGGCAGGCCTCGTTTTGCAATTAACAATGCCACTAAATTCCACTCGTTAAACCCTCCGAAAACCCCCGAAGAGGAAAGAAACGAATCAACGAAGTCTCTAATAAAACTTCAAACTACTCGTTTTTCGAATTCCATTCAAACTGCAGATAATCCTATTCCAAGGAAAGAGATAGAATGTCCCTCATCTTCCTCGCTTCGCGACTCCCTTTTTCTGTAAGTTTTTTTATTTTTTATTGTGTCGTCCCTAGCTGTTGAATTTCCAATTTCTTATGTAGCTTCATTTTGGTTTCTGAATTATTCTTGTTTTGGCTTCTGGGTTTTTCTAGGTAGTAAATGAACGGCCAAAAACATGTGGGTTTTGGAGAAGGCACAAAGATTATAACTTTACTATGAACGTAAGTTTTCCCAAAAGGAATAGCAGGAAAGGGTTAGTGAGAGCAGGGCCTAAGAGGATAAGCCATGGCAAGGAGTGCAGAGAAGGGATTTTGAATGGAATCAATAAGCTTGCTGATGCTGTTTCTGTTACCTTAGGACCCAAGGGTATGATGGGTTGGGCTTACTTTATTCTGTTATCAAGAGCTTTACTTCATCTTCTTATTTTTCAGTAATTTTGTTCTCTGCAGTCATTGTTCCTCTTGGTGTTTTCTTCATTTATTTGCATATTAATTTATTTCAAAGGAACTCGATCACTGGGGACAGTGGTACATGAGTTGTTGATCAAGTGATGAAGATAAAAGGAAATGTAATTCTTGTTTTTAGGTTTTGCATTTATTTGAAATGATTGCTTACCATCCTTTTGGAAAGGTTTCTACTTCTAGCTTCACTATCTTTACAGTTCCTTGTTACTTAGGTTGTCCTTTTAAGATGATCGAGTAAGGAGTCATTCACCTGAAAACACTAGCAGTACCAGAATGAGACATGCAGGACTTTGAATCAACATGTAGACATTGTTGTCAGTCATCCTTGAGTTGTATAGCAATTGAAATTTTGATTTAAGCTCGTGACAGCATTAGATAGATAAGAATCGATTTTTTACCATTTTGTTTTTTAGAATAAGTGATCATAATAGGTTGAAACTGTTTCTGCTCATTCAATTGATTTCACCTAGGTGTTTGAAGCTAGACTGTTGATGCACCCCTGTATGCATGCAAAATGAGAAACGGTAACTGTAATTTTTGAATCTAGTGAATTTATCCAGTCCAAAGGAGTTGTAGCCTAGCCATACATGCAATGCTCAAATTTGAAGTTTGACATAGCAACTAGACTCTGCATTTCATGACTCAAACTAGAGATCTGTAATGACTTCAAAGAGTGCAAGTATGATGAAATGATTTTGTTGCACATATGTTACACCATGTCTTAATGCTAGTGAGTTGTGTGTTATGCAGGCCGCAATGTTGTTCTTTCCGAATCTGACCAGCTTAAAGTAATAAATGATGGTGTCACAATTGCTCGTGCCATTGAACTTTCTGATGCAATTGAAAATGCTGGAGCAATGTTAATTCAAGAGGTCACTCATGCTGTTCTATGGATTTTCTTTAAACAAGCTGTTACATGTAGAAAGGAGCATTACCCTTTTTGGGTTATGTTTTTGTACTTCTACCTCGTCATGTTACCAAACATTGTAGAAAATTTTAGCCTTTATTGTTGTATCATATTTTCTGTAGGTTGCGAAGAAGATGAATGATTCGGCTGGAGATGGCACAACAACTGCAATTATCTTGGCTCGTGAAATGATCAAATCTGGGTTGTTGGATACTTCTTTTGGGGCGAACCCTGTATCTTTAAGGAAAGGAATGGAGAAGACAGTGAAAGAATTGATCAAAATTTTGAAGGAGAAAAGCCATCCTGTCCAAGGAAGGGATGATATTAAAGGTACCTTTTTGACAAATGCTTAAGGCATTCTCAATCACGGACAGTACTCATAATCTAATTTTCAACTTCTGCAGCTGTTGCTTCAATATCTGCTGGAAATGATGAATATGTAGGGGAGATTATTGCTGAAGCTATAGAAAAGATTGGCCCTGATGGAGTGATATCCATTGAATCATCCCGGACATTTGAAACATCTGTTATAGTTGAAGAAGGAATGAAGGTAACTATATTCAGATGGATCTGAATGTGTACTATATTAATGCGTGTTGAAGTTTGTATGTGCAACACGAGATCCACTATTTTGTATAGGCTTGAAAATTGGGTTCGTTCTTGGGACCCATGTAACTCTGTTATGATTTTGCTGCCTAGTTGCTTGCTTGGACATATGCATCCACTTTGCCTTAATTTTGTTTTCATAATATTCTTGATTTCCTATTCAGGAATTCTTTTCCTACAGATCGATAAGGGCTACATGTCGCCTCATTTTATCACAAATACGGATAAATCCATAGTGGAGTTTGAAAATGCTAAAGTCATGGTTACTGATCAAAAGATAACCAGTGTCAAAGAGATTGTGTCTATGCTGGAAAAGATCACCCAATTGAGTGTCCCGTTGCTCATAATTGCTGAAGATATTTCAAGGGCGGTGCTGGAAATGCTGGTTGTGAATAAAAGGCAAGGTATGCTTAATGTTGCTGTTGTAAAATGCCCTGGATTTGGAGAAGGGAAGAAAGCTTTGTTACAAGATATTGCACTTATGACAGGTAAAAGTATAATATTCTATTTTTATTTGAAATATCATGGTTTTCTAGATCTTGAATTCAATGTGTCTTGGTCATATACGATTGGAGATATGATTTATTTAGAGAAAGGCGTAGTTTCTGTTGTTGCTTCTTTTAGTTCCTTGGTATGAGTTCATTGATGTCTTGGAAGGATTTTTTTGACATCTACTTTCTTCATGGCAAAGAACTTCAATGCCAAGCTCATCTATCTAGTCTGTTGGATTATGTTCCGCTTCAAGTTTCCAGTGTTTCTTCAATGCATGTAGTCAGTACTTCCTAGTTTCTCTGCTTTCTGGACCCATTTCATTATTGATGCCCCACCATAATACTCAGGTGCTGATTTTCTCTCTGGTGATTTGGGTCTCACTTTTGATGGCACGACCTCTGATCAGCTTGGCATTGCACAAAAAATAACCATAACAAGCGATTCCACAACCATCATTGCTGACCCATCAACTAAGGCGGAAATACAAGCAAGAATTATGCAGATAAAGAAAGATCTTTCTGAAACAGATAGTAAATATCTTTCAGGAAAGCTGTCTGAAAGAATTGCAAAGCTCTGTGGTGGTGTGGCTGTAATCAAGGTGTGCTGAATTTTGACTATCTAATACTTATATGCAAATTGCGGGTCTTATACCTTTTTCATGTATGAATGCTAATCTCTACTTAGAATCTATGACTATCCTGAAAATATGGTCGCAAGTGTTGTAAACTTTCTTCTTAGTTTTCATTATTTGAGTAACACATCCAGGTGCTTCTCATTTTCTTTTTCACACTATTGGACATTCTTAACTCTTCCTAAATATCCTTCCAAACCGCATTAGGACATTCAGCTATTCACGGATTTATAATTCATCAAGGCTTATGATGGATCATGCGGATATGCAGTAATCTTTTACTTGACTTTAGGCCTTTTTCTGTCTATCATATTGTTTTTGGTATATAATCTGCATTCCTTGGTATGTAGTTAAAAGGAAATTTGTCAGGTTCTATTGTTGGCTGTAATGTGTTAGTAGATTAGGCTATATATCTATCATTTCATCCTTTTGAAAATTGAATTTGAATGTTAGTGCATCTATTTGACTATCATATTCACAAAGATTTTGCTAATCTTTCAAAATCTTGTTAGATATATTATTTGTTGCTTGGAGGGAACCCAAGCAATGGATTAAGTGTTTTCTAAATAAAATTGAGGGGAAAATAGTGAGGACGCGAAAATCTTTATCTGGTTTTTAGTCCAGAAAATTCTTTTTTCAAGCAAGTTGTTGGTGTTAGGTAGGGGCTCACACTGAATTAGAACTTGAAGATCGTAAACTGAGAATGGAGGATGCAAAGAGTGCCACTTTTGCTGCTTTGGATGAAGGCATAGTTCCTGGCGGTGGAGCTACATATATACACCTTTCTGAAGAAGTGGCCAAGATTAAGGAAATATTTGAAGATCGAGATGAACAACTTGGGGCAGACATTATACAATCGGTATGACATTGTTTCCGCCTTTTTTTAAAAAGGATTAACATTTTTTTATTATAATTTTCTATGTTTTTAAATGTCTTCTTCAAAGCAGAAAAGGGTTTCTTTTGGCTGTTCATTACATTATTGTTTGTATGAATATTTTGCAAACAAAATGAAGGTAGTACATGCCATATGCTACAGAATATGCTTATTTTGCTGACCTTTCTCTTTTGCGGCAAAGGTGACTGTCTGCAGAATTAGTATTAGCAGAATTAGTTTTGAACTGTTTGATGCTTCAGCCGAATTTTTCAAGTGGGTGCTTTATCCATACCATGGTGGTTTGTTATTCTGATATGGTCTATTGAGTGAATGTATTTTGAATATCAATTGCAATTTAAAAGTTTTCTTCATCAAAACATTAAACCTTGATGAGTACATTGGTTAAGAAGGGTTCATACAGCTTTAAGAGCTCCATGGAATTAGTGTTTGAGGTCAAAATATTCTGCAATGACCTCTAAAGTTATATCTATGATGAATTTCAGGCACTGCTTGCACCTGCAAAATATATTGCGGCAAATGCAGGAGTTGATGGAACTATAATTGTTGAGAAAACTCGAGCATGTGAATGGGCTATTGGATATAATGCAATGACCGGAAAATATGAAGACCTTCTCGCTGCTGGAGTAGTTGATCCTTGTCGGATTTCGAGGTATGCACTTCAGAATGCCGTCTCTGTTGCTGGTTTAGTCCTTAATACCCAAGCTATAATGGTTGAGAAAACAAAGGCGCCCAAACCACTTGTACCTCAAATTCCTGGTATATCACCTTGAGTACTATCAAAGAAGTAGAGCAACTCTCTAAACATGAAGGAGAAGGTAGAATGAAATCTTGCAGAGTTTTACATAACAAAGAATAGCATAACTTTGTGGCGAATTCTGGGCTCGGGTCAAGACTGACAACTAAGAACAAGCTGGCGACCTAAGATTAGCTACACTTGCTGCTTACATGTTGATGGAAGAGTACATTAATGTTCGAATCTCGTTACAAAATGTGACTGATAGTTGTTGGTTCAATTGGTTTATCTTCCATCCTCAAAGATCTGGAGGTACTTTTCTGCAGTCAGATGATCACAAACATGTGAAATGACAACAGGGTAGTTGCTGTTCGCCTTTCCGCCTCTCGTAGTTCATTGGCAAGCCCACAACCTCTAGTCACTACAAGTACACTGATTTAGGGGCAGATTTTGTAGAGTTTCAAATTTCTTGATTCACATTATGAATTTATGACTGATGTCTTGTACAGCAATGTAGATCAAACCGTCAAGGCAAAGCAAGATTCTTTGTTAATGTAGCGTTTTTGCAAGTTAGAATTGTGATGATTTTGCAGTGTGTACTCGATATCCAAAAAATGCAGATTTAGTACGATGGTGTATTTGTCTATTATGAGTTTAATCATGGCATGCCAGCGCGAAAGTAAAAGTATGAAACCATTGTGGAATTCAATAGTGTGTTCTGGTACCAATGATTAGACACTCAAGTACCGCAATTGCCTCTTCTTCTAGTGAAAGTAGTGGTGAAACTTGAGTTAATTAAATGGAATATAAATTTCTTTTGTAGGGGTTAAATATTATTTTTTAATTACTAGAATATAAATACATATTAATAAAATATAAAAAAATCTTGCAGGGTCTTGGCCCTGTTGGTCTCAATGAAGTTTCGTTGATGGTTGCAAGAAATCCTCCCTTCCAACACGCAAAATCACAAAATAGATACTTTCTTTGTCTCGATAAAAGAGTTATATTTATATTGTATTTAATCGTAGAATAATTGTACTTTATAACTTTTCTAATTCTAATGAGACGAGTAAGAATAGTATTACAAACCCCTCAAATTACTCACAACAAAATCAAACTAACTGTCAATCCTCATGTTAAATTATGAAGTGAATACTTGGGGTGCTTGGTTGGGGGTTTTGGGAGAGGGGAATGGCAATGGAAATGAAATGGGGTGTTTGGTTTTGGGGTTTCATTCCCGGACCCCACCCCCATATCCCACTTTCTTCCATCATCCATTCCCCTCCATTTTGGGGGGAATGGGAATCATTCCCCAATGAAATCATTTTTTGTGTGTATTTTTTATTTTTTAAAAATTTTAAATGCTAAAATTCATCATTATAATATATTTTAACACAAATAGTTTATAATATATCAAAATTTAAATGTAAAAAAATTAAAATAAATTTTAATCCTAAAAGTTTATTTGTGAACCAAACACCATCTATGGTAATGATAGTCATTCCCTATCACAAACCAAACAACACCAATGCTATCATTCCCTCTACTATCATTCCCCACTATTATCATTCCCATTCCCATTCCCATTCCCCTCTACGAATCAAACGGCCCCTTAAGTTTCTATTCGTTTTCACTGTTTTTGTTTTAGTTGTAGTTTTATTTTTGGTTTTTGTAGTAAATTTAATATATTATACTGTAATACTTTTCATCATTTTCAATACAATTTTTTATTATTCAACTATACATTTTCACATTTCCAATGCACTTCTTACATAAAAAATTGATCTCCAAAATCATATTTTCAAAAAGATGACTTACCGAACATGTCCCAAATTGTTAATTAGGAAAATGTAAATAAGATTCTAGGTTCATTTTTGCCTTGTCTTATTATGTCCATTGAGAGTAAAAAATAAGTTTATTTTGTCAATCACATGTGTTCAATTATGAGTGAGTGGCGAAATAAGCTTATTTTGCTTTCAGTTGACAAAATAAGACAAGATAAAAATGGATAGAGAATCCAAACCAAATGTGACACTAATCTCAGATCATATCTGCAAACTTTACTTTAGTTCTTGCTGTGCTATTAAGCCTGTAATCTCAGATTTACTCATTGATTTCATGACTTTTTTGTTTACTTAATTGGCTTTGGAGGATCCTGAGAGTCTACAAATGGAGGTGTCTTAGGTAGAATATTTAGGGATAATGATGTTGGCTTACTGTGAAAGTGAAGTATGTCCTTTGTCCACCAAAACCTTCCAAAATAAGCTCACAGTTCACCCCCACTATCTCTTTTTCTTTTTTACTTTTCTTTTTTCACCAAAATAGCATTTGCATTATTACATAATTATGACATCAGCTGGTATGTAACGATAACGTCTTCTTTTTTTCTTTTTTTTTTCTTTTTCTTTTCGTTTTTCCCTTTCGGGAGGATACTGAAGTTTCTAAAAAATGGTACTTCCTCCGTTCCATTAGGAGGGTTCACTTTGAAAAATATTTTTTGTTCTAATAGGAGAGTCTACTTTCGAATTTTTTACTCCTCCTACCCTTACTAAAATAATCATGTATGATGCACAATTAATTCATACTTAATAAGTGAGGATATAAATGGAATAAAATGTGTCAAATTAATTATTTTAGTTGTTGTTCTTTGACACTTATAATAAGTTGTATATGGGTCAAAGTGGGCACTTCTAATGAAACGGAGGAAAGATTAGAAAGCAAGGACATTAACTTCGCAAATTGTCCTTCTTTTTATCCGTCTTATTAATAAAAATACATAAATTCATAAGTCACCCCATATAGAACCAAACTCGAACAATATCCATAAATTTACCTATCATAAAAATTTGTATTTGATGCGTCTGATGGCGCAAATATCAAATGTAACATTTATTATATGGTAATTATGTTATGAAAACACACATTTAGTCTTTGGTACATTAAGTGTAACTATTGATGTACCAAAGACTAAATGTCGAGTTTATACCTATAATATGTCGAGTTTAGTTTCTAACGTATCGTAATTATTGTAAAACAACAAATATCGTATGTAGAGAAAAAAAGAAAACACGCGAATTGAATTTAAGAGCTAAAGTACCGTTTGTCGAATCGTAAAACCGTCTATCAAAGTATCAATACACTCCCTCTTCACCTACATATGTAGCATTCTATAAGTCATTGAATTAAATCTCTTTCCCTTCTCTTAATACTAATATAATAAAATTTTAAAACTCACCATTGAATTAAGTAAAAGTCCTTCATCTAGTTATTATTTTGTATCCTATATGAAGAGTTATATTCCGAATGTTATTTTGTGACTCAACGATAATTGTACCACTGAATTTTTTTGTAGATGTAGGCTTGAAATTACTCCACCAAAACTATAGTTGGTATGACATGGCATAATGACTTTGACACAGCAGTATGCTAAATTGATTGGGTAATTAATTATCCAAATAAGATGCAATAAGTAGGAACTTTAAACCCTAATTAACAATAAAATTACGTATATTTTAATTTTGCATCTAATTTAGTTAAAGCATGCAGTTTTAGTTCGCTTTTTGAGTATATCATTGCGTGCCAGCTACTACACACCCATATGTATTACTCCTTCCGTTCCACGTTTCTTCCGTTTTAATAGAAGAGTCTAGTTTTGATATTTTTTTTGTTTCTCATATATTTATTAATATAATTATATTTGTAATTCACAACTAATTCACCTTTTGAGAAGTAAGGAAATTTGTGGACAATAATAATAATTAATAACTTATCTTAGTGTTGTACTTTGCTAATCATAAAAAAATTGTACATTTTCAAAACTGAATTACATACGAGTACAAAAATGTACATTTTTCAAGAAAACAACTTCTTTTCTTTGTCAATTATTTGACTTCTATGTCTAATTCATTAGTAAAAGTTGGTTGAGCAACTGTACTTTGCTTTACCATTAATTGCCAACCTCCTAATAATTAATTAATCAAATTTTCAGGAACTACTCCCACTACATCAATTATATATGGACATATGAATACATATGCTTTCCAAATCTTTATTGTATAGAAGAGTCATTCTTTAATTTTTTTTTTCCTTTAGATGAAAGAGATATATTTTTATTTTTAAAATTTTTCATACATTTTTTAATATAATTATATGTGTTTATAATTAATCAACCTTTCAAAAATAATATATATATATACATATAAAAGTGAAAAATAATTCCCAGTTATTTACATATTTTATGTTTTGTACCTGAAACACATAAAAAATTGTGTAGTATATTTTTCAAGTAAGACTCTAATGAAAGGAAAAAAGTAGTATTTTGTTATCGAATAATTCAAAGACATCTCCTCAAAAAAAAAAAAAAAAAAAAAAAAAAAAAACCCTCATTTGGACAGTGGTATAAAATTGTCATCTTAATAGTAAGAAAATTACAAACAGTTTTACATTTGCATTGAACTAAGCTTTACTAAAAGCTTACCAAAATCAGTCAATTCAACATCTTAAGTACTAACTCGTTGAACTTAAATTGCTTAGAAAGTAGGCTCACGTTGATTATAAAAGGTTCACTAGTTGGTATTCGTGATGTTTAAGCCCACACTTTTAAGCTTTCTTTCAGTATTTTCTTTCTAATTTTCGTAATTATCTTTTTCTTTCCTTTTTTCGGTATTAAGAAAATATGTATCAATCCCACGTTTAACTAAAAAAAGTAAAATTAACTAATACATTTAAATTAATGTGTGTTACAAATTAATAAAGTTGGAATATATATATATATATATATAATGCATAATAATAATTACACCCTACAAGAAATTGCTTAGCTGCCAATCAATTTTGTTTGGAAGCCTAAAAAATTCATGGGGAGTGAAGTGTAAGATCTAAAAAATGCAATCAAATCAAACTTTTCTTCTCATCTTTTGTAAGGCCTGTTCTTTTTCATCGTTTTGAAAACGATTTTGAAAACAAGTTTTGGAAAATAGTTTTATAATGTAAAAAGTGTATTGAAAATGTAAAAAGTAGATGCTGAATAGTAAAAAGTTGTATTGGAATTGATGAAATATGATTAAAATATATTAAATTTACTGTTGAAACCAAAACTGTTTTCAAAACAGAACAAAAAGAACAGGTTAATTTTTCTTGAAGGGTGTCTTAAGTTTATCATTGAAGCGCCCGAAAACTTTCATAATTTGAGTCCGGTCCCTATTCTATTTCTAGATATGCAATTATGCACACGTTTTCTTTCCTTTCTTTGGAATCTGGAAATGCATCAACCGTGCTACACATCAAACAAAAAATATATTTAGCTCTCAAGTATTTTTATTTGGACCCTCAGGATGTTAGCAATGATTTTATATGGGAAATAATTAAGCGAGTGAGAAAATATAGTGATTCACATGATAATTGACGTTAAGTAGTTTTAATTTCAAGTGTCCAATTATATTATTTTATGTGGTTGTCATATCAGTCACTGTGAATTTTCACCGTTTATATCATCATTCATGATTTTGTACTGTAATAGAGTTACCAATACGTATTTATTTGCAAATGAAACTTTTATAAATTATCTGTAATATAATATGTTGATAGAACCAATTAGTAACGTCACATCTTTTATGATGAAAGGAAAAATATCGGAGTGGAGATTGAAGAAATTGGGGTTCTTGTAAAGTCATACCAGTTTGTGTTAAAATGCAAAGAGGTAAGAGTTAACATTCTCAACTTTCATGTGCCCGATCATATATTTTATCGCTGGACCATTGACTAATTTCAAAATGTCACGTTCATATGAAGTAGAATCATAACAATTCAAGTGAAAAAACTTGTATCGAATCGGTTATTGTATGAATGCAATTTTTTAGTTCATAAATGTAACGATTATTAGTTTTGTGTGATACCTATAAATAAGTCACACGTGCAATACTTTTTTAAATTTGATAGTGTTATATATTCTTGTGATACTTATACATTGTTACCCTTAAACTATAGAAGTGATATCTATAAATAACATGAGTGATATACTTTAAATTTGACAGTATTACTCTTGCGATAATTGTAAAATGTTACTATTTAATACAAAGCAATACTCGTATATAATACTTGTGATACTCTTCAAAATCAGAAATCCTTACAATTCCAAGTTTGATAGTTTTACTCTTGTAATACTTGTATTACGTTACATTTAAACAAAAAATGATATCTATAAATAATACAGTGATTTCGAGTTTCACATTGCAACTCTTGAACCATAAACCGATATCCGAAAATGCAGTTAGTAGAAAGAAAAAAAACGCGTATGCTGATCGCATATATGAACTCGTGTCACATTAAAATTCTCTATTTTTTAAATTTTTTACCAGCGAACTTCTTATAATTAAAGTCAGCGTGAACTGTATGTGGGTTCGGACTTGCGAGCAACTTTCCGTTTCTTAGACAATACCAGTAAAGAAAGGCGTGAGAAAATTAATTGAAAAAGAAAAAAAAAGAAGAGCTCTTTTTTTTTTCTTTAATTTTTAAACTATAAATTCTTATTCTCTCTCCTGGAGTTGAAGTGCTATTAGTAGTAAAACGTTTAGGAATGCAAATGCAACTATATCGATAATCGACTTCAATTAAAGCTCAAATTCAACACTCAGATCTGAGGTTTAAAACTTATTCAATCCGAATCTCTTATGGGTTTTGCATAGGAACAGCTTCTTAACGGTACTTTGATGTTTTTTTCTTCATTGTTTCTCTGTTGAGCATCTTTGCGGCAAACAACTCTTTTTGTTATGTTGAACTTGTGATACCATAATTCTGCTAAAAACTGCGAATTTACATTGATTGTGCGGCTAATTGTTTGACGTTTTTTTTCTGAGGAAGGTAATTGAAGCCCTGTAATGTTGGCCCAGAAAATTGAAAATTGTTTGCTCGTTTGCTTGTCATTTTTTGCTGCTGTCGTTGTTATTGTGTAGTGTTGTACAGTTCGCCTGAGATTGGAAGAGTAGCTTTAGAGAATATACGAAGTGAAACATGAGACTGGGATGGATTGAATTTAGCAACGAATTCGCGTGACTCGTGAATGTAGAGTTTCTTCAACGTTTGTGATTCTGTGTGAGAATATATTATTCGCGTGACTCGTGAATGTAGAGTTTCTTCAACGTTTGTGATTCTGTGTGAGAATATATTATTCGTGGGTTGGGTGGAACAATTCAATTTTAGGATCGTAAATTTTACTGGGATATGGTAAAATTTAATAATCTAGCACTTCTTTTTAGTTCTGAGAGGCCCATTTTTCATTTGCAGAGAAGGAGTGATTGCCTCCAAGAACCTAGCTTTATAGCGGTTAAAATGGCTAAATCCAGGCAACATTTGTCCGAGGAGGATGAATTTTTGTCTGAGCTCCCGTCTATGTGGAGGGAACAAGAAGGTCCATCAAGATGGACAGACTACTTGGGTCAAGACATGGCCTTTAAAGTGGCTTCTAGAGGCCCCTCTAATGGGAAGTCTGAAGGTTCTGTCCATAGCACGAATGGATTGAGTCACAAGGGATTGAACTTGCAGTGGGTTTACCAGCTCACCCAAGTAGCAGAAGGGCTGATGGCTAAAATTTATAGGTTGACTCAGATTCTGGATTACCCTGATGTGATTGGTCATGGTTACTCAGAAGCATTTTGGAAATCGGGTGTGTTTCCGAACCATCCCAAGATTTGCATGTTCCTTGCAAAGAAGTTTCCAGAGCACCACAGCCGACTACAGCTTGAGCGAGTAGGAGTTTGAGATTGTATTTTGCAAACTATATAGTTGTCTGCTTCTTCTTTCTCGAGATTGAGGTTTCGGCCATTTACTTGTTTATGATGTTGGAATCCAATGTAGGTTGATAAGGTTGCTTTGGATGCTATGAATGATGGTGCTGAAGTTTATATACAAAGTTTGGAGCCGTGGATTCAGGTAATGGGTTACCATTGAACTTGGTTGTTTCTGTCGTTGTATAATTTAAGTTCATGAAACATGCCATACTGTTTTAGCTGTTTCTGATGATATTCAATTTGCGTTAACTTCATTCAACTTGTGAAGCATCAGCTCATTCTTCGGCTATCAGTAAGAAGCCTGTCTTTTCAATTAAAATGGAGATTATCATTGTTTCATTGTGATTTTTGATATAACTGCTTTATTGCTTCTTTGTCGTCCTTTTCATTTTTCTCTTCAGTATTTTAAGAGGGTTTGAATGAGTATCTCTAGTTAGGTGCATTCTTTAAAGGGACGAGGCACATGCTTTTTAAAAAGGATAAACGTTTACTCTGTGTTAATGCCAATTTGTTTCCAGAAATGATATTAAATTTCTTTTATTATTTTAAACTTTCCACCTGGCAATTTCATAGGATGATCTTAATTTGGCATCAAAGTTATAAGCTATCATTAAAGAATCCCACCTGTACAATTTTTAAATTTATAGCTGAATTGCTGCATCTTAAGGTCTATGGTCTATTTTAGCAATGTTCTTAACATGATAAGCAGACATTTACCCAAAGGGAAAGTGGCACATTATTCACCGAGGCAAAATAAAGGTGACATCATATGTGGCACAAACATGCTAATAAGATTGCACCAAAATTGTTGTGTTACAACAAAATGATCCTCAATGATCTTTTGTAGTTGGATGTTTTCAACATGTTAGGATTATTTCAAATATAGATGTTACAAATCTTCAGTTTGTGATTTTGCTTGATGCTTGACTGAAAAGGAAGGACAGACCATTTGATATTTTGTTATACTATGTATTCAAATATTAGCAGGTATTTCTTCTGTTATTTGTTTGGTTTCAGTTCAATATGAACTAACATCATTTGAAATTTAAATGTTACAAATCTTCAGTTTGTGATTTTGCTTGATGCTTGACTGAAAAGGAAGGACAGACCATTTGATATGTTGTTATACTATGTATTCAAATATGAGCAGGTATTTCTTCTGTTATTTGTTTGGTTTCAGTTCAATATGAACTAACATCCCTATTTTCATCAGCTGCTTTTTGACCTAATGGGATTTCGGGAACAAGCTTTAAGGCTCATATTGGATCTGAGTAGTACTGTAATTACCCTATTGGTGAGTGATCATTTTTTATTGTTTCAGTTGCATTGAGATTCACTGCTATTGGTTTTCTATACCATTGAAAGTGTCAGCATTTTACTTCATCTTGATACAACAATAAAAATGCATATGTTGATTTCTTATTCTTCCTTTGGCTGTGGTAACTCATCATGCAAGCTTCATTATATCATCATTAACATCTCTCACGGCTTAATTACTTATCATGCAGCCCCACCAGAACTCTCTTATATTGCATGCATTTATGGACCTATTTTGTTCCTTTGTTCGTGTCAATCTCTTATCCGAGAAGGTAAGCCCCACAATTTTCATTTTACTTCTTCTGTTGGTACTTATTTATGCGCATAGAGGTATTCATTCTGTACTCAAATTATTCTTTGACAGTGTAATACGTAATCTTATTTTCGCTTTCATGTAACGACTGTTGTAATCATGCTTCTGTCACAGATTCCGAGAAAAATGATGCTGCAAACATACAATCTCTTGCATGCAATGTCTAGAAATGACCGTGATTGTGACTTTTACAATCGGTAAGACTAAACTATGTGATCGTTATCTATTTTATTCATCCCTATATTGATAGAATTTTACATTTTGAAAGGATTGATATTTTCTTTGGTGATCTTATGATACCTTCCTTCCATCTCATTGTTTTCTTAAATAACAGGATATTTATCTGGAAATCTTAGGATTTGAGAGAAACTGCCTTGTTACTCAGTTTTTAGCATATTGATGCCATTTGTTCTGAGATTGCCTTTTGCATTTTTAGTTTTCGCATTTATTCATCTCTTAGTAATCTAAAGGCAATAATGCGTCAGTTTGTAGAAGACTTGGTTTTGCGTGCAATGTAAAAGATGATCAATTTGGAGCTGCATGAATAGCAGTATGATGGTTAAAGCTTAAGTTCTTGTTAACAGCATAAATGCGGGCACATCTTTTCCTTATTTCAATTGCCTGAAAATTGACAGTGTAAATATATATAGACAGCATATGATTGTCAGTAATGCTGGAAGAAGCACCAAGTTTTAATCTTCTTATTTTTCCCCCTCTTTTCAGTTGGCAGTTGACATTCCCTACATTGAGATGACAGTTGTAACGTGCTATAAGTAGCTTCTTTATTCAAGTTGTGCTGGAATTTAGGCTGAGAGTGTACTTTTGGTTTACAATTTAAGTTATTCTAACCACTCTTTGGCAGAAAATGGTGGCCAAAAGCAAAAACTTGATTTCAAATGTATTTGTATAGCCCATAATGCATTACCTTATATTTGCACTTCATCAAATCCCTTTATCTGGAAAATTTTTCTTTCATGTATATGGTCTGAAGAAGGATAAGTTATTTGTGTCTTGCTCTTTCCAAAAGAAAATTTCCTTTTTATTTGCTGAGGCTGAGATTCAGGGGTGTATTGCTTGTTAATTGTTGATACTTTTCCAAGCTATGGACATTCAGATTTTGAGAATAATGACAATTTTCTCCCTTTGTGTATTCTTTGTCTGAGAAATTGTTTTTGGCTGAAGATTTACTTTCTACTGAATAACAGGTTGCTTCAATTCATTGATTCCTTTGATCCTCCATTGAAGGGGTTACATGAAGACCTGAATTTTGTCAGCCCTCGAATTGGAGAGGTAATACTTTTAATCATAATATCTGCAGCTGTTAATGAAACATGAGGTTGTATCAAAGTTATCCCTTTATCGTTTTGGGTGGCTATAATTTGTAAATATTTTAAATGTTGTTGTCGAAACTTTTTATTTATTTATTTTGGGGTATCATGACCAACGAACATATAAGGGGATGCCAATTTATTATCATATATGATGTAGGAACAAGATAAATGAGAAAATTGGCGAGCATGAATTAAATGAATCTAAATTATTTGATTATTTAGGATCTCCGGTTGAAGAAAATAGGGAAATTGATAAAATGTTGCACAGGATTCAAGCAGGTGGAGCAAATGGAAAAGTTTATTCGGTATACTCTTTGATTGTAAAACTGAAAGGAAAATTTTGTAAAACAGCCATAAGAACAACTGTTTCTCACGAACAACTGGCTTGAGTTCTGAAATAACTGCTTGCTCTAAGAGATGATGACATTATTTATTTGATCCTCAACCAGGTTCTTGAAGCCATTGGTCCAACAATATTTTTGTCTACTGATACCAGGAAGCTGAGAAATGAGGGTTTTTTGAGCCCATTTCACCCTCGTTATCCTGACATACTCACAAACTCTGCGCATCCCATGGTAATGACCAGCTTATTGATTCATTGAGTGCATTGCTGAGGATTTTCTGTTGTTAATTTTCAATATTAACTTGTATAAACTTCTCTTTTCTTGCCAATAGAGGGCTCAAGATCTGGCAAATGTCACTGCTTATAGAGAATGGGTATTGTTTGGCTATCTTGTTTGTCCTGATGAGCTCCTCAGAGTAACTAGCATTGACATTGCTCTGGTACATCCAAGCACTTACATTATGTTTTTCCTTTTTCATTTGTGAAAGCCCAATAGATTTTCTGCTGTTAGCACTTAGAGCTATGATGCTTTACATTTGCACATTAAATGGATTTGAAGACCTAGAACCATGTGTCCAGATATTAATTCCTTAGAATATCAAAATAGGGAGTGGCACTCTTGTTAGTTTCTTCACCAAATTATGATGAGAAACATGATAAAAAGGCAAAAGAAGACAAACTTCATAAGAACTTTGTTTATCCGGAAACCATCCATAGTTTAGGCTGTCTCGTTCATCCCTTATCTTCTTTTGGAGGTCAATTCAAAAGCCCATAACGCATTTTCTGTTTGAAAAGTTATGATCTGATGCTGTAAATATAGACCTCTATATTCTAGAAGACATAAATTAAAACTTCATTCTGTTCCTTTGCTCCAAAATATTCTGGTTTCTTGCATCCAAGACATAATTTAACTATCTTGAATTTGTCATTTGTAAGGAAATTGTAGATGGTGGGACTATCACTATGTTAGTCTTGACTATTCCTAATGATTCCCCATCTGTTGTTTGCGTTTTGATTCTTTTTCAGGTTGTGCTGAAAGAAAACCTGGTTCTTACTTTATTCAGGGATGAGGTCAGATTGTTTCAACCGATTAAAATATACCAACTGAAAACATTGTTCATGTAGGTTAACATTCTGTTATTTGCTAAATATGTAGTATATATTGTTGCATGAGGATTATCAATCATACGTTTTACCACGGGTATTGGAATCAAAGAAGATGGCTAAGTCTGGACGGACTAAGCAGAAAGAGGCAGACCTGGAGTATAGTGTTGCAAAGCAGGTTGAAAAAATGATAAGGTATTTATATGCTAAATACTTTCTGTATTGTTCCACTCCTGTGAACTGTATGACTAAAGATGTAGTGAAACAAAACTAGAATTTTAATGAAAATATGGAGACCAACATACTTCCAAGGTTGCCACTGATTCTTTTGAAATTTCAGACATGCAAACTGCTGAATTGTTTAAATTAGGAGAGAAGTAAATATTTATCGTTCATGAAACTTCAGAACACTCAGATTCAAGAACTATAATAGTTTGTGATAAACTATTGGGCAATGATAGCTACCCCTGTGGTTTACCATTGTTGATAGTTACTCCCATACCGTTTAAAAATACGATGTTACCCCTTTGTACTTTTGAACAAGTGTCCAAAACAGTAAAACAACCTCCGAAACACACCATCAATTGACTCAATAGGCCGAAATGCCTGTATTGTAAGTTGTTTGTGTGAGGACATGTTCAAAATGTTGAACTTTATTGTATTGTGTATTATTGATACCATTTTTTTTTTAAATGCACAATTCAGTCCAAAAGTACGATTGAACATGGTATTTTAAAACCACTAGTGGGTACTGTCATTTACTGTAAACTATGTTGCCTCAGCAGTCAGTATGTGCCAATTAGAAACTGACTTTAAATGGATTCAAAAGCTGAACATTTCTGCAGCATTTCTTCTGATGCTTGCTGCCGGATGGCCTTTAAAATTAACTTTGTTATTTCTTGATGACAATAGTGAAGTCCATGAGCAAGCCCTATTTTCCTGTGATGCCATACACCATGAACGAAGAATCCTGTTGAAGCAAGAGATTGGAAGAATGGTTCTTTTTTTCACAGACCAACCAAGTTTATTAGCTCCTAATATTCAGGTTTGGAATATGTTAAGATTTTGTTTCTCAGTTTATCTTGTAATATTAGGTCTTAATCAAATGCCGTTTTGATTTTGGGAGTCTCTCAGAATATCAAATAATTTTTAAAATTCTTGTTGGAGCACAATTCATGAAACTTAGCGCATAAATAAAGAAGAAAAGAAAGCTGTATTATGATGTGACTAGGTATCGTTTTTATTCCCCGTTGTGATGAATGATTCTATGTTTTATGTTGAGCTTAATTGTGATAGGAACAGTGGCTAAGAGTAGACTAGAACGTTAGAAACAAACTCAGGAGGATTGTCTGGCCTAGGAATTTTACTGTTACTTGCTCTGGATTCCAGGAAGTAAATTAGCCTCAGAATAGGTAAACGAGATTTTCTTTATTGTTTTCTTGTTGAAAATTACAGAGAAAATTCACTGTTGACCTATCAATTGTTCTTCATTTTCAAAGAGTACTCCCAAGTAGTTGAAAGAAATTTAATTTTTAACTTCTATTTGGCAGCTGATGTCACTTAAGTTTAAGGGCCTGTTCTTTAGGTCATTTTCAAACTTGGTTTGGAAAAAAAATTTTTGGTTTCAAACTTTTTTTAAGAAACATGAGTTTGAAAACAATTTTTAAAAAAAAATGTTTTGGGCAATTTTTTTTTTTTTGATCTATCTCCTTCCCCCTTTCACCATTTCTCCAATTTCACACCTTCCACCACCACCCACCACGCCGCCACTTCTAATGAACCACCTCCGGCGCCGGAGAAGAAGAGGAGAAAGAAGAGGAAGAAGAAGAAGAGGGAGAGGGAGAAGAAGAAGAAGAAGAAGAAGAGAAGAAGAAGGAAGGGGAAAAAGAAAAGAAGGAAGAAGATGAGACATGGGTTTGAAGATGAAGAAGAAGAAGGAGGAGGAGAAGAAGGAAGGAGAAGAAGGAAGAGGAAGAAGAAGAAGGAAGAAGAAGAAGCTGCGTCGTTGGCGACGGCGGCGGTGGGTGGCGGTGGTGGGTGGCGGTGGGAGAGAAGAAGAAGGAGAAGAGGAGAGATGAAGAAGAAGAGGAAGAAGGAAGAACAAGAAGGAGAAGAAGAAGGAAGAAGAAGGAGAAGAAGATGGAAGAAGATGAGAGTGATGAAGATGAAGAAGAAGAAGGAGGAGGAGAAGAAGGAAAGAGAAGAAGAAGGAGAAGAAGGAAGAGGAAGAAGAAGAAGGAAGAAGAAGAAGGAAGAAGAAGAAGATGAGAGTTTGTTGGGGGCGGCGGCGGTGGGCGGTGGTGGGCGGCGGTGGGTGAGAAGAAGAAGGAGAGGAAGGAAGAGGAAGAAGAAGAAAAAGAAGAAGGAAGGAGAAAGAAAAAATCTTGAAACTTAGTTTTAAAATGCATGGAAAAGAACAATGTTTTGAAAATGTTGTAGTTTTATTCACAAAACTCATTTTCAAACTAAGTTTGAAAATGAGTAGGAGAACAGGCCCTAAAGCTGGTTGATGCTAAACTGGCTTGAAGTCTTTTCTTTCTTTCCATTGTGCTATTTATTTATTTATTTTTCATATTTAAATTTAACTACATGTTATATATGGCTAATTGCTTTGAATAGTTTGACTCAGACATATATTACTGTAGTGCTGGAATTCTATATTTCTGCTGTATTTCAGTTTTATAATTCTATCTGACGTATGGATCTTTTTCGGCATACTGAGAGTGCATGACTAGAAAGTTGTAATTATGTGGCACTAACTGAATTTATTTGTGACATTCAATGTAGAGAGAGAGGCACAGGTGAATCTTTTTCTGTGTTTATTGTGGGGTTATTTTAGAAAAGTATAACCTTCAATTCAACCGAGGGAATATATCGTAGCATAATACAACATAGAAAATATTGCACTTGTTAGTTCCTAACATATTTTATCTGATTACTGCAGATGGTGTTTTCTGCGTTGGCCTTTGCTCAGAGTGAGGTACTATGGTACTTCCAACATGTAGGAGTAGCATCTTCAAAATCCAAAGCTGGTCGAATGGTGGCAGTAGAGATTGTAAGACATGCTTTCCCCTGTAGTTACATGTCTGTTAGCAGTATTCTTTTATCATGCACTTTCATATTTGTTAATCATTGTCCTGTTCTAAGGTGCTTATTCCTCACTGTGTTTTAACCTCTGTGACAGGATTCAAATGATCCAACTATTGGGTTCTTACTTGATGGAATGGACCGCCTTTGTTGTCTGGTTCGCAAGTATATTGCAGGTTAGATCGATTGACCCTCATCAATATGATACCTGTATCTAGGACAAGATATTCCATTTTCTGGTGATTTTACCAACAACATTAGTCCCGTTTGTTTTTGTTTAGATGTAACTTGCTTCCCTAGATTGTTAATGCTCGCTACTCTGCTTGTGAGTTAAATGTAGTGTGTAAATGTCACTCATATGACTTTATTATCGTAACTGACAAGGTTATAGTGAGGTGTTTGTTCTCACACAATAGTTTCTTTAAGCCATATGGGGTTTCACTGAAACTAACCTGAGTGGACTTAATGGTCATCATTTTGGTGTCAGATCTGTAGAAGATTTCCTACCTTTTCCTTATGCACATTCTACAAGAAATTTTTTCTGATTCTAAGGTTCATATGGCATGTTTTCCGCAAATGTCAGACGTGCACATGTATGCACCTTTGGGGTCTACATTTTAAATGATGAGCACAGTAGAAAAAGAAGCATTCCTGATATGCATAGTGTATGCAGACCAATACTGGTATTTAACGTACAGAGGAGATAGTTTGAGAGTACTGGTGCTGCCTAGAATATACATTATGTCTAATGGTTAAAGAAATTGTTGCGTTCTAAATTTCATTGTCTTGATACAGCAAGAACTTTTGATACAAAAATTCAATTCTCATAACTTGAACTGAAATCCAACTAAACTGGGGATGATGAAGGGTTGTTGTGCTAATGACTTCACAAAGTTGTTGACTACTTAAATTTCCTTACTTCTTTACTTACAATGAATAATAGATATTTGAGAAAAGAATTACTGAGGAAAATTATGTTGACATATTTTAGCTCTGAGATAATGCATTTACTCTTGTAGACTAGTAGCGTTAATCCTACTAAAAATCAGATTTGCTTCTATTTCTTTTTTTTTCTATCAATCAACATTAATTAACAGTCATTCTTTATTGTCTCCTCTTTCTTGGTTTTCCCAAGCCAGTATCATTTTGAAACTGAACTGGACATGTACTCGTAGAGTCACAGAATTGATCCTGTAGTCCTTTTACATGAACTTTAGGTTGGTATCTTTTAGGCAAATTGAAACTATAAATTATTGCTTCTGCAGCATGTATTTTCTTGAAGAGCACCTTTACTCATACATAAGACGTCGCGAGTCAACAGTAATTCAGTTAAAATATTCTTGATGTTTAACAAATGATTGATGACATTGTCATTTTATTCAGCTATTAGAGGCTACGCTTTATCATACCTGTCATCATGTGCTGGTAGAGTTCGTTTTCTTTTGGGCACTCCTGGAATGGTGGCTCTTGATCTGGATGCAACATTGAAAGGATTTTTCCAGAGGATTGTTCAGCACCTTGAAAACATACCAAAACCACAGGGTGAAAATATCTCTGCCATCAGCTGTGATTTATCAGTAAGCACCTTGTCAATCTCTGTTCTTCCAGATAGAAATTTCTGAATTTTTTTCTTTTTGAATAGAAGGTGATTACTTATGTCTTTTGGAACAAAGGTATCTGATTAATGACATTCAGACCAAAATGGTCATCTCGCACCTGTAATTGGAGTTTCCCAGATACCATCGATTCCTATGAGCTGAGAGACATGAATTAATAATTTGTCTTGCATTAAACTCCCTCCGTCCCATTCAAAGAGTCCACTTTGTATTACTCCCATTCAAAGAGTCCACTTTGTATTACTAAAAATAGTAATACAAAGTGGACTCTTTGAATGGGACGGAGGGAGTACTGATTTATATGATGGACATGATTAACTTTTTTCTATCATTATTTCCATCAGTTTAAGACCTTGATTGTCCAACCTAGTGACCCAGAATGTCTTAGCATCATGGATTGAGAAATTGAGAGTTCCTTATGAATCATGAATTCATGATTTGATTGTGACACTACTACAGTTTTGAAGTATACTTCATCACTATGAAGCTAAATTGGCGCGCTACCTTTTCATACAAAAGTTATTTGCTCCTAGAGGGCATCATTCTTCTATGCATGGCCTTCCATTTCATGCAATCAATGCATGAGTCAATTTTGATATCCATTACTTCCTGAGGAAAATCTTATTGAGATATATGTTTATCCTATGTTAAAAAAAATGAATTAATGGGCCTCTGTCTTATACACTCCTAGTCAGTGAATAATAACTCAATTTCTTCACTTCTGTTGCTCCATTATATTGTTGACCCGGCAACAGCTGAATGGTGGCTTGTTGAATTGTATCAGGAGCTTCGCAAAGATTGGATGTCAATATTAATGATTGTTACTTCTGCTCGGTCATCCATAAACATTAGACACTTGGAAAAAGCTACAGTATCCACTGGAAAGGAAGGCTTACTATCAGAAGGAAATGCTGCTTACAATTGGTCAAGGTAGTTCTGTCAGCATGACTAACAGATGTTTGTTAATAGGATGATTCCTATGCTATAGTTTTCAACCATTCTAATTTTTGGTAGTTGAATTTTCACTTTTTACATAGACTGTATTGACATGGAGCCTTTGATTGTTTGTTCATTGTTTTTTTTTTTTTTGTGCATAAGTGATGGGGTTTATATCTATCTAGGAGGCTTTGATTTTCATGGATCAACATTGCATTTTCTGTTCTGTTGTTGTGCAAGATATGCATATATTTGTGATAACTTGTGCTAGACTTTTCTGACTGATAATCTCTGTGTCAGGGCAGATGCGTTGATGAACTTGAGACTCAGTTATCAAAACATGGGAGTTTGAAGAAACTTTACTTCTATCATCAGCATCTTACAACAGTAAGTTGTGACAGCATTTCCTCTTTCCTATCTCTCTCTAGTTGCTTGCTTTCCTTGTTTTACTCAAAAATAACTTGAAGAGTTCATTGATTTTATAAGTATCTAGAATACCTTTTTTATATAAAAGAATGATGCAGGTTTTTCGGAATACCATGTTTGGGCCTGAAGGTCGTCCTCAACATTGCTGTGCATGGCTTGGTGTTGCTAGTAGCTTCCCAGATTGTGCTTCTCCAATTGTTTCTGAAGAGGTATTCAACACTGTGGATGCTTCTGCGTATTCATACTAGTTAGTAAACAGCTCAACAGGGCATGTGGATCTACTTTATCAATCCTATCATTATGTTCTTGATAATTAAATTATTTTGTTTTGGAGAGAGAGAGAGAGAGAGAGAGAGAGAGAGAGAGAGAGAGCTTTGTTATCAAATTTTTCTGTTGCAGTCATTCTGCTACTATTTTTTGGCCATCAATCATAAATATTCTTGAGAGTACCACTGGGTGCGTTATTTAGTATTTTCACTTAACATGAGCAGGCAGAAAACAGTAGCGGCTCTTAGAATATCTAGTCCCAACTATAATCCCCTACTGATTTGTAAGTACCTGAGGTTGACCATACAGATCATATCTTGCCATTGTGTGATATCAAACACATTTTCATTTTGATGTAGATATTTCATATCTTGCCTCACTGATTTGTAAATTTGCGAAAATAAAACAAGAGATCTCCTGTTGGACTAATTTTATAATGGTTATCTTCATGAGAAACACACCAAGTTAGTTTGGGTTCTGAAATCTATAGGCTTTAACTGCTTATGAGTCTTCAACATAGATTAGCAGGTTCACAAAGAACATCTAAATGTTGATGGTACTTGATTTGTATCAAAACTTGCTACCTAGGCTTCGGAGGGTTCATTTTTAGGCTAGTATGGTATCTAAGACGCATTCACCTTGAAGCATATGAAAAGTATAATTTTGATCCTCCGAATAACCTCTTCTCCATGCTGTTCATATGAAACAAGTTTCAACCACAGCCAACCAAGGTGTTCAACAGTAATAAATTATTTAGACATGTCTATTAGAGAAAGAAAAAAACCACTTCGATCTATGACAGGCAAACACTAAGTGAGCAGATGAGATTAAAAGTCTGTTTCAAGGGTTTGTTTTCTTAGGTATGCATTGGCCTGGCTGGAACTTATATTTGCTGCTGTGTGAATTTTTGGAGAGAAGTATGAGAAATTAGACCAGTTCCATTAGTTGAGCTATCGATATATTTAAAAGAATTTTGCACTGAGATTCAGAAGACACTAGATGAGCATATTTGGGACCATGTCTGCATCCTTAGTATTTAGTTTTCACAAATCCATTTCTTGTTGCTAGAATATAAAATTGAGGTAATCCTACTCGTCCATGGAAGCTTTGGCATGATACACCAAACATCTCCACCCAAACAATCCATTTCCTGCTGCTTTGCTCTCTGTTTATCACTATTAGTTTTACTTTGGAGGCCGAGAAAATAAGCCAACTTATTTTATGCAGGTAACCAAAATAGGGCGTGATGCAGTTCTGTATGTTGAGTCCCTTATTGAATCCATCATGGGAGGATTAGAAGGATTAATCAACATCCTTGATTCAGAAGGTGGATTTGGCTCTCTGGAAATGCAGGTTTGCATTCTCTCAGAGTTACTAATGCTTCTGGGGAACTAAATTATCTTTTCATTTGGGTGCTCATTTTAGTCTTTACTTCAGCTTCAGCCAGAGCAGGCAGCCAATCTGATGAATGTAACCTCAAGGATTTCTGTTCAGTCATTTAAGTCTCCGAAACCTATGTCTGGTTTCCATTTTCCTGGCTTTGAGAGCTATCCCGCGAACAGTGAATCTATCAAAATGTAGGGCATAAACATGAATTCAAATTCATCTCTTTCTCCTATATGCGATGGTTATAATTTTATTATTTCCTTTGTGGTGATATCAGGTTAGAAGCAGCAATGCAGAGGTTAACAAATCTTTGCTCAGTTTTAAATGACATGGAGCCTATCTGTGTTCTTAACCATGTCTTCGTTCTGAGGGAGGTAAAATACAATATGCTCTTACATCTGCAATACTATCTCCAGTAAAACACCATTCTCCTATTAACTTCACCCCCGACATCCAAGTATTATGCTATGGTCATTCACCACAGCTTGTTAATTGAGATGTCTGCTTATTTGTTCCACAATAACGGATGTATCATTTTCCTGCAAACATTATATTAATGCCAATTACATTCTAGCTCTAAAACTTGTTTGCATGTTTTATTGATTCGTAATGCAAACTGTACCAGTGAACCACCCATCGCCTGCTTCCATAAAAAGAAGAGAATGAGATATAGAAAGGATTGGAATATCAAAATTCTTCCTCTTAGAGAAGCTTGAAGATAGTTATTGTACCCTGCATGAAATGGATATATATTGTAGGCAACCAGGGACCTTAAGTTTAAGAGGACTGAAGGGAACAAAGTGGAACAGATATTCAGTTGATAAGGTCAATTGATTGGTCCGTAGCATGATGAAATATGACTTTTAAGTATTTCCATCAAGGATACCCTTAGTGAATTATATAATGAGTGACTGATGTGTCAGAAAGACAAAATTATCAGTTATACTCCTAAATAGGTGCAAGATTGAGGTAATAATTATCTTTCGTGATTATTGCAGATTTTGTTGCTTGATTCTTTTAATTATAATAACTTCTGCTCGATTTACTTACTATCATTCCCAACTCATAAGTAGATGACAATATGTGCTTAACCTTAGTTGCAAACTGCTGTCTATAAGATGCTGCAATTCTTTTGCAGTACATGCGAGAGTGTATCCTTGCAAACTTCAAAAGGAGATTTCTAGCGGTTTTAAAAACTGATAATGATCTCCAAAGGCCTTCTGTTCTAGAATCCTTGATCCGCAGACATACAGCTATAGTCCATTTGGCAGAGCAACACATCAGCATGGATCTTACACTTGGAATCCGAGAAATCATACTATCTGAGACCTTCTCCGGTCCAGTTTCCTCCTTACACTTGTTTGAAAAGCCTGCAGAGCAGCATACTGGATCAGCTGCTGAATCTGTATGCAACTGGTACATAGAAAACATTGTTAAGGATACATCTAATGCTGGTATCCTATTTGCACCACTACATAGGTGCTTCAAAAGCTCAAGGCCAGTTGGGGGATATTTTGCAGAGTCAGTGACTGATATTCAGGAATTAAAAGCATTCGTTCGAATTTTTGGTGGCTATGGAGTTGATAGATTGGACCAAATGGTAAAAGAGCATACAGCTGCACTTTTGAATTGTATTGACACCTCATTACGAGCAAATCGTGAGAATCTGGAGGCAGTTGCTGGATGCATGCATCATTCTGGGGAGCGAATGGAACTGGAAGCATGTATTAAGCAAATCATTGACATGGACACAATGATTGGGTTCTGTATCCAAGCAGGGCAAGCAATTGCCTTTGATGGTCTTCTAGCAGAAGCTGCTGGTGCTGTGCTTCAAGAAGGTGCACCCTTGATACACTCATTGCTTGCTGGGATTTCTAAGCATTTGCCTGATGAAATACCTGAGAAAAAGGAGATTAGAAGAATGAGAAGAGTGGCTAACCCCATGAATGTATTTGGCGATCACGACTCTGAGTGGATCAGATCCATTTTAGAAGAGGTTGGGGGTGCAAGTGACGGTTCATGGAATTTACTGCCATATTTATTTGCCACATTTATGACATCTAGTATTTGGAACACTACTGCCTTCAATGTTGACACGGGAGGCTTCAGCAACAACATTCACTGCTTGGCTAGGTTCATTTCTTCCCTCTTTATGTTGTCTTAATCCTTTAAATACTGTGTGCAAAACTGAGAAGGGTGAAGAGAATCATATTGAGTTTCATCCCATCTCAGACAGTCTGCCTTGGTTACAGTTATAAAAAGTATTGAAATGTGTCACAGTGATGTTTGATTGTAATAAGTCTCTTAAAAATACCTTTTCCCTTTTGTAAAAATTCCAATGAACTGCAGCATCTGAGATTCTGCTGTTAATTGATTTTTTAGCTACACAAATTGAGCTTATGTTGAAGTTTGAACTTGAGGAAGTTAACTCAGCATTGGGAACAGGATTTGTTGTTAACAGACTGAAAGCTAATTTCTTATTCTAGATTCATAGATCAGGGTTGAGTGCATATCATTGTGTCAATAAATTAATATTCCCATGTAATGTTATGATGTTGAAAACTCTCACCCATATGCAGATGGATCAATTTGTAGTTGTAATAACTCTTGGTTTCTGACATTCCCGATCTTCGATCCAAACACCCTTGCTTTGCAGGTGTATCAGTACAGTTATTGCAGGAAGTGAATTTGTGAGACTTGAAAGGGAACATCAACAGAAACAGTCATTTTCAAACGGCCATGTTGATCAGACACTGAATTCTGAGGCACCAACTCGCTTGTCTGCTGAGGCTAATATAAAGAACATTATGCTGCTTTTCGTGAAGTTTTCTGCTGGAATAATACTAGACAGTTGGAGTGAAAACAACAGGTAGTATGACTTTTATATTATCATTATTGTTTCCTATAAGCTGATAAAGTTATTGAATGGTTGAGCATTGGAAGCAGCTGATAACTAAATCTAATGCCTGGAACATGTTTCGTAGTTGATGTATTTGTAAACCTATTTAGGAAACATGACTCTTCACAAGTTGTGGCGCAAAGTGTATTCTAAAAGTTTGCGATAAAATCCCAACCATTTAGCTTGTGTATTATAAGTACTCTAGGGACTTCAGTTGATCATTCTAGATTAGTAAATCATAAACTAATTTTGCTCATGATACCTGCCAAAAACATACCTCTAGGACTCTGATTATTTTAATGTTCTAAGAATGAAGAACATGTTGGCCAAAAAGCTTCAGAATTGGAAAGTGATAGCAATGTGGCATCAGAAAGATCTATCATTTGGGTTGTCCTGAATTCACATTTGTTACTTTTTTAAAGACAAGCATGGGAATGACTAGTTTTCTAGTATCTGCCATCAGTTTCTTTTTTGCCACTGTTTTATCTCTTGCATTCTAACTATTGTAATGCTGTTTATTCTCTATTTTCCTGCTTAGGTCTGATCTCATTGCCAAGCTGATCTTTCTGGACCAATTTTGTGAATTATCGCCATATCTACCACGAAGTTCGCTGGAAAACCATATTCCTTATGCCACTATTCGTTCAATATACAGCCAGTATTATGCAAATTCTCCTTCAATGGCCCTGGCATTATTAAGTGTATCCCCCCGCCATTCGCCTGCTATAGCACATGCATCTCCTGTGGTGAGGTTTCGAAATGATTCAACTCCTCAATCAGCTTTTCATGATTCAGGGTATTATAAGGCATCGATAACCCCCCCAAGTCATGACCACCAATATGACAGTGGTAGTACAAGCATAAGGAGCACGGACAAGCTGCACCGGAATACTCGGCGTTCTGGCCCATTAGATTACAGTACCAATCGAAAAACAAAATATGTAGAAGGTTCAACATCAGGGAGCACGGGTCCTAGTCCCTTGCCAAGGTTTGCAGTGTCAAGGTCTGGTCCCATATCATACAAATAGATGAACTTCAAGGTCTGGTCCCATATTTTACAAATAGATGAACTTACTGAGGAAGTTATGTATAGTTTCTGCTAGTTGTCGACCTATTTGCGGCAAATCAGAGTTGATGTAAATGCTGCGATTTTAGCAATGTTTATATCTAGTATAGATTCTTTCATCTGTCTATCAATGTCTAGTCTTTTATGCTTTGATTAACGTCTTCAGTTAGCCCGATGAAGTAAGTGCACAATCGGGTCATATTTTGGGTTAATAGATTGCTTATAATGCGTTAGATTTGTTTTGGATTCTCGTGTCCTACCAGAGATTGCCAAAATCTGTCTCTAGGGAGTAACAATTTGGGTCTAGTGTCATTGATTTCTCTGACATTTATTAACAAAGAGGCAACGTTTATACAAAAGCTTCTTCTATTTACATAAACCTGCACAACTATAAGGATGCAACAAAGCCATTGTGCGAGTGATTAACTACATATTTATACTATAGGTAAGAAACAGGTACATATGTCTTCATGTATCACCTGACGTTGGAACAAGCAACAGCCATATATCATCTTAGGTGATGCCTGGGAGGATATGAAGGAAAAATGTAATCTGTTAAAATGAATGAAGACACTAAAATACAACAAAAGAAAGGACAATCCAGGAATGAACCTCAACGTTTCTTTAGTTCCCCGGCGAACTTTGCAACGAATAGTTGGAAGTCCAAGGCGTTGGTGAGCCTCATAACGGTGGCAACCCGAGAAACCTGTCATATAGAGGCAACAATGAAACTTAATCCTACATTGTCTGCAGAAACAAAACTAGTAAATATGTAGCGAACTTGAATAATGTCCTCACCATAGTACACTCCATCAACCTCAAGCACGTCAATCTGCAGGAATTTGCAAAGCTTAGGATGATAGTTGGAGAGGATTGTGAAGAACAGAACAATAATAGAAGAACAGAAAGGTGGTGCAACGATGTGTAGATTCAAACAAAAAGCTGTGTCTCAATGGCCAGTCAACAAAGGAAAAAGAAGCATTACGGCAAAAAAGTTGAATTGTTTCCCATTTTCATCTTCATTCAAGTTATGAGCACGATTGAACTTGCTTTTTAAGTCTGAAAATGCATAACTGAATGAACAATAGTCAAGCTACAAGGTCCCCATAACAATGTTGCCAGGGACTATGACAGCAACTCGGGCATCAAGTACTCCTACATCCTAATTCAGCACAAGCACTCTACTACATGCATTTGCCATCAAGTACTAACAGGGTTAACAATCTCTTAGCCTCTTACACCATTAATTTTATGCCTCCCAAAACTGAAACACTTTGGTTAGAAGAAGATCTAAAGTCTTCTTGTTACCATAGGATACTTGAAGCTGATGAACTACTTTACTAGCCAAACATTGGGACCAAAACTCTGACTACATATGTCAAAACTTAAATCTGAAAACCTATTTTTAAAAAGCTTTCATTTCTTTAAACACCCTAAGTGGATTTTCCAGTGGCATTAACCATTCCCTGTCTGGAAAGTAGAGGGACACCTACAGTACAGAAATAAGTTAGCAGTTAAAAGCCAAGCAGTTTTATCCAGTTCACAAATGAACAAACTCAAATGATGGAAACAAATTTTGAAGGAAGTAGACAATTTTGGTCTTACAGGAACTTGAAGGCCAATTTCACTGATACTGTCCATGAGTTCCTTCACCTTTTGAGGGTCATTTGCTCTAGTGCGCATGAGTGGTCGTCGAATTTTATCAAGTGGAAGCTCCAAAATAGCCGGTCCCCCAGTCTGAGGCACGCCAGGAGGTGACCCTGAAACCAAAAGAGCACAACTTCCAGAAAATAAGGGAAATAATTCAGACAAGCAAAGATATTTACCCAGATCCTCGATTTCTCGATGCGATTTGCATTACAAGACAATCTCCCATTACGAAAAAGATTAATTTCATTTTGCATCTCCAACATATTGTTAGAAACACATAAAAAGCTTCATCTTGACAAGCTATTGTACTCACACATTGTATAGTCAGTTCAATTCTTCTGAAATATGATTCTAACAAGTATGAATGAAGTAATCAAATTCTCCACTATTCTTGAAACTAAAAAGATGGATGGCAACTTTTCTTGATCATTTAAAGTGAAAAAAATTACAACATTAACAACATCTAATAAGGAAAGCAACTCACAAAAATAGCAAAATTTCATGTGAAATTTAAGAGGTTAGCTCCATTATTAGTATATGCAGAAAGAATTAGAAACAAAGGAAAAAAAGACAATTGATTTGAAGGGCTGAGAGATTACCATTAGAGGAAGCAGAGAGAGCAAAGCTCCTGAGAGTGTTGGGGAATTGTACAAGAAAATTGGCCATCTAATTTGCTGGCTATTAATCAAACATAATCCGGAGAACGTTTAAAGGGAAAATATGCTTTTAACAGTTTGGTATTTGCATTCTGCGGCCCTAAATTTTTGCTTAATTACCATAGCACCCCAATCATCAAAATATATAGTGCCAATGAAGATAATATACATAGTAGTCGTCATTTTGAGCCCTGAAGTATTTTTAGTCCCACCCTTTGACCACTATTATGGGCCTGTTTTTTTTTTTTCATATTGGTTTTGGTTTTGGTTTTTGTTTTGTTTTTAGTTTCTACAATAAATTTAATATATTATAATTATTTTTAATATAATTTTTTATATTTTTCAGTACACTTTTTATACTAAAAAATTATTTTTTAAAAACATATTTTCAAAACCGATTTTAAAATATCATAAAGAACAACCCTATGGCTATGGGTGTTATACTTTTTTTTTTTTTTGGAGTTATATTATACTTATTTGTACACTTTTGGCATTTCCTTATCTCATGCCCGTACTTTTTTTTATTACACATTCTATAAAAGAAGGTAGTATTTATATTTTTTAGAGCAAAAAGAACACTAAAGGTCATCAAACTGTTGTCAACGCTTACATTTGGTCATTATATTTTTTCTATTTACTTTTGACCACTGAACTAATGAAAATGGTCGTTGGTTGTAATTTTGTTCTGTCATGAAATATTTTTCGCTCAACTTCAAAACCACATTTGCAGATTCCAGTTCCATTGAAAATCTTCTAACTATCACGACTTGAATTTATATATGACAAACTTATTTTTCATTCAATGTTCTGCTTTCAATCTATGCGTCGAGAGTTGGCATGATGGCTGCCTTAACTTTCTGTGTGGATTTACTTGAAAAAAAATGGATAAAAAGAAAGTAGCAACAAATATATATCAATGTGGACAATTTGCCCCTCAAGAACGACAAGCGAATGGGTGCGTTTAATAGTTTTTATTAACAGAATGGCCATTAGTGGTCACTTTCATTAGTTCAGTGGTAGCGCGAGCAATAGTTTAATGGCGCGTGGTATATTTTGTCCTACTATTTACCTTTATATCTTACTAATATAATGATAAATAATTTATAATTAGTATCCAATTAAAAAGTGTGAATTTAAATAACAAAAATTGTAATAAATAAATTATTTTAGTTGTTAAACTTTATAACTCATAACAAATTTACCTGGTCAAAATAGGATTTTTTTTTCCTCTCAAAATAGAGGGGAATATTATTATATTATTAATAAAATGGTATCTAAATACACTAGGTTCGGACTTTTTTCTTAATTAATTTTTTAAAAATTAAAATTGATGGTTTGATTGTTAAAAGGAAAAGTTCAGTAAGGAGTGAAATGAGATTACAGAAAATTCACATTGGACTTTTTGCCAAAATAATAAACGAAATTTCAAATGCAGTCTTACTACTTGTTTACGTTTTGGGCAGAACTTCTTAGGTGTCAATCAAACCATGGCGGCTGCTGCTGCGGCCATGAATTCCCTGCCATTGTTGCGGTACGCCCCGAATTCTCTGCATTTCCTGCCATGAATTCCCTGCATTTCCTGCCCAGTACTTATTGTTTTTGCTATCTGAAAATTTTAACTGATTTGGCAGTGCCCCGCTCAGCTTTGGCTTGAGAGCTTTGGGTTTTGCTAAAGCATCAAATTCCATCCCCAGAAGCCTCCCGTTCCTTCATGGCCCCATTAACTTCCGCAGGTACACAAACGATCGTAATACCCAGTACTTGGTATTCAGTTTGCTGAATTATTTTGGTCAGTATTTGTCTCTTTTCATTTGGTATTTGCCAGAAGCAGCAATGTACTGTTAGTGAGTTATTTTTCACCCATTTTTGTTCTTTTTTACTCCGTGAGATTGGCGTTCTTTTCCTTTTCTTTGAATGTATTGTTTGTGCTTTATTTTAGTTATCATTTTTTTAAGGGACTGTTATGCTTTCGGCATGGGTGTTTGTCTTGGAGTAATAGATAGATAGATTGATTACTTGCAATTTTGCTCATGCCTTGGCCCTGAGAATATTGCATGGTAATTAAGATAAAATATGGGTCCTCGTTTTGGGAACGAGGGCTGTTCTGGGGGAAGGGGAAGTAAAACTGAAAAGAGGAGAGAAGATGCGCATTGTCATCACATTTGGCTTCTTAACATGAGTGCATCACTAGGGAAAAGAAAACAGACGAGTATATCAGTTTTGATTTCTTGTTTACTAGTAAAACTTTTGATCAGGAATTATATGGTTCTCATTAGTTCTTTAACTTAGGAGCTGGATAAGATTGAATAATTGGTGTAATTCTGGTAAATTTGTGCATCTTGGAGGGACAATGGAAGGAGGGAATTTCATATTTACTGAGTAAGACGTGAATAGAAGTTAAAATTGGTTTTGAGATGATTATGACTAATTTCATATTCATTTGCTAAATGGCTATTGATGTTATACTAGTCTTCCTGTTGAGCTGAATATTACAACCCTTCAAGCGTCATGTGTTAATGTTTCTTGAGGAATTTTGTTGACATCCTATGCAATCATCAATGTACATGTGAAATGTATTTATTCAGCTATAGTTTCACCCAGAAACATATTTCAGTTGAATCTTTTTTCTTTTTTCCCTTCCATAGAACAATGTCGTCTGTAGGCGCTACAAATGATGAAGAAGCCTCTGCTAGAGCTGCTGCAGCAAATGCTGATAATGGAGCACCTACCATGTATCTTCTTTTTATATATGTTTGGGTATAAAGTATATCTTTTGGATATATTGTATGCCTATAACAATTTAACCACTCAACCATTTAAAATGGTCAGTTTTGGCCATTCAATAAATTCCAATGATTGGATGTGTGGTAAGTGGGTGTGACCATCTCTTTTATCCAATGGTTGAAATTCATTGAATAGTCAAAAGTTACCATTTTATATAGTTGAGTGGCCAAAAGTATACTATCCGAATAGTTTAGTGGCTGTGTGGGTAATTTTCCCTATAGTGTTTCAGGGGTCTTAGGAGAAACTATCGGAGATATTATTCTTGCCTTTATAGAAAACAAGTAAAGAAAAGAAATCTTTTGGGTATTATTTGAAAAGATCACCATCCTTGCTCAGTATTTTGTTCAAAAAACTATTAAAAATGACTGTAAAATGTTTCACTAAGTGGCAGCTTTTTTGTTCATTATTGAAAACCGAAAGATGCTTTAAAGGAAAAGATGGATTTGGATTATAGTTGATACTTAGTGAAAAGAGAAACCAGTTTTAAAAATCAAAACCCAAATTTGGATTATAGTTCCTGTTCTGTCATGCTTCCATAAAGTTGCGAGAGAAATATTTGAGGCACGTGGTCTCAGTTCGAGGAGACATTAGAAGCTCTATGGATACCTTATTAAATAAGTGGAGATGGGATATGAGAGAATCAACAAATTGTACTAACTGTTTGTTGAGTTCTGTCCTAATGCTTTGATTCCAATGAATCTCCTTCCCCCCACCCCCTTTCTTCTGTTTTTTCCATTTTTCATTCTGGTTCTTCTTCAGATTTGACAAGATTATTGCAAAGGAGATTCCTTCCAACATAGTATATGAGGATGAAAAGGTACTTGCATTTCGAGATATCAACCCACAAGCTCCCACTCATGTTCTAATCATTCCAAAATCAAGAGATGGATTAACAGAGCTTGGCAAGGTGATTTTTGTGGTTCTCTTTTGGTTTCTCCTTTTAGGCATAACAATGATTGCTGCTTTACTTACTTTTATCTACCAATTGTGCTGTTAATTTAATGACTAGGACATCAAAATCCTACCATGAGTACAATCTAAACTCCCCCACAAGGAAAAGATAAAAAGAGAAGGAAGAAATTCAGGAAAAGGAAATGGGTTGTCCTGAGCTGACTGCTCATTAGAAGATTATTGAACGGAAGTTGTTTGCAACTGAGAATTTATGTTTACAGCTTGTGAGATTATACGAAAACAAGAAATTTCAGTTAAGCAAAGACTGTGATTTACTGTATATTGAGCATATCTTATGTGAAAGAAAAGAGATCACTGCAAATCTTTAGAGTTCAGAAGTATGCTATGTGTTCAGCAATATCCAAATCCTTAGAAGGAAACATCTTCTGTGGATGCTAAAATTTACTATGCACTGTACTCTGTGTGTGTGTCTCTGTATATCCTACTTAAAAGAAAGATAGAGTACCAGATATGAGATGTCTATTTGTGACAGAAGGCCCCAGATTAAGGAGTAAGTAAGATTACCTAAGTAATTATCCTACATTACATGAACAAAGTTTTACTTAGGCAACTCATTATTTTCTCTTTGATCTGTCAACTACTTGTGATCGATATGTCCCCTACTTGTGATCTCATGCCTTATTCATTATGCTGTGCTTTTCTTAAAAGGATATGTTTCAAATGAAGTAGACAAAAATGTATCACAGAACAACATAATTTTTTTTTTGGGTACTGAAAATCATTTTCAGAAGACTAAGTGATGTCTAGGTTATGTAATATGAAAAAAGCAGCATTATGATCTAGTTAGATATTTTCTGGAAATAAATGGAAAGTATACCGTAGGGCTTTTACAAATGACCAAATATTGAGCTTTTGGCAACTGGTTTACAAATATTTAATTGACTGATGTAGATTTTCATTGTGTTTTTTCCATCTTTTTTATTGCTGTTTGAACACTTTTCCTAGTCATAAGATCCTAGTTTGTATAATATTAAGCTTCATAGAACCTTCCATTTTTTCAGTTGCCAAATCTAACTTACCACAGCTTAAGTTAATCCATTTTTCTCTTAGTTTTAGATTAGTATTGGCCAGTCACAAGATTTTCTAGTGCTGTCAAAGGATTATCTATCTGGAAGAGTATCCTGTTGAATTAACTGAATGAAATAGGAATCAAGAACTTTATGTTCAAAACAGCATAAAAAAGCTCAGATGTGACATCGAGCTGAGATATTTGAGCAGCTGATCCAGATGATGTTCACTTATACCTTATGTGCATTATGTCTTGAAGTTAACAGCTTGTGTTTCCACATTAATGTACTGTTTCTGAGTGAGTTTTAATCCTTTGCAGGCTGAAGAAAGACATGGAGAGATATTGGGACATCTCCTTTATGCAGCCAAAATTGTGGCAGAGAAAGAGGGCATAGCTGATGGTTTTCGTGTCGTTATTAACAGTGGACCAACTGCATGTAAGTCTCATCTGTTTTTTGTAGCTTTATATGTGTAAGTCTACATTGCATCCTCTGCAAACCCAGAGTCTGTTGAAAGATTGAAACCTTTCTCATTTATGATAAACACCACAGAACGAAACCATGCAAGTTGATTTGTCGTGAAATTCGTGACTTTCTTCCTCTTACTTGTAGGTCAATCCGTCTACCATCTGCACTTGCATGTTCTTGGTGGAAGACAGATGAAATGGCCGCCAGGATAAGTAAGATCAGGGTTGTAAATGGTAGCAGCTTTTCAAAATTCTCATGTAATTTAGTTTCCTTTTCGCTCCGGGAACTCCTTTTCACTACTTGGTGCATATTTCAGAATAAATTTCATATTCTAATGTTGGTGTAGTTTTAATACTTTTAATGCAATGTTTTTATCAATTTAATATTTTTTCATTTTCAAATTAAAATTAGTTATTCATTATGAAAATAGTTACAGTACTTAATACCGCAAAAAATATTACTCTTCATTCCGTTAGAAGAATTTGATTTCACTAGTATTCAACTTATTACAGATTTTAAAGTACAAAACTTAGTATCAGGGTACATTGAGTTTCAAAAGCAAAAAGTGTAAATAAAAAAAGACAAAAAAAACAGAAAAAAAAAAAAGAAAGAAAGAAGAAAAGCAACCAATGGAAGACTTTCCAACCATTATTTGAATTTCCACAAAGATAAAAACAACATCTGCCTGCGTTCTTTGAATACTTTCTAAAACATCCAAAGGTTTAACCTTCATCCGTGTAAAGCAACACAAAGTTACCAAAGCAACTTTGTTCCATAGCTCTAGTTTTTGTGTCATAATTAATATACAAGTCAATTTTACAACAAGAGCTAAATCCATCTTTCTTCTATATTTTGTATATTCTGTGAGAATGACCAAAACAATGGCTACACAACACCTGCATAAATAACATACATCTAGAACACCTCCTAACATCAAGAACTGAGCGGCTGCTCCAGCAGATCAGAAGCGATGCAGCAATATCCCTGGAAAAGAATAGATAGCCTGCCGCCATATCAACAGCCCATAACGCCAACAAAAAGGAAGCCATTCTGGCTGATAAGAGTACACATTACCCAGAATTTTGGTCATCAGAAGTATGGGAAAATGTAAGTTATAGTGTTGTAAGAATTCCTGAATGGTTCGAACACAAACAAGAACAGTCGGGCTCCGGTAACTGCCTTTTCACTAGTCGTTTATCGCGATTTATCATGAGTTTAATAAGAGGTAACTTCTGTGAAACTTGGCGCCATGTTTCTTGGACTGTCCCATTAGGATCCTCGTATTCAAAATAATGTTTCACCTGGACAACCAAAAATATTAGAACCACTACAGCACAAAGATATCTTTGAACTAAGGTAAATAATATTATAGTTCTTTATATTTTAATTTTTCTACATCGATAAATCACGCATAGGTTTTGGAGATAAGGATGCGAAAAAAGAGCACAAACCATTAGAGCCTGTTTAGAATATCAAGTCCAGACTCTAGCACATGATACAAGCCAGTGAGAAATGAAATTTCGAATAATTAAGCCTAATTCAAATGAATCAGGTTTTTGGCTACTAAAAGAAATTTTTACAACACTCTCATGAGATTCAGATAAGCGAAACAAACCAAAAGAAATAAATAAAATCAGGAGATGCTTGATATATAAAGAATAACAGCTCTTTTCCTTTGGGGAGGAGGGGTTGATGCCACATATGATAAGAAATAGAAGTCACATCCTGTTACAAAAAGCTTCTTTTTTTGCTGATATCTTGACTAACAGGTCAAAGTACTCTACTTGCGATCTTTTTATTTAGATGGTTTTCTGCCAAAGTATCAAATACCTAGTCCCAAATTATGATCCAAGAAATTCCATTATGACTTGCTTATTAGAGAATATCTATAAATCATGCCTTCAAAAAGTATAATAGAATAAAGACTAATCCCTTACAGCTGTTAGAATAAACTGAAGCTGAAGTCCTTGACACAACTATAAGTAAGCCTAACATGATTGACCCGCATTTCCTCTCCCTATCTTCTGTTCAACTACCAATCCAAACAGCACATTCATAATCTTAGCTTTCACATATGACCCTAACCATAATGACTTGATCATGCATGAAATGCAAATGTCCTTTGAGATCCTCAATCTTAAGTCAGCTTTGCAAATTTAGACCTATCACACCTGTTCTAAATTTCAAAGTTTTGAACCCACAAACTCCAAACTAGGCCAGATTATGACATCTTTCCTCCAAATAAACTCAACATCAAGAAAGACGACAGACAAAGTTGAGATAGATTAGCTTACGGAAACTTCTTCACATACAAAGAAAGAATTACTACCTGCATTTTCCCTTTTTAAATTTCCTTATTTGTCTATTGCTGCTAAAATCTATTCCCAGGAGGGAGGGAGGGAGGGAGAGAGAGAGAGTACCTTTTTCAGATTTTTCTGAAACTCCAAAATCTGATCGGTGCTTACTTTCCTGAGCAAGTTCACCAAGAACCCTGGATTCACAGCTGAATTTGTGTCCACAAAAATTGCAATTTTTCTGTAGTCTATAACATCTTCAAAAGGCAGCTCAATGTAGTCACTTACAACAACTGGTACACACAAGCTCCCTATGGCATCAAAAAGTCGGCAAGCTGATGGAGTATCACCAGCAGGGTGCAAACAAAACTTCGAGGTGTGCATCCCTTTCGTTGCTTCTCTACGGCTCTCTCTAGACTGCGCACCATGCTTTATTATGACATCTACTTCATTCTCTAGCAATTGAAAAAGCAGGTCACGAACCTTTCCCCCCTAAAATTTCAACAGCAGAAGGAAGACAACACTTATTATCCAAAACAATTATAAATGAAGAGGCGAGAATGGTAAGCAACAATAAGAAAACATGGTCAACAAGAAAGTGAAAAGTAGACATACATCATATGGATACAAAATAACATCTACAGGATCTAATGAGTGGGCTTTACTTTCTTTCTGTTTTAACTTATTTTACCAAGTCAGTCATTGGCAATCCCATGATATGGATCAATAAAGTTATTCCTTCCAGCTTCCAGTAATTAATGGCTAGATGTCAGCAAAGACTTGTTGGAAATATTTTCAATGCGCACGAGAAATCAAGCATTGATTTCCTTTCTAAAAAATGATTCATCATCATACTTGTTAACAAGATAACTATCAATTCTAAGTTAAAGGCATTTTATTTGGATGGTACAGCTGACAAAAAACTAGCTCACTACCATAAAAGTAAATAAAAGAACATTCAACTCTAGGTAGCTTCAGGTTTGAATTGTTCCTTCCTAATCAGATGATAATAACAGGTAAGTGAAGATAAGATATGAATCCTTTTCACAAGTTGCAGATATATTACCTCCTTTCGAAATCTGTTCCCCATGAAAAAAAGCAGTTTGTCACGATTCTCTACCCCAATTTCACCCAAGTACGGATTAATCCGATGTGAATATGGCAAAATTATATCTTTAACTAGCGATCCTTGTTCACGAGTCAATCTCCCAAAATCCGAAACTAACAAAACCCCATTCTTTATCCTGTCCACTATCTTGTACAATGCATTAGGATCCTGACACACAAATACATGATCCCAGCCATTATTCCTCTTCCAGTACACTTGCTCCTCCAACCATTTTAGTAAAGACTCCTGCAACACCAATGGAAAGGAACATAACCCTGTTTCCAGTTAGCTTGACCACGAAAAAAAATAAAAATTAACAAAGTAGTTCATCAGATAAACGACCAGACCTAGTAAACAATGAAATATGCATACACACACACACACACATATGTGAGTGCAAAAAACCGTATTGCAGTCGCATCATAGTGCAAGAATGTACATACATAAGCACAAACTAACACAATTCTCTGTCAATTGACTTCAGGGGATCCCTTGCTCCTGTCATCTAGAGCATCTAAATGTGCAAATATTTTTTCAAACAGAACTTATTATGTCGTCCATTATCAACCAATAATATAAACTAAAAGGTAAGGAACTTAATGTAATTATCCAAAACAGATCAATAAGGATTCAACAGGGGAAACCTTAAACTATTAGACTACCTAAAAAAGGCATCATTTTTCCACACAAACAACCGAAATATCCAAGTTTAAATGACTAAGCTAAGAAATCCAGCTCACTATGAAGCCCCGATCCATCCAAAAATCATTGCAAGAACCTCCAACATTCTTCAAAAGACAATTTGTAAATTATCAAAACTAAATTTTTTTTTTTCTAGAAGCAAAATAAGGAGCTAAAGTATTACCTGCATCTCCTCATCACTATACGTAACCGGCTCACCCACAGTTCCGGGCCGGTTCATATTAACCACGAGACTTATAGACGAGAAAAAAGGGACGTAGAAAATATCGGCTTCCTCAGGGTCATTAACCCGAACCACGGCGGAGTCAACCCTCTCGTGGGCCGGCCGATTCAAGTCACGAAAAAGATACCACTCGGCAGAATGCTGATTCCCGGGATACTTCAACGACGCGTCGCCACTACTCGCGGCGCCTCCTCCCCGCGCTTTCGCGTAGCTCTCGATCACCCCATAAGTGAACTTCCTCGGCAGATCGTACATGTAAATCTTCACGGGTCGGGCATTGACGTTTCCCGGCGAACCCAGGAAGGAAACACCATTGCTATTGCCATTGAAATTGGGAGCGAAGAAAGCAAAGTAGAGGGCGAAGAGGGACAAGGAGATGAGGGAAGCGAGGGTTAGGGTCGGTTTCAGGAGGAATTTGCGGGGCGGCATTTTGGGAGGAGAATTACTACCATTACTGAAGAGTTGGGAAGACGGCGGGGGAGATCTGAGTTTGGCTCTTGCCGTCGGAATCATTTGAAAATTGATTTAAATAAGGAGAATTAAACAAACTTTTTTAAGGACAATCAGAGATTCAAAATCCCATCATCATCGGATGGGGAACGAGGTTTGTCTGAGAGTACTTTCTGGTAGTTCGGTACTTTCTGGGGGACTCATAGGCTCATAGCACATTCAGTGTGTGAACAGTTGTAGATGAGTCCCCCAACTCCCTATTCCAAACTTTTATTCTAATAATTAAGAGTAAAGTCCAGGTTCCTTACAACTAAGGGTCCGCTTGATTCGTAGAGGGGAATGAGAATGGAAATAGAAATGAGATTGATAATAATGGAGAATGATAGTATAGGTAATCATTGTATTTGTGTTGTTTGGTTTGTGGTAGGGAATGACTATGATTACCATTGATGTTATTTGGTTCAAAAATAAAAATTTTAGGAAATAAAATTTATTTTAATTTTCTTACGCTTAACATTTAATATCTTATAAACTATTTATATTTAGATGTATTACAATGATAATTTTTACTAATTAAAAATTTTTAAAATAAAAAACACACAAAAAAAAAATTATACAAATGAATGATTCCCATTCCCTCAAAATGGAGGAGAATGGATGATTGAAAGAAAATGGGATATGAGGGTGGGGTCCGGGGAATGAAACCCCAAAACCAAACACCTCCTTTCATTTCCATTGCCATTCCCCTCTCCCAAAACCATGAAACAAGCACCCCATAATAATCTTTTGGAATCCTTACATTTCAAAATCATCTTTTGGTCTCTTATATTTCAAAATGATTTTTTGGTAGCTTTTATTTTTTGAACAATTTGGTCCATTGATTGTTTAACCCAATGTAAAACATTAATATCATTCATTTGATGCCTACACAACTCCGTTAGCAAATGACAAACTTATCCCTTTGTACTGTTCAGTGAATAGTACATATTATTTTTCTTACTTTTAAACTAATACAAATGAATTAAATGATTTGGAGAGTGAAAATGTAGAGTAAATGATGTGGCATCACATGATAGTTACACTTGGCAGTCTTAATTATAGATGTCCAATAAATTCTTGCCATGTGTGTTGCCTCGTCAGTTACCCTACAGTTTCACTCTAAATTTTCACTAATCACTCATTTTTCAAACTTGTATTGTTTGCGAATATCAGTAATACTTTTGAAAATTATCACTTTCAATAATATACATGCACATACACACACACACACACACACACACACTTGTACTTCTGAATAGTACCAATAATAACGGTTTTTTTTTTTTGGAAACAGCCAATTAAGTGGTTGGGGATCCTTTATTAAAATAAAAATTGAGAGTACAAAGAAATGAGGGAGACATAATGACCTTACCTCTTGAATCACAAAAATGAATCAAACTTGAACCATCCTAAGATTTGGAACCAAGCGGCTATCCGAAATTGCAAGCCCCTTGATCCAGTTAGGGAGATCTAAAACTCCCCCAGTAAAGGTAGTCCGACTTGAACTTGCCTCCTTGGCCAAACCATCTACTACTGAACTGCCCTCTCTGTAAACATGCATAATGCATTAGTGAGAATCCAAAAGGTGCCAAATCTGTCGCAAAGTATGAATATTCACCCAAAGAACTTTAAAGATGCGACGAACCATATTAACTAGGGATAGAGAATCCGTCTCCACCTCCACTCCCTGCAAGTTCAATCGATTACACTCCCTCAGGCCTAGTAAAAGTGCCTTCGCCTCTACTTTGAAATTTGTTCCATAACCAAGATAAATTGAACATGCTGCTGCAACCGTGCCATAACCATCCTAAATCACAAAGCCTGTGCCAATGTGCCCTGGATTCTCCAGAGTTGACCCGTTGACATTAAGTTTCTAGTTCCCAAGTGCCGGAGACCATGCGACTAGCTTAGCTGCCATTCTTCGAGGCTGGTGGAGCCTTGGGATTAAACCTGTGCGCAACCAACCCCTTTCCATCCGAGAATCTCCTTCCAGAGGCCATACATGGAAAATATCTACAAACAGCCCTTTCACCTCCCGGATTAGACCCCAGCTAGTTGTTAATTTTTCCTCAAATATCCAATGATTCCGCGCCTTCCAAACCAGCCAAACCACTAAAGAGGGTAGCAAATGAATCAACTCCCCCTGGATTTTTAACAAAGCCTGAAACCTCCACAGATAAGCCAGCCTATCCCAGAGTAATGGGAACTAGAGTAGGGGAACTTCCAAGAGCCGAGAGAACTCCTCCCAGACTTTTCTCGCCAGCACACAATCTACAAAAAGATGTTGAACACTCTCTGGCTGCTCACAAAAAACACACTTTGAAACCAGTTGGAAATTGAGTCCCATTAAGATATCATCCAAGGGGAACAAGCAATTTAACAAACACCATACAAATATTGATACTTTCCCTGGAACTCGCAGCCCCCATATCACGCGAAAAGAGGGTAATTTTTGGTGAGATAGGCGAATCCTTTATTCGCCGTCCAAACTGAGAACTCACCATCTGAACTTGGCATCCAAATTAACCTATCAGGCTCTTCTAAAATATGAATGCTCTCCCGATTGCCACTGGTAATCCCTCCCCGAGCATCGGCATGCACTAATGTAGGTTCATAGCGAGCTACAAACAGCCAAGACTGGGAAAGGCCAGTCCTCCCCTTCCCAAATATCCCCTAGCATGCCTCTTTCCAACCAATTCGACTCTCAAAAACTGCAATCCCCTTGTCCAACCATAACGGTGGAATTCAGTGTAGCAATTTCCTCAACATCCGATATCCTTCACCAAGTATTTGAATTTTGAAAATGACTTGGCAAGGACCACATAAAACTGGCCCAAAAACTATCACCTCTCTATAGCTTCCACCATAATTTGCAAGAAAAGCTTTCTATAATAACCCCCATCCTTCGTACTCCCAAGCCATTCTCCTTTGTGGAAAATACAGGCGATCCCAGCAGCGCCACTTCCTCTTGGGTCCAAACTACGTTCTACCCCACCACAAAAAAGGATGCAAAAATCTTTTCAAACTCTCCACAGTGCCCTTTTGGGGCTTCAAAACTGCTCATATATGCAGCGGCATAGAAGCCAAAACATGGTTAATCAACACTAAACGGCTAGCCAGTGTAAGCCAATGGTTTGACCAAGCATCCAACCTTGCAGAGACTTTATCTAGCATTAGCTGAAACAGGGTCTTCTTCTTTCTACCAGTAAAAATTGGGCACCCCAAATAGGTGAAGGGGAGGGAACCCTGCCGTATACCCATGTGCATCTCCATTCGAGCTAGCACCCTTGTAGGGGCTGTATCTCCCAAATAGTATAAACTCTTAGCCTTGTTTATTTTCTACCCCATTGCTCCCTCATAAGCTGCTAGAAAGAGCATAAAGCATTTCAAAATTTTCACTGTAGCCTGCATGAAAATTACCGTGTCATTCGTATAACTCAATGGGTGACAGGCAAGACTCCCCTTGGGACTCCATAGTACTACAGATAATTATGTTGAAACAAGTGATGTAACCCCCTTGTAAAAGCCTCAAATACTAACGCAATTAAAAAGGGCGGCGACAGAGGGTCTCCTTGCTTAATTCCCCTTGAAGCTTTAAAAAATCCTCGAGGGACTCCGTTTACCAAAATCGAAAACCAGCTAGCAGATAAATTCCCCAAAATAATCGTGACCAGAGATCCATGGAAGCCTAACTTTAAAAGCAGGCTATTTAGAAACCCCCAAGACACTCTATCAAAAGCCTTCATCATGTATAATTTGATGACAACAGTATTCCCCACACCTTTTTATCCAAAAATCTGAGCATCTCCTGTATGAGGAGCACATTATCTGCCAATTCTCTCCCTGCAACAAAAGCGGACTGTTCTTCTGAAATTAATTGCGGTATGAAAGGATTCATTCTCTCAATGACCAGTTTCGAGCACACCTTGTTCAGAAAATTGCCCAGACTTATAGGTCTAAAGTTCGCAAATGAGGATGGAGATGGTTTCTTTGGGAGCAAAGTAACCTGGACACTTGCAACTGCCTGCAGAATTGGGATACCCAGCATGAATTCCTGAACTGCATGGAATAAGTCCGAGTGATTTGTATCCCAACAGGATTTATAGAAAAAACCAGAGAACCCATCACTTCCAGGCGCACTAGAGGAATCCATTCCAAAAACTACCTCCCGCAACTCCTCCAAAGTAACAAGTCAGAGCAACTGGGTATTATCCTGGTCAGTGAGGATCAGTTTATAGTCCGAAGAAACCAATCAGTTGCAGCACCATCCCAATCTCCCTGTCTACAGACAACAATTTTTTGAAAAAGGATTTAGCCTCCCTACCGATTTCCTCTGGATCCTCCAACCAAATTCCTTCCTCATTTTTTATCTTAAAAATTACCTGTTTCGAGTGTTTGGCCTGTACTTATTTATGGAAGAAGCTAGTGTTTGAATGGCCCTCTTGTAACCACCTAATTCTTGATTTTTGTCTATAGAAAGTTTCCTTCTCCGCCTGCCTTGAAATTAAATCAACTCTGGCAGGGTCTAGAATTCCCTCAACTGACTGTGTAGGCGAAGCATCAAACGGTTCCTTTAGTTGGCAGACCAACTCTTCAGCCTCTCTTACATTCTGGTGAACATCTCCAAAAATTGATTTATTCCAACCCCTCAGACAAGCTTTTAATCTCCTCAACTTCAGTGAGAAACCTTGCATTCCATACCCCTCAATTGGAGTTTTCCAATTCTCCTTCACCACCTCTGTGAACTCTTGCCTATGCAACTACATTTCTTAGAATTTAAATGGTTTTGGGCAAGAAGGCAAACATGTTTTCAAGCTCAAAAACAAAGGAACATGATCTGAATGTGTCCGATTCAAAATCTGAATATTACTACCAGGAAGTGCTGCATCCAGTTCTCACACGCAAGACCACGGTCCAGCTTTTTTCCAAACTCTCCCATCCCTCACGCCAGTCCAAGTGTACCTACCCTCAACCGTTGGGAGTTCCACCAATTCCGCAGCCTGTATAAATTCCACAAAATCCCTCATAGCAAGGGCATCTGGACAACCCCTCCCTAAATATTCCTATGTCGATTATACCACATTAAAGTCACCCAAAAGCAACTTAGGCCCCTGCGGCAATCTCAATAAATTCTCCCAAACCCCCTGCCTATTCAATCGCGTGTGTTGCGCACAAATAAAAGCAGAAGTCCAAGGCACAGGTAACAGGGGAGCAACCCCCAAAGCAATGTACTGCTCATTATTTTCTACTAAATTAACAACATACCACCAGCCTAAAAAATCAGATATTGCTACTTACATTACTTAGAGCATTATCAAATGAAAATTTAACTCTTCTAATTCAATCCCATTAAGCATAGGCTCAATTAAAACCAAAAGAGATATTTTATGCAATTGTACTAGTTGCCGAATCCTATTTTGTGAAGGCTGACTCCTAATACCACGAACATTTCATACTAACAAATTACAATTCATGGAGAAAATTTGGAGGGAGCATTAATGACATAGCTGTCTCTGGTAAGCATGGTTTCTTTTGGGACACATATGTCTTTGGCTTGAACTGCTTGGGCTTGGGGACCTTCTCGGTTACCACTGAAGAATTAACAAGGCCATCCAAATCGCCTTGAGAAGCAATGAGTTGTTGTTGTACTATGTCCTGCGGTGGTAAATGTTCTTGTCGATCATTCCCCCCTTTTAAAAAGGCCTTACAACTAGCCTTTTCCCATGAAAGTTGGGCCTCTACCGAATCCAAATTCTGTACCTCAACCGAAACCAAATTCTTACCTTTAGGCGGAAGTTCTGAGAAAAAAACCCCCTCCTCAGAATTAGAAACCAGCGGCAAAAATCTTGATCCCATTGCAGGCGAAACCTACGGCGAACCATGTTGAGACCTAGGCCAAGAACCTGCATGTTGTGGGGAATCATGCAGCAAAACAAGGGACCCCTGCTGGGGGAATTTTGGTGATCTCTACTGTGGTCTTTTTAGCGAGGAAGGGGGTTGGGTTTGTGATGAAAGGGGGCTTGGAATGGGGTGAGGTTTTAACAAGTTGACGGGAGTAGCCTAAGAGCTTTCCTGGTGGATGGTATTTGCTGGGATAGTTATCTTTCCATAGATTTGGAGGCCCGATCCTTCTCCTTGATCGACACCTGGCTTAGGGAACATGAAGGTGGCTATATTTTCATTTTGGGAGGAGAGGGTTCCGTTGGGATATTGTCTGCAATTCTGGAAAATCAAGGGAATGGGGCATTGATTGTTTAGTCTGAGATTTAAGATTCTGTTTGGTGGAAGGTTTCAGATCAGAATGTGTTGTGTGGAATTTTGTTTGGCAGTATCCTACTTTGTTGCAGACCCGACAGTATTTCGGGACAAAGTCATACTCGATCGAAGCAAGATGAATTCTGGGCGGGAAAGGCTTCAACAGATCAACCTCTGAGCATATTCATATCGCAGAAGGCCTGGATAAATTCTTCATCGCTTCATTTGTCTTCAGAAATTTTTTGACTTCCCAGTGTCATGACAGAAGCTTCATTATAGTATATTGATGAAACATCCTACAGCGTAAACCAAAGAGGGGTCCATTTAAGAACCCTCATGGGAAAATTCCCAAAATTCCACAAAGCCTTCATCCAACAACGTTGGTAATCTGCGGCTAGATTGAAACAAATTAGGACATGGCGATGATCCATCAGGCCCAAATCATATTTGTCTTGAATCCTGCAGTCTTGAAGGCCTTCTTCAAATCATCCATGGGTGGCCGACCTTTCGAGAATTTCCCGACGAGAGCCAATGTGACACCCCAATCCCGACTTCCCTGTTTCACGTGGGAGCCGCGACCGAGATGCCCGCTTGGTTCGCACCAGTACTCATTCATGATAAATAGAACAAGACATTCATTTATTTAAAGTAAGTTATAAAACTTCAAGCTATATTATATCCTCAAAATATATACACACTAATTCACACGATCACATTTAGTACTTCAAAATACTAAAACTAGATTCTTTAGTAATACTACAATACTAATATTCCAAAACCTAGTAGCGATTACTTCCGAGATCTGTTGCACGCAAAATGTCTAGAGGGTGAGCTTCCATAAGTTCAATGAGGTTGCACTGTTAAAATTATTACCGAGTAAATATTACCACCACATAACACATAATTCCTTCACACATAGGGGGAACACGTAAGAGATAGAAAGAGCATAATCAGGATGCTATAACGAGAATTGATATAATTCTTGGGAAAGCATCAGCAATTATACTTTACTTGAACTTGGACATTGTGCAATGTAAAACTGGTACACTGCACAATGTTAACTGTGACACTGTACAATGTAAAACTGGTACAATGTACAATGTGATAATGCTACAACTGAACTGTAACTATGGTAACTTGGTGCGTCGTTTTTACACCAAAATATACCTACTCAATTTGAGGTGAAATTTAGCACATAGTAAGTAAGGTTGTCTCCACAGGGAACGTGATTAATTCCTTCCTTCAGTTAACTAAACATAGGTTTGGGAGTGAATTTCATCAGGATTAATATGGGAATAACTTAATAAACTAAAATAATAAAACAAACTAAAACAATAAAGAAAATGGTTCTGGCAAGCACATGACTTCACACTAGTTCAAGTAGTTCGTTCATTGACTCAGGATATGTTTACAAACAGAAAATCAATCAGTTATGGTTACCGACGACGCGTCATGCATAACCTCATTCCATCTTATTTTTCCGATCGTTAGGATGACACATCTCTAACTAATCTCCTAATTAGCTAGTAACCTAGAGAGACGCTCTACTAGATTAACCGACTAACAACATTAAGAAACAAGGGAACCTGATTTTAGCCAAAAGACTCTGACACAGGGCCATTAGACTACCCTGTTATTCTCCCTACCTGAAGGTAGTCTTACCACTGATCGGACTCAAAGAGGACGCCTCGATTTATCCTATTGGTTTTCCATTATTGTAGTTTAACTTAAGTGTGATCAAGACCTAAGAAAACCTGAGAATAACAAGAACTTCCATTCATAAATTGTAAAACGGTTCGGTCTCACGAACATACTTAAATCAGTGCTCCATCATTTATTTGCCGAATAAACTAATCTAATTATAACTTGTAAGAAAGAAAGTAAAATAAGAAAATCAGGAATCACTAATGACTAACCAAATTACGTAATCCAAAAAGCTATAAAGGAAAACATGTTAACTATGTAAAAATATAAACTAAAACAAAAAGACAATACATGCTAACTGCTGGATGAAAAGAAAACAATTAACTACTCTACAAACGGGCATGGAATTCAAACAAAGCAATCAATCTTCCAGCCCGTCTAACCTCTCTCAGTCTTCTTCTCCTATTTATAATAGCCAAAGGATGAAAGAAAACTGTCCAACTTTAACTTCTCCATATTCTTCTCAACTGGTGGCAGTTGTTGAGAAGTTTCTTGCATCATACACCTTAACTTGCTGCAGAGTGGGAACTTGCAGTTTTTGATAGTAGAAATCACAACTCCTCACTTTTATGAACTGCTCTTTTCTTTTCTCAGTAATAGGTGGAGTCCTAATCAAACTCATTTTCCTCAATTTCTGTTCCTGGATTCCCTCTTTTAATCCAACTTCTCTTCACGTACGTTCAACTCCAAGAAGGGAAAATCCTGCAATATTTAAGAACATTTAGTGCAGATAATGCCAACAAAATAACTCTAAAATTGGCAACCATTAATCACAAAATAGAGCTCTATCATAACTCTCGAGATATAATTGAACTACCTATTTAACCATTTAGTTGAACGCTCAAACCCGACGCTGACGCGCAGATTTCAACAACTAAACAAGGTTTGGGGATCCTAACTAGAATGCACAACTAACTTTTGAACACTGAACTTTTAACCTTCAACACTTAACGTGAAACACTTAACACTTAACATTAAAACTATAATCATAACTACACAATAATTGCAGTCATACAATAAACTTAGATAGACACTTCACTTATACACATAACTCGACATTTGAAAAAAAAGCACAAGGGGGGGGGGGGGGGTGATGAGAAGCTTTTTTTCGTACAGGGGGGTGATGTTCCACTTTTGAAAAGCACTGGGGGGTGGGGGGGGGTGGGGGTGGGGGGTGATGAATAGATTTTTTTTGTACAGGGGGGTGATGTGTAGCTTTCGAAAACCACAGGGGTTTTTTGAGGTGTTTCATTTAACTTTTCACAATTACAAGTCATAATCTTAAGCATCATTTGTAGCGCATGCATATAACTAGATATAAACTTAACATTAATCATAAAGCATGCTAATTCATTTATTTACGCAATTAAAACATTTAACCCCTTTAGTGAGAACACTCACCTCGTATATATATCGCTAATATTTTGTAAGCAAATTTGTATTTCATAAATATCATAATTCAGACTTTATTCGTATATCTAAATAAATCTCTAAATTCTAGGTTCTTATAAAAATAACTTCTATATTATTAAGTAATTTTTATAAGGAAATAATATAAGTTTCATGCCGAAAAACTTATTCCTACTTTTAAAAGGAATTTGTAACCTTTAAACTTTAATTCTAATTTATTCCGAAAATACCTAACAAATACACCAAAAATTTTAATAACTACTAATTTAAGAAAATAGGAATTTAAAACCCTTTAAATAGCCATTAAAATAGTTTTAGTAAAGATTTATAAAAGGAATTATAAAGAAATAAGCAAAAGAATTTTAAAATTACAAAAAGTTAATTTTTTAGAAAACGGATCGGTTTTAACCGATTGTTTAATCAGTTAAAACCGATCCAAAATGGTTTTACCCGTTTCGGAAACGTTTTTTCGATTTTCTTGAGAAACGATCCGTTTTACCCTCTTTGTGATCGGTTAAAACTGATCGAAGCCCAGAAAACTTAATTTCGAAGTTTTGCTTCGGGTTTTTACGAAATCTTTCACAAAAATCATTTTTTCTTTAATTCTTTTTGGTAAAATCATTTCAACAACATCCCTACAACATTTATATTAATCCATAACACTTAATCAATGTTAAAACATGAAGATTTGGATTAAAATCCTTAAGAAAACCAAAAAACCTCATTTCTTCCATTTTTATGCCTTTTTCTAGAATTCCTAACGTAAAAGTTATCGAAATAGGTTACCTTAACATTATAGAGACTCCCTAGAATGAAATGAACATCGAGAAATGCAGATTCCGGCTTCAACACCTTGCTTTTTTTGTTCTTCTTCTTCCTTTCTCCTTCTTTTTTTCCTACTTCTCTCATTTCTTTCTTTTGCTCTCTTTTTGTTTTAGTGTTGCAGCAATGAAAATGGCATTTAAGGCTTGGGAGAGCCCTATTTATAGGCCAAGTCGCCTAATAAGTTAAAAGAGTTTGAGATTATCTTGAAATTTTATTTTTTTTCATTTCTAGCATAGAATCGGTTTTCCCATATTTAGAATCATGTAAAACCATTTGACTATCCAACAAATTGGTTTTACCTATTTTAGAATCGGGTAAAATCATTCGTAATTCGGTAAGATATTTTTTCACTTTTTGAATTGGTTTTACCCATTTAGGAATTGGGTAAAATCGATTCGGGAAGCGGTGGAATCGGTTTTACCAATTTCACAATCAGTAAAACCGATTACCTTGTCCTACCAATCGGTTTTACCTGTTTCGGAATCGGGTAAAACCGATTGCTTATCCTCCCAATCGGTTTTAATTGATTTACAATAGGTTATAACCGATTGGTCTCTATTTTTCTCATTTTCCACTTATTTTCTTATTTCTTTATTTTTATTCCATAATTGCTAAAATTAAACTAATATACTTATTTTCATATATCCTTAAACATAATCCTATACTTAAATTAATATCTTAATTCCAAATTAAACATCCCAATTTCTAAATTAAATTCCAAAATATTAAAATATAAACCATTAGATTTTATAATCAAAAATTATTTTAAGAAAATTTCTAGTCTTTATAATTACACTTAATTAAGTTTTAAAGCTAAAGGTATGATAAAATGTAAATTATAAAGGTTAAACTAGGACGAGAAACTACGGGGTCTTACAGCCAATCTGAAAGACTCTGAAAGGTGTTCAATCTCCCCATCCGAATACAATGCAAGCTCTCCGAGGTATTCTGTGACTGGCTTGAGAGGCACGGGAGGTGGTGCAACAAACAAGGTGGCGAAAGACGGCGGCTCCACATGAGGGTGAGGCACATCCATGATCGGTGAATTCAAAATTGGGGATTCCGGGTGTTTAGGAGAGAATCAGATCGCCACTCCCAATAGTAATGTTCACGAGTATCAGTAATGCTTTTGAAAAATATCATTTTAAGTTTTTTTTTTTAAAAAAAAACTACTTTAAGTATTACAAATAATAATAATAATAATACTTTAAGTATTAAAAATAAAAATAATAATAACAATAAAACCGATACTTGAACAACACCAATTCTGGAATCTGTCCATCTAATCCATTGTGGGCTAAGGAGAGGTTAATCAAGTTTTGCAGACCACCTATAGAGCTGGGAACATTTCCAGAGAAGAAGTTATTGGAAAAGTTCATCACTATTATGTGTTCCATCAAACTGTCGAAGATTTTTCAGCTCCCACAAGCTTGGTGGCAAACTTGAGCTAAAATTGTTGAAAGCTAGATTCATATTTCTCAAAGAAGTGACCGCACAGTGCCTGAAATTTGATTTCCTTGCAAACCAATTGCAACAAGATTCAACAAATTGCAGATAACGCTGGGTATGGATCCCTTTATGTTGTTGTTGTACAAATACAACTGTTGAAGACTTTGTAAACCTTCAATTGTTGTTGGAATGAATCCAGTCAAGTCATTGTCAAATAGGTCTAACCTGGCAAGAGCACTCAGGTTACCAATATCTTCTGGAATAATTCCTTTGAATTTGCATCCGTCTGCAACAAATAATGGTAGAGGGGAAGCAAAGTTTCCAATTGAAGCTGGAAGCATACCATTCAAAGGATTTTCCCCAATTACCAGTGATCTGCACATTTTAGGTGTTTTATTTTAGGACTTGTTATGGCGGTTCTCACGGGCTTTTGCCCAAGTTTTTAATGTTTATTTACAGTTTTAGAGATCGGGCCTAAGAAGAAAAGAGTGTGCAAAAAAGTAAAAGAATGGAGCAGATGAATCACGCCTGAAAATGTGGGCTAAAAGAGGAGAAAACCCACAAGGAAGCTGCGCATGATTTTAAGAAAGAAGCAAAAGCAATCCAAAGCAAAGACAAAAAGGTAATGGATGCGTGCTGTAGAAGTTTAAATCCAATTGGAATTGTGGGTCAATTACAATTCCAATTGGAATCCTTGGTGGGCCGCCGTCTAAACTCAATTGGAATCAAATCCAATTCATTCTTGATCAAAGAAGACCAGATCACATACATATGGAAAGGAAGCTGATTTGCTGGTCAAGACAATCTGAAACCATAAGGAAACGGAAGTAATTAAATCCGTGTGCAGCAAAAGAAAGAGGAAATCCAATTTGCAAGAGATCTCTTTTCCAATTCCAAGTAGCTGAGTGATTAGTTTCCTTATTAAATTAGGAGATGACTTTTATTTTTTTTTTAATAGGTTTCTATCCCTATATATATATAGGGACGTTATTCTTATAAAAAGGGAGAATCACGCAGGAACAAGTTTGGAGACAACTTTTATATAGAAGTTTATTAGATAAATTTTAGAGAGAATAGTTTCTCAGTTTTGCAAAGAATTTTCGCACAGGATACAGTTTCTCCCTATCTAGTTTTCCTCTGTTTCTCCTCTGTTCTGTTCTGTTTTATTCTGTTTCGATCGCAACTTTGGATTTTCCCGACGGGCAGTCTACCGTTTGGCCAAACCGCCGGTTACCAGATCGCGAATTCTCAATTTCCAGTACAGTATTCTTTATTCTCTTTTAATGTCTTCTTTTATAATTATGTGTTTTTCGTGTTTTATCATGAGTAGCTAAATTATTAGTTCTGGTATTATGTAAGAAGCCATAATCCATGCATGTATGAAACCCAGAAATTAATCTAAGGTCTAATTAAATTATGTTTCTAAATTGCCTGTGTTTATATGTCTAATTACTAAGATTTTATTAAGCCTGATCAACTTAGTTTAATCTGGTAGAGTCAGTGAGTGGCACAACTACCGGCCGAGTAGTACAGGATTAATTGGGTAATAATTTCTAATGCATCGTCAGTAGGAATTATTAGTTTTGGGTTCTTCTAGTTTTTAATGCTTCTATTTGTTAATTAATAAGGTTTGCGGGGACTCGCGGTCTGTTAGTTAACGTAGTTAGGGAATAATTCCTTTGCGGGGACTCGCGGGGGATTATCGAGAATCTATGGAAGAATTGGAATTATTTGCGGGGACTCGCGGTAATACTATAACTGAAACGGCATAAATAATTAGACAAGTTAAGAGGTTTATGATTGCATGCATGAGATTAAGGTGGATTTACATAATACCGGAATTTTCTCTCATTAATTGATAATTGTTTAAATCTTTTATTTAATTATTAGTTTAATTATTATTTTGCTAAATTTACGTGACAACTCTAAGGTCTCTTAAGAGACACAAAGGTGACTACTAGTCATAGTTTTGTTTTATTTGCATGTTAAATTGGAATTAGAATTAGAATTAAATTACCGTCTCTGTGGATCGACCCTGTCTACTACTGTGTTATATTTTCTTAGCATATTAATTGCAGGTTTTAAGCAATATTTTTACTGTATTTGGTAGACCCACGACAAGTCCTATCAAATTGGCGCCGTTGCCGGGGACGGTTACAATTTTTATTCTTTTTCCTTTTTAATGTGCACTGGTGTTTTCTTGTGTTGTGTATGACCAGATCTTCAGGTGCTGAATTACTTAGTGATCCAGAGATCGAGAAGACCTGCAAACGCTTAGCCAAGGAGACACGATTAAGAAAACTCGCAGAAACAGAATCTGTCAGTCGTCCGTTTGCCCAAACGGCCGGTAGCTCCGAAACAGAGTTTTTACATTCTGACTCTGAATCAGAACCAATGGGTGACAGAGAGCACGTAGAGGGCCCAGAAGAAGAGCCCACGCTGAAGGACTTGTGCAGCCATGATGCAGATGATAGAGCGTCAGCAGTAGTCACTCCAACATTGCCCAACGGATTTCCATTGAAGAACGGTTGGCTGAATGGCATCCCAAAATTTCATGGGGGTGCTCGGGATGATCCACACAACTTTCTCTCGGAGTATGTGAAGAATTGCAAGGTGGGGCGCCTACCTACAGGGGCCACCCTCGATCAGCTGAAATTGGTGGCCTTCCCATATGTCCTGACGGGCCCAGCAAACAGGTGGTTTTCCTCATTGCCACCAAACTCTATCACCACCTGGAAGCAGATGAAAGAGATATTCCTGAAGAAGTACTTTCCTCCGACAAAAACCAATTTGGTTATGAAGGAGATCAGCAGCATTCAACAAGAAGTTGACGAGTCCCTTAGCAATTACTGGATGAGGTTTAATGAGTTGGTGGAGAGCTGCCCAAATCATAAGTATTCAGAGGCTCAACTATTGCAATATTTCTACCATGGGATGTGCACCAATGATCGAAATCACATGGATTCATCTAGCAACGGGGCATTCCAGAATAATACAGTAGCCAAGGCCAGGAAGATGATTGAAGACACTATCGAGTCAAGAAGCCAGTTTGGGGAACCCTCCCGTTTGGCCAAACGGCAGGCTGAAGTTCTGTTTATTGATGATTCAGGGGAGGAAAAATTAAATCAGCTGACTACCAATGTGGAGAAATTGACTGCACTGGTGGCGAAACTTGCAACCTCGAACAGTAGTAACAAGGAGGAAATTGTGTGTGTATGCTGTGGCAATCCAGGGCACTTTGCACAGAACTGCAATCTTGCACATGAAGAAACAATTGCTCAAGCTAATGCTGCAGAGAATTGGCACAATAATTCTAATGGGAATTGGCAGCGGAATGCACCCAGGAGGGATCCATACTCAAATACGTACAATCCAGGATGGAAGGACAATCCAGCATTTGGTTGGAAAAATCCAGAAGAAGGAGTTCAAGTTCCCTTTCCCTCAGAAGTAAATCAGCAAGTTCCAGGTCAGATTGTGGGGAGTTCCAACCAACAAGCTTCACATCCAAATATGGGGAGCAATAATCGGAGTAATGGACCAATGTACAGGCCCCCGAATCAGAGGAATTTTTTCAACCCAATTCAGAACAATCCAAGAGGAGGTAGACCAATAGAAGAAGCCATGACGGAGTTATTTGCACAGCAGAAGGAGCAGCGAACAGCCATCGACGGGATTGCCGGAGTGTTATCTCAGTTATCTGCTTCAATTCAAGAATTAAGAGGGAACCAAGGCCAGCTGCCCTCCCAGGTACAGGTTCCACCTAAGGAGAATGTGAACGAAATTCAGCTACGAAGTGGAAAAAGTTTGGGGCCTGCAGTAAAAAAGTCGCAGTTAGCAGGGGGCCGTTTGCCCAAACCGACGGGTGATCCAGAAGCTGAAAGTTCAGAGCAACCAGAACTTGAGGAGTCCATTGTTATCAGATCTGAATCTGAACCTAAGAAGAGCCACGCCCCTATTCCAGCAAGCAAAGAAGTGTACAAGCCAGTGCCTCCCTTCCCGAATAGCTTGCGCCCCAAGGCAAGAAAGATGAAAGAGGACCCAATTGAGTACTTAGAAGTTTTTGAAAAAATGGATGTCAACATTCCCTTCCTAAAGGCGATAAAAATTCCCCCAATTGGAAAATTTCTGAAGGACTTCATGGCTGGGAAACCGAGAGGAGCTAGTAAGGTGGTCCTAGGTGAAACAGTCTCCGCCGTTATTCAAAAGAAGCTGCCACCCAAATGCAAGGACCCAGGTATGTTTTCTCTACCATGTGTGATTGGAGAAAAAGTTATTGAGCATGCAATGTGTGATCTTGGTGCATCTATTAATGTCATGCCCTTATCTGTTTACTTGACTCTATCTGGGGTAGAATTAGCTGAAACTAAGGTTGTGATTCAACTAGCTGATAGATCATGTGTTCATCCTGAGGGGGTATTGGAAAATGTACTTGTGCAAGTTAATTCTTTTGTATATCCGACTGATTTCTATGTCATAAAAATGAATACTGATCCTACTAAAGAATCTGCTGGGGTGTTGTTGGGTAGACATTTTCTTAAGACATCTAAGGCTGTTATAGATGTGTATAATGGATCAATTTGTTTGGATTACTGTGGGGAGAAGTGGCAATTTAACATTGAGAATGCTATGAAACATCCTGATGATGTTGAAAATGTATATGGAATAGATGTCATTGACCCACTTGTCCAAGAATATCTTGAGACGAATTTCTTGCAGGATAAACTAGAAAGGACACTTGTCCAGAGCCTCACAGAAGCTGATATACAGAATTTAAGTGATGAGGGAGTCTGTGAAGCAATTCAGAACCTTGCAGCAGCTGAAGAGTATACAGGACCAGGCGACGGTTTCCCCAAACCGCTGGGTACCGAACGACCCATTCCGTCATTAGTAAAGGCCCCGAAGCTGGATCTGAAGCCTCTCCCAGATAATCTGAAATATTCCTTCTTAGGCGAAGGGGATACACTGCCAGTAATTATTTCCAAGGAATTAACCCCAGCTCAAGAAGATCGGTTGCTGAGAACAATAAGGAAGCACATCAAGGCGATTGGGTGGACCTTAGCCGATGTTCCTGGAATAAGCCCAGATATTTGCCAACATTATATCTTCCTAGAGCCCGACGCAAAGCCATCGCGAGATCCTCAAAGAAAGTTGAATCCGAACATGAGGGAGGTAGTTCTAAAGGAGATTCTGAAGTTATTGGCAATGGGGATAATCTATCCTATTTCTGACAGCAAGTGGGTTAGCCCAGTCCATGTGGTGCCAAAAAAAGGAGGTTTTGAAGTGGTTACAAATGAGAAAAATGAGCTGGTGCCGATGAGATTACTCACAGGATGGAGAATGTGCATTGATTTTCGCAAATTAAATGCAGCTACAAGGAAGGATCATTTCCCCCTCCCCTTTATTGATGAAATGCTAGAACGTCTGGCTGGTAAAATGTTCTTTTGTTTTCTTGATGGGTACAGTGGATATTTTCAAATATGGGTGAACAAGGAGGATCAGGAGAAGACTACTTTCACATGCCCTTTTGGAACTTATGCCTATAGGAGAATGCCATTTGGTCTATGCAATGCCCCTGGGACTTTTCAGAGATGCATGATGAGCATATTTTCAGACATGATCGAGCAGTGCATTGAGATTTTTATGGATGATTTCACAGTCTATGGGGATTCTTTTGATCAATGTTTGGAACACCTGGATTCGGTTTTGGAGCGTTGCGTGGCAAAGAACTTGGTGCTGAATTATGAGAAGTGTCACTTCATGGTTCGAGAAGGAATTGTTCTTGGTCACAAAGTCAGTGAAGAAGGGATCGAAGTGGACAAGGCCAAGGTAGAATTGATTGCCAAGCTACCCTATCCCACTAACGTCAAGGAAATTCGTGGTTTTCTGGGCCATGCAGGTTTTTACAGGCGTTTCATCAAGGACTTTGCAAAAATCGCACGGCCACTTACAAATTTGCTCAAGGACGATGTTCCGTTTGCCCTAACGGACGACTGCCGTGACGCATTTAACACCCTGAAAGAGAAGTTGATATCAGCCCCAATCATTCAACCTCCAGATTGGACAAAACCATTCGAGTTGATGTGTGATGCTAGTGATTATGCTGTTGGTGTCGTGCTTGGTCAGAAAATTGGGAAGGAGACACATGCTGTGTATTATGCATCCAAGACTCTTAATCCTGCCCAATGTAATTACACCACAATAGAGAAGGAGTTATTGGTAGTAGTGTTTGGATTTGATAAGTTCAGACAGTACCTTCTGGGCTCCAAGGTTATAGTTTATACTGATCATGCTGCTTTAAAACACCTGCTACACAAAAAGGAGTCAAAGCCGAGGTTGATTAGGTGGATTCTGCTTCTCCAAGAATTCGATTGGGAGCTTAAAGATAAAAAAGGAGCTGAGAACACAGTAGCTGATCACTTGAGTCGATTGACTCTACCAGAACAGGAGGAACAAATTGGTGAAGAATTTCTGGGAGAACACCTTTTTGCTATAAGTGCGGTAATTCAGGGAGAACAAACTTATCTTGCAGCAGTAAAAGCAGCCCATCCAGACCCATGGTATGCACCCATTGTAAATTATTTAGTTACTAATGCTCTGCCACTTGAATTTTCTCAAGGGAAGAAGGAGAAGTTGATCAGTGATAGTAGGCAGTATATCTGGGACGATCCAATCATGTGGAAGTGTGGTCCTGATCAGATCATCCGACGATGTGTACCAGAATGGGAGCAAAAGAGCATTCTACAGCACTGTCACTAGTCGCCTTCAGGAGGGCATTTTGGGCACAAACGCACAGCTAGAAAAATAATGGACTGTGGTTTTTATTGGCCTAGTCTGAACAGAGATAGCTACAGATTTTGTCAAGCTTGTGAAAGATGCCAGCAATTTGGAGATATTGGTACTCGAGATGAAATGCCACAAGTCCCAATCAAGGTCTGCGAAATATTTGATGTTTGGGGCATGGATTTTATGGGCCCTTTTCCACCTTCCAATGGGTATGTTTACATTCTGCTCGTCGTAGATTATGTGTCCAAGTGGGTTGAAGCCAGGCCCACACGGTCAAATACAGCCAAAGAAGTGAAGACATTTTTAAAGTGTCAATTGTTCCCTCGATTTGGTATTCCCAAGGCAATTATCAGTGATCAAGGGACCCATTTTTGCAATCAGACTATAGCTGGAGTATTGAGGACACATGGAATTCAGCACCGTATTGCTACACCGTATCATCCACAGTCCAACGGCCAAGCTGAAGTGTCGAACAGAGAAATTAAAAGGATTCTGGAGAGAACAGTTAATACCTCAAGAAAAGATTGGAGTCAGAAGCTACCTGATGCTTTATGGGCATATCGGACTGCATTTAAAACTCCTATTGGGATGTCTCCGTATCGGCTTGTTTTCGGCAAGATGTGTCATCTTCCTGTGGAATTAGAGCATAAAGCATACTGGGCAGTCCAAAAGATGAACCTGGATTCAACAGCAGCAGGTGAGGAAAGGCAGTACCAACTCCAGGAACTTGAAGAAATTAGGCTGGAAGCCTACGATTTGGCCAATTGGTACAAGGATCGAACAAAAGCCAGGCATGATCGGCTCATCAGACAGAAAGAATTCCGAGTTGGCCAGCAGGTGCTATTATTTAAGTCCAGGGTTCGTTTATTTGGCTCCGGAAAGTTATCTAGCAAGTGGCATGGACCTTTGGAGGTAGTAGCCGTTTGGCCCAGTGGTGCAGTAGAGGTTCGAGACCCTCAGTCGGGACAGCAGTATAAAGTCAATGGGCACCGACTCAAGCAATTTTATACCTCAAGTCAAATCCAGCAAGTCGACTGCCTCTGGTTGACTAAGTGCCCGCATCACATAGACTAAACAGCTCGCATCCCGTCTGGCCAAGACGTTAAAGAAAAGCGCTACTAGGAGGCAACCTAGTTTATTGTAATAGATTAGTAGTATAAAAAAAAAAAAAAAAAAAAAAAAAAAACGTTATTTGCTTACTTTTATTTATTTATTTAATTTTTATTTATTTCTTTTCGTCTTTTCACAATTTAATGATTTTTTTTTATTTTTTTATTTTTTACAGGGAATGGAGGAGAAATTTTGAGGACAGGAGGGCTTATTACGAATTTTGGGGCCACAATCACACATTGAGGAAGTTCAAGGGCCAATGGTGCAATTTTCTGAATTTCCAGCATTGATTCGGTAATTTCAGGGGTACAAATGTGCAGCTTTACGAAGTTCAGGGACTGGAGCTGTAATTCTTCGGACAGGAGCCACTAATTACAAATTAAGGGGTCAAATTGCATAGTCATGAAACTCTAGGGACCTAATTGCAACATGGTAAATAATTCTTCAATTCTTCCAGTACACTTCACTTCCAGTACACTCACCGATTCCAATTAACCCATCACCCCAATTACCCGCCCCAATAACCCACTGACCCGACCCAATTACCCGCCCCAATAACCCAATTACCCGACCCACCAACCCACCTAACCTAATTAACCCAATTACCTCTGCAACATTCACCCATGAAATTCCTTCCTTTTTCCTTGCTCTGTTTTCACCCGCCGCCCCAATTTTTTTTTTTTCCAGCCCCCCTTTTTTTTTCAGCCACCGCCGCTCCGTTCCCCCAGCCCTCCTCGCCGTTGATGGGACCCAAGCTGCCATGCAGCAGCATTTGCAGCCTCCTCAGTAGGCTCTCAGGTAAGTTTTTCTGTTTTTCTTTGTATTGTAAGTTGTTTTGTGTTTTAATTTTCTCTAGGTTTGTTTTTCTTTGTCTTTGTTTAGCCCTGCATTTTTGTTCTTTTCTTTGTGCTTGAGGACAAGCTTTCTTTAAGTATGGGGATGTTTGCAGGGCTGATTAATGTTTTTCTGAATTATTGTTGAGTATCCCCTGTGTTTCATGGTGTTTGCTTGGGGACAAGCAATTGTTTAAGTGTGGGGATGTAGGGACATTTGTCTCAAGTGTCGCTGCCTTTAATCTGATTTGGATCTGAAATATTCATCATAGATGAAGTGTGGCATGAAGTATGCATGTTGTAGTTTTGAACAATTAATCTGAGAAGTCCTGAATTAGTTAAATATGAAATTATGCATGTTTTCCCTTTTCTTAAGCCATTGTACTGAGCCTAAATGCTGAATTGTTCGGGGAGAATCATTTGCTTGCCTGTCAGACTGTCAAGATGGTATGAATAGTATATGGCGGGATGATGGGGAACCTTCTTAGGATTAACCACTTTTGGCTTGCTTTCTTAACCTACCTTGTTATATCCCTAGAAGCCAAGTTGAAGCCTTGTATACAACATTTTTTTTCCAGTCAGTAAATAAGCCAAGGCCAATTTTTTGTGATAAATCCTTTCTACCCCCCTAGTGTGTTGAGTTGCTGAATTATGAATGAAGTCAAGTGGTGCAATGTTTAAACAATATGTGTGGATTATTTGGCAATGTATATGTATGCCCAATGTTAAAAAGCTCATGGAAAGCAGAAAAACAGATAAAGAATGAAAAAGTTGTTGATGTTTTGAATTCTGCAATGTGCTGAAATTGTGATATATGATGAGCTGGGTAGAAATTTAAAGTGCTGAATCTGTGAGCCATAGTCCGCACAAAGTGCAAAAATGCTGAATGAAACAGGCGCCAGTTTGCCCAAACAAAAGGGGGCTGTGAAGGATTTTGAAGAAAGGTACAGCAACTGAAGTTTAATTTTTGAGAACACACTGGGTTTGAATTTTTTTACAGGTAGCCTAGAACCCTTAGGATCTGTCCAAAGGTTTGAACCCAAGCCTTACGTTGCGTCCCTTAATTAGAAGGTTGTTTCTTAACTGCTGTGTATCTATTCCTTCTATACTGTGGCGATGGTCGACTATCAAGCATGTATGATTCTGGCTAGATTAGGATTTATTTTTTATCCTGATTTTTTTTCTGAAAAATGTGAGATTGTGTGCATTACTGACCAAAGAGTGCTGCTTTGGGAATTATTGCATGTTTTTGGATTTAGCTAATGGAAGGACTGTTTTTGTGAAGTAAATAGAACATATGCATATGAATTGAAGTGCTGATTTTGTGGTGCGAGTAAGTTCTAGAAAAGAGAAAAGGCAGATTTGTGAGTCTTGTTTTGAGTCTTATTTTCGAGTCAGTCCAAAGAGTCTTGTGTTTTGTTTTGTTTTGTGTCTGTGTTGTCTCTGTTGAAGCAATGGAGAATTGAAAGATAAATGCATTTGCTGAATCTATGGTATGCTCTAGTTCTTCACTTCACGCTTGAGGGCAAGCGTCATTCAAGTGTGGGGATATTTGATCTGCACATTTTAGGTGTTTTATTTTAGGACTTGTTATGGTGGTTCTCACGGGCTTTTGCCCAAGTTTTTAATGTTTATTTACAGTTTTAGAGATCGGGCCTAAGAAGAAAAGAGTGTGCAAAAAAGTAAAAGAATGGAGCAGATGAATCACGCCTGAAAAACCCACATTATTTGTGGGCTAAAAGAGGAGAAAACCCACAAGGAAGCTGCGCATGATTTTAAGAAAGAAGCAAAAGCAATCCAAAGCAAAGACAAAAAGGTAATGGATGCGTGCTGTAGAAGTTTAAATCCAATTGGAATTGTGGGTCAATTACAATTCCAATTGGAATCCTTGGTGGGCCGCCGTCTAAACTCAATTGGAATCAAATCCAATTCATTCTTGATCAAAGAAGACCATATCACATACATATGGAAAGGAAGCTGATTTGCTGGTCAAGACAATCTGAAACCATAAGGAAACGGAAGTAATTAAATCCGTGTGCAGCAAAAGAAAGAGGAAATCCAATTTGCAAGAGATCTCTTTTCCAATTCCAAGTAGCTGAGTGATTAGTTTCCTTATTAAATTAGGAGATGACTTTTATTTCTTTTTTTAATAGGTTTCTATCCCTATATATATATAGGGACCTTATTCTTATAAAAAGGGAGAATCACGCAGGAACAAGTTTGGAGACAACTTTTATATAGAAGTTTATTAGATAAATTTTAGAGAGAATAGTTTCTCAGTTTTGCAAAGAATTTTCGCACAGGATACAGTTTCTCCCTATCTAGTTTTCCTCTGTTTCTCCTCTGTTCTGTTCTGTTTTATTCTGTTTCGATCGCAACTTTGGATTTTCCCGATGGGCAGTCTACCGTTTGGCCAAACCGCCGGTTACCAGATCGCGAATTCTCAATTTCCAGTACAGTATTCTTTATTCTCTTTTAATGTCTTCTTTTATAATTATGTGTTTTTCGTGTTTTATCATGAGTAGCTAAATTATTAGTTCTGGTATTATGTAAGAAGCCATAATCCATGCATGTATGAAACCCAGAAATTAATCTAAGGTCTAATTAAATTATGTTTCTAAATTGCCTGTGTTTATATGTCTAATTACTAAGATTTTATTAAGCCTGATCAACTTAGTTTAATCTGGTAGAGTCAGTGAGTGGCACAACTACCGGCCGAGTAGTACAGGATTAATTGGGTAATAATTTCTAATGCATCGTCAGTAGGAATTATTAGTTTTGGGTTCTTCTAGTTTTTAATGCTTCTATTTGTTAGTTAATAAGGTTTGCGGGGACTCGCGGTCTGTTAGTTAACGTAGTTAGGGAATAATTCCTTTGCGGGGACTCGCGGGGGATTATCGAGAATCTATGGAAGAATTGGAATTATTTGCGGGGACTCGCGGTAATACTATAACTGAAACGGCATAAATAATTAGACAAGTTAAGAGGTTTATGATTGCATGCATGAGATTAAGGTGGATTTACATAATACCGGAATTTTCTCTCATTAATTGATAATTGTTTAAATCTTTTATTTAATTATTAGTTTAATTATTATTTTGCTAAATTTACGTGACAACTCTAAGGTCTCTTAAGAGACACAAAGGTGACTACTAGTCATAGTTTTGTTTTATTTGCATGTTAAATTGGAATTAGAATTAAATTACCGTCTCTGTGGATCGACCCTGTCTACTACTGTGTTATATTTTCTTAGCATATTAATTGCAGGTTTTAAGCAGTATTTTTACTGTATTTGGTAGACCCACGACAAGTCCTATCAACCAGTGCGTTTAGATTTCTGCAGTCTGTCAAAGAAGTCAGGAACTTGATTTCTGATGATGAAGATTCTGCCTTACTTGTTATCCCCTAGGTATAAAAATTTAAGGAATCTGAAATTTCCAAGTGAATTGGGTATAGAACAAAATCCAAGATGCTAAGTTTTGTAGCATTTGAGATGGATTCCAGGATGATTCCGCTAAGGATATTGCTTCCAAGATTAAATTCTTCAAGATTCTGCAGCCCTTGGCCCATATTTGAAGGAAGAGTACTTGAAATATTAAAGATTGTTTCAGGAATGGAACCTGCGAAATGTCACCAATCAAAATAGTAAATATCTTAAGGAATCTTTGTTTGACCATCTGCAAAAAAATTAAAAAAAAAGGAAAAAAAGACTTGCGAGGTATACATAGAGTATGGAAACCGATATTTATAATTTTAGATTGAAATACTGAAGCCAATCATGGAAGTGAAGGAAACGTAATTACCTTCCAAATAGTTGCCACCAAGGATTAACTTTCTTAGGAGAGTCAGGTTCCCAATATCATCCGGTATGTTTCCAGTGATGTTACTAAACGACAATGAGAGTATTTGAAGCTGCAAACATTTCCCTAAGCTTGGAGGGATTTCGCCTTCTAGCTGATTCAAAGAAAGATAAAGCCCTTCCAGTTTCGGAAGATTATCACAAATATCTGCTGGAAGATTACCTGATAGAGTGTTATTTGAAAAAGCCATGACTTGTAGCATTGAGAGATTGAAGATACTTGGTGGGATGGGACCTCTAAGCTGGTTATGTTGGAAGCTCAAAATGGTTAAAGAATGAAGGTCACCAATTTCCACGGGAATACTTCCAGGAAATTTCTGTCAAAAGCTAGCTTCTCCAGTTTAGACAGGTAGGAAAGTGCGGATGGTATGCTTCCTGAAAATCCATTAAACTCACAATACAACAACTGATACTGGGCGACATTTTCGCGAAAAATGTTGCCCACTACAGGCGACATTTTCGCAGAAAATGTTGTTTTTAAAATAAATAAATAAATAACCAAGGGCATTTTAGTAAATTCACAAGAAAATATTCTTGTGAATAGTAATTTGGTTCATGCAAATAGTATACCCTTTAACTTTAACTGATAAAGTGTTAGGAACCAAATAAAGATCCGATATACATTTAGGTTCAGAGAAAAATGATTATTTTTCAAATTATTGGTGCGATTTACGCTTAAAGTTTCAATAGTTTGACCATTAAGTACACGAGAGGTTTCTCAAATCTGGAGAAATGCTTCCAATTTTTCTCCAAGAAACATTGCTGGGGATCGAGTTAGAAGAAATACGGGATTTTAACGTGAGAAGTGCATATTGCTCAGAAATCTTGGCAGTTACAACAGGAAAAAAAAAAAGAAGTGAAAGAATAAGAATACGCCAGCAGAACAGAGAATGCAAGTTCTGATTCAGCTATAAGAGTAAGAAATATGTACGACAGACGTACCACATTTATTAGGAGTAATTTTGGTGGTTTATTAATTGGAATTTTTCTATGGAAATTCCAATAGTATATGAGGTGGTAACACTTTATGGAAATAATCTAGTGTTATCCTTGTATTAATTGGAATATGCAATGCCTTGGATTTTAGATTGCAGAGTTTACTTTTGCTTAGATGAATTCATGGCTCGTAGAATTCTAATTATTCATATACAACTTTATTATATATAGTGCTGAAAAGTACCATTAGGATTTTCGGAAAACTCGAGTTAATTAGGTTGTTGCTGTGAATAGATTTTGATTTCCGATTGAGCTGTAGTAAATATTAATGCTTTTCACAATTGCTAAGCTTGCTTTCTTTGAGGGTAACCAAATCTGAATCTTCCTTGAGAAGATTCATGAAATTTTAATTGAGTATCCCTTGGAATTGGGATTGTTCGAGTTGCAAACTTTCAGAATATCAGAGTTCTTTAGAAGTCGACTGCCACTCATACAACTCATTGCGCGAACCGCACAGGTTGTCGCACAGCCCTCTTTGCTTCATACAAGCCAATTCGCACGAGTTTCGTACATCAAGCCTTGAGCCGCTAGAACTTGAAACAGCAAACCTCAAGCCATTGGAACTCATACGACCCAACATGCGAATTCGCACGGGTTTCTTACAGTAAACTCTCATGGCTGGTTTTTTTCATTATTTATTTTTAAATTTGGGGTCCCTTACCCATGGCCATTTTATTGATTGCAGAAAAGAAAAGAAAAGAAAGGAAATCGAACCCAATGGTTTACATTTTGTGGCCTATTTTGTTTAGTTTTCTATAATTTACTTTAGGCTGCTTCCGAAGTCGATGCTCAAAGTAAGTATTTGCTGATTCGTTCTTTTTAGGCCCTATAATGTAGTTCTCTGCTTCGTCCTCAAAGTTGTCTTCATTATCAGTTCCTCAGGGGCCATAAGCTGCCTCCCCTTCATCTTCTTGGCTGTTGTCACTAAGGTCCTTTGGTGAGTGCGGCACAGATGATGTATTTGGAATGTGGCTTCGTCGGCATGCGATTGATGTTGAGTATCTGTAGGCATTCTATGTGCTTCAACGGGAGTGAAAATTGTTTGTAGGGCTTCAATTTAGGTACTGGGAGGGACTTAAGGGCTTTTGAAGAATTACGTTGAGTCATTTCAAGTGCTCCTTGGACTATATCGGATCACATAGGTGTGGTAGCTATTTTAGTAACCTCTTATGCAACATGTTTCATCATGGCTTGGATTGTTTCTGGATATAGGATTGAAGGAGGCAGAGTATTGATTAGTGCATTACTATTGTCCGAGAACTGTGAGGCTGTTTGATCCGATGGTTGTTGGAGACACTGGGTTCAGTTCCCCAATGTTGCAATCCGGTGGCAATTCGGAGAACACATCCTCAATATCACTGTCTTCTATATCATTTTCTTGATCGGTTGCAGTATCAGCGGCTGTAAGGCCCTCTATGTGGCATTTCGTCGAGTAGCAGTAGATTCCTCGGCGAAGAGGAATGGCCCTGTAGGCGTGGCTATAGGGATTTGGGGAGATATTTGGGGCGCTATTTGGGGAGAGATTTGGGGCGTGATTTGGGAAGTGGTTTTTGGCGCGACTTGGGGAGTGATTTGAGGCACGATTTGGGGAGTGATTTGGGGAGCGATTTGTGGAGCGATTTGGGGAGGGACTTGGGGAGGGATTTGGGGCCCGATTTGAGGAGTGATTTAGGCCAGAGATTGAGGCTCGATTTCTGGTGCAGATCAGGGCGATACTCTTGGGGCATTATCCTATCCGGTAAGTTTGGTCTTCCCTTTGTCAGGAGGTGTCGGAGACGGCGGCCAGTTTCTGTTCGGCTTCTTCCTCCATTGATGTTTGGGCGGTGGTGGATTATCCTTCCAACATGATGTGACATAATGACCTACCTTCGTCCATTTTGTACAATTGAGGGGGAGCTTTTCAAACTCCAATTTGTGAATAAATCCTTCACCTCGTGTCTCTAGGTAAACTGTGTCAGGAAGAGGGTGCAATAGATCAATTTCGGTGCAAACTCTTGCCAATATGGCCGTGAAAGTCGGGCAGAGGTAAAATCGGCTTTCAATGCCCGTCCAAACATGCTTGCTATGGAGAGAAGCGACCATTAATTGTAGAGATGAAAATGTAATCTTGGAAGTGACACCCAAACAAGAACAATTAAGGATTCTGCTTGGGGATCAAAAGATGTGTAGGATATAAAACAAATATATATCCAAAATAATATTAAAGAGATTAACGCACAGTGGAATATAACTTCTTTGTAATAACGAACAATAAACAAACCCGCACGCACACAATCTGTGCGGCGCACCTAAGCCGAAGCTTGGTCGAGAAACAACCCGAAGGCTATTCATTTTCTCCTGTATCTTTGTATCTATCTTTGTATTTTTCTCTGCAATTACAGTGATCACCCAATGCCTCTATTTATAGGCTTAACTATCCCTAAATCCTACCATAAATCTGATCCAAAACTATTTCCTAAAATAACTAAGTTACCCAAAACAAACACTAAACCAAATAGGAAATAGACAAATAACAAATCCTACTACAATTATAATTACCTAATAAGTAAATACAAGTTTGGTTTAATTAATTCCAACATAGCCTCCCTTAAACCAAACTTGGATCAAATCAGCTCCATCGCCATCACGAGCTTGAATCTCCGTTGTCATCTCTTTTGCAGTATAGACAACATGCAACTTCACCTTGTAGTAGTTTTTTAGCTCTATTTTCAAACTTTTCGTAGAGACATCTTTGTATGTACCATGGATCTTCTGTGGAAACTCCTCTTTAGAGAAGAATTTCTTCATATCCACCCATTCATCATCTAAACAAGTCTTCTTGTCAACCTTGTAATCATCCTTGCAAATTTCAATAACAACCTCGCAAATTCGAGGTATTTCCTTCAAATTTGATTTGAATATAAACTTGTATTTTGAGCACATCTTGTCAAATTTCCCAGCTTGATCAAAGAATTCACTGATATCTACCCATTCATCTTTAGAACAGGGCTTACCGTCAACATTGCTAATGTCATCAATGCCATCAAACCTAACAATGTCCTTGCAAATCCAAGGCTCCACTGTCATATTTTTAACCTGGTTGGACTCTCCACCAAATAAGGAGTCGATTTCACTGCATTTGACCTGCTCCAATTCAATAGAGCTTTCAACAATCCCATGATCACTTTCATCTATGTGATCATCAATTTCAATATCTCGCTCTTGTTCATTGAGACAAACGATATCTTCTTCTTTGACCAAATCAACACCTCTAGTGCCTTCATCCACATTATTGACACAATCTTGTTCAATGATACTTTCACTTTCTTTATTCATAATTCTTGAAGCAATTTTTCCGAAGACATGCTCTTGTAACTCCTTGATCGCTAACTGCTTGATATTAATCATTTGTTCATCAAGAATCAATGTCCATAACAATTCTTCATGCCACAAGCATGAAATATCTCTTGTCTCAATTATCAATGCCAGAAAGTAATCAAACTTCCTAGGCAGTGTATTGAGAACATGCTTCACAAGAATTTCATAGTTGAGATAATACCCGTTTGATTCCATTTCATCTTGGCTCTTCTCCAAGCTATTAATATAATCCTTAATTGTTTCACATTTTCTCATCTTGCTATCTCTAAATTTCTTTTCCAATTTCAATATATTATTTTTCTAAACTTTATTCATGCTTCTGTAACTTTTCACCAAAATATCCCATGCTTGTTTGGCAGTTTTTGCATGACAAATTTTTTCAGAGATCGAACTATCAATAGATTGACGAATTAGAGATAAAGTCGAACATACCTTCTCCTTTGTTTCATTATTTGCATCATTTTCCACCTCTTTTTCAATGAATTGTCACAAACCAAATGCTCTGAGAAAAGTCTCTATCAGCCTTATCCACATAGGATAATTTTGTCTTCTAACTAACTTTGGAATATGTCTAATATAAGCACTCCAATCCATTATTAAGACTACAATTTCTCTTCCCCCTCCCCCCCCCCCCCCCCCCCCCCCCTTTTTTTTTCTCACATAAACCCAAAACCAAAGTTGTAGTTTACTATCGTCGAAATCCAAAGTCACCACCTGGAAGCTTTGATCACCGAAAGAATTAAATTGACTTTGATCAATTTAATCCAACAGAATCTCAGCGACGCCAAACTTAAACAAACCAACTTGAATTAGAGATGCATGCAACCCGATGAAGACCCACAACCAAGATAAATATATAACAAAGGCTTTCTTGTAAAAGTACCAGAACCAAACCCGGAGCTAATCCAACACCTTCCCTGTGGGAAATCCGAACTGCCGCAAAAGGTTTTCTTTGATCTTTATATTTTCTGTCGACGCCCTCAACGCAACGTACGATCTTTTACTGAACGTAGATTTTCCCTGGCCCTTCTTTTTTAACCAAGCTCTGATACCACTTGTAGGATATAAAAATAATATATATCCAAAATAATATTAAAGAGATTAACGCACAGCGGAATATAACTTCTTTGTAATAACGAACAATAAACAAACCCGCACGCACACAATCTGTGCGGCGCACCTAAGCCGAAGCTTGGTCGAGAAACAACCTGAAGGCTATTTAGTTTCTCCTGTATCTTTGTATCTATCTTTGTATTTTTCTCTGTAATTACAATGATCACCAAATGCCTCTATTTATAGGCTTAACTATCCCTGAATCTTACCATAAATCTGATCCAGAACTATTTCCTAAAACAACTAGGTTACCCAAAACAAACACTAAACCAAATAGGAAATAGACAAATAACAAATCCTACTACAATTATAATTACCTAATAAGTAAATACAGCCTAGGGCTTCTCTCTTCTCTTTCTTTCTCTGCCGTCTCTCCGCTTCTCAATTTTCCTTTCTCCCCCATCCTCCATTGGAGGATGGGGGAGCTCCTTTCTCCCCCATCTAATCTCTCCTTGTTGAGAGTTTTCTTATCTCTCCTTGTCGAGAGTTTTCTATTTTTCATTTTAATAGAGTTTTGTCCGCTCCGATTTTGGAGTTGTGTTCTTCGCTTATTTTTGAAATCTTTAACTTCAGATCTATGGGATGTAGTTGTTGATGAAGAAGATGGTGAAAATAAAGCCGGCAGAGGTTGGCTTCGTCAGTTGTTCGTCAGGGATCCCATAGATCCCTTATGTCATGGGTCAATTTTGGCGCTATATCAGAACTCAGTAGCAGTCATGTACCACCGGTTAGATTATCTGCTCAGCTATTTACAATTTTGCTGCTCTGTGTTTAGCTATAGGCTAGATTTGCAGTTTGTAGATTTGTTTTTCATATCTACTTTGATTCTAGATGGTCGATCTGATTTTCAGATCTACTTTACTTCTAGATTGTATTGCTTGGCTCATGGGCTACTGTCAAATCGCTGCTGGACGATATTTCCAGCCCGTTAATTTAAGTATTTTATTTTTGTTTCAAAAAAAAAAAAAACCTAATAAGTAAATACAAGTTTGGTTTAATTAATTCCAACAAGATGGCGTCCACTTGACGATTTATAATGCGTACAATCCAAAATTCCAAATTGCTTTGAGGAAGCAGCGATTGTGGGCCTGTTTGGTATCATGATTCAAGTCGTGTTTTGAAATCACTTTTGATTTTATAATATTAAAAGTGTGTTGGGAATGTAAAAAGGTGTGTTGGAAATGTAAAAAAGTTTATTGGAAATGTAAAAAGGTTTATTGAGAATGATGAAAAACTATTATAAAACAAAAGTGATTTCAAAACACGTTTTGAAAACATGATACCAAACAGTAATTTTCATCCTCTTCAAATCTGATGAGAACCTGTCGGGAATCAATCAGACCGATGTGGTTAAAAAATTCCTACGAAGTTGAGTCATCGTTGTGCGCCCCCTTGAGAATTTTCCGATGAGAGCTTTGTTGAGAGGCACCTCAAGTAGATCCGTTTCCTCATCCGAGAAGATTAGTGCAAGTTTCCCGCAATGTTTAGTAACTTGTTTAAGCGGGCTGTCAATTGGAGCGGAAAGCAGTGGTAGCGTGTGTTTTCACTCATTTTTTCCGTAAAACTATCGGAAAATTTCCAATAAAATGTATGTTCTTGAACATGAAAATTCAGTCCTAAGCTCCCTGCAATTTATGTTGTTCATGGAGTATTTCTTAGACTTCTGTACATTTCTTATAATCTTGTGGGTGTTGGCTGTCCTTACAGACTTGAATTTGCGGGTGCATTTACTAATTTTGAAGTCCTCGACTTTTTGAGATCCAAAGGTGCTGGGAAGGACCCAACACAGATTATTGCCTCTGCGCACCCTCTGAGTACAAGGTTAAATGTTGATGGTTTAAAGTAATGTGGATGCATTTTCTTGGCTGATTTGTTGAAGTATTTGTTGCAGGTTTACGAGTATCTAGAACAAACGGCTACTTCCATTCAAACTAAGGAAGATTTTTTATTTTTTTAAATTAAGCGTGGGATTGGTTACCCATTTTATTGATTGCAGAAAAATAAAAAGGGAAAATTCCTCTTAAAGGCATTGTAGGATTCAAAATTCTTTAAAACGGTGTAAAGTTTTTATAATTCCTACTAAGGGCGTGAAATTATATCGGGCGAATTACATTTCCCCCCCTGAGGTTTGACTAAATTACAAAAGCACCCTCCTAGTTTGGTTAAATAACAAAAACCCCCTTGACCGGCGTGCAAGTAACAATTTCCCCCTTGAGGTTTGGGTAAATTACAAAATCACCCTTTAGTTTGGTTAAATAGCATAAATCTCCCTTGACTAACAGAGAAATTACATTACCCCCCCTAAGATTTGGGTAAATTACAAAATTTGATTATAAAATTGGCCTATAAAAAATCGAATCATGACATAAACATTATATACTTGGAAAGACTAAAGTACCCTTAACTTAATCATCGTGAAATTTGAAGATCAAAATGCTCTTCACAAAAACAGAAATGGATGCTTAAAATCCATGATTTATTACGCCACTAGAAAAGAAAGCTTTTTCTATTTCTCAAACAAAAACATCGTTGATGGTTGCTTTTTCAATTCTAGAAGATGCCATAAATGAGGATATTTTCGAAAAATCTATCTCTAAGCAATTGCAAAGCTGGTATGGGTGGCCAGTATTAATGCAATGTTTAGAGAAAAATTTGTTGAGATTATTAAGTTAGGGGCACTTTAATCTTCCCAAATATATAATTTTTATATCATGATTCAATTTTTAAACGGGTCAATTTTATAATCAAATTAAGAGGGTCATTTTGTAATTTACCCAAACTTCAGGGGCAAAAATGTGATTTCCCTGGTGGTTAAGGGGATTTTTATTATTTAACCAAACTAGGAGGGTGATTTTGTAATTTACCCAAACCTCAAGGGGAAAATTGTAACTCGCCCGCCAGTCAAAGGGGGGTTTTTGTTATTTAAACAAACTGAGAGGGTACTTTTGTAATTTAGCTAAACCTCAGGTGGGAAAATGTAATTCACCCAATTATATTTAATGTTTTAATTCTTTTGTGAATGACTTTTTTTAACCTTATTAAATATTTACTTATAAAATTAATTATAGTTTTTATTTTTCAGCCTACCTTTTTATTCTTGGGCAAACACCTCAAAACTTCTCTGTGGTTTTTGAAAGCTACACATCACTCTCTGTACAAAAAAAAGCTATTCATCACCCCCCGTGCTTTTCGAAAGACCCCCCCACCCCCACAAAAAAAAGCTACTCATCACCATCCTGTGCTTTTTCCGAACTCTGTAAAGTGATGGAAATGACTAGTTTACCCTCACATTAACACTTAAAGTTCCCAAATTACCAAAATAAAAGTTTTTTTAAAAAACCATTCACTTCTTCATCTTCTGTTTTCAAGTTGAAGAAGTGAATGCTATCATATGTTCGGGATTTGGGTACTGAGGGTTAATGAAAAAAACTTTTTTTTTGGTAATTTGGGTACTTTGAGGGTTAATGTGAGGGTAAATTGGTCCTTTCTGTCACTTTACAGAGTTCGGAAAAACCATGGGAGAGGGGGGGGGGGGGGGGGGGGGGGGGGGTGATGTTCCACTTTCGAAAAGCACGGGGGTGATGAATAGCTTTTTTGTGTGCAGGGGGGTGATTTGGAGCTTTCAAAAACCACAGGAGGTTTTGAGATGTTTGCTCTTTATTCTTTTATTTAACAACTGAGTCGTTCACATATATACGGATGATCATAAAGAATTCGCAGATCATCGTTGCCGGTGATGGCTAATTCGTTCGATTTTTCGAGATTTCTTGGGCTTCTAAATTGGCAAATACTTCCTAATCTAGAATCAAATTCTTCAATTTAGGTCCCCCACCAGTTCAGAAAATTCTTTCAATTTCTTCCAATGTTTCACCGAAGACGATTCTTGGCTAATAATCCCACCAATACTATTCTCCCGCAATAAAGATTTAAGTTCTGATCGCCTTTCCTCCCGCCGATTGCAAACTGGAAACATCAAACCTATCCCGGATAAACAACGTCGTCTACCTCCATATCAAATAATTAATTTGCTATGTCAAAGAATAAACAAATTTATAGTGTAGAATAACTCAATGAAAAGTGGCTCTACTCTATAGGTTATCAATTAGAGCTCAAGATTTGAGTATGGTTCGAGAGAGCAGAACAGCAACAACCAACAGATTTCAGGAAAAAAAAAAAAAAAAACCTTCACAAAATATCCGGTAAGAACAAACCTTCAATCTCTCGGAAACATGCAAAAAAATCTTAAATCAATTGTCGAGGGAAACTCCTGAAATGTGAAATTGGGAGCCCTATATCAAGAACTTGCAAAAGTAAGAAGAGATACCTTAATTTGCATAATGAATCGATTCCGGCTATTGTTATGGAATTGGATTTTGGAGAGACGTAAATGTGGGAAATTGATTGGGGTGATCTTTATCCTTTCTACAATGATTAGATAATTATTAATTATAATTAATTTAGTTGATAAATATTTAATGAGGTTAAAAAAGTCATTAATAAAATAATTAAAACATTAAATATAATTTCACGCCCTTAGTAGGAATTATAAAAACTTTACACCCTTTTAAAGAATTTTGAATCCTACAATGCCCTTAAGAGGAAATTTCCCAAATAAAAATAATAAAGAAATCAAACCCAATGGTTTACGCTTTGTGACCTATTTTGTCTAGTTTTCTATAATCTACTTTAGGCTGCTTCCGAAGTCGATGCTCAAAGTTAGTGTTCACTAGCTTGTGCTTTTTAGGCTCTATAATGTAGTTCTCTGCTTCATCCTCAAAGTCGTCATCGTCATCAGTTTACCAGGGGCCATAAGCTGCCCCCCTTCATCTTCTTGGTTGTCGTCACTAAGGTTCTTTGGTGAGTGCGGCACAGATGATATAGTTGGAATATGTGGCTTCGTCGGCATGCCATTGATGAGTTGAGTATCTGTAGGCATCCTATGTGGTTCAACGGGAGTGAAAATCGTCTGTAGCTGATTCAATTTAGGGACTGGGAGGGACTTGTGAGCTTCTGAAGAATTATGTTGAGTCACTTCAAATGGTCTTTGGACTACATTGGACCACATAGGTGTGGTAGCTATGTCAGTAAATTCTTCTGCAACGCGTTTCATCGTGGCTTGGATTGTTTCTGGAGATGGGATTGAAGGAGGCGGAGTATTGATCAGTGCATTATTATTGTTTGAGATATGTTCCAGGTTTGCAGCAGCTGCGGTTGGTGAGGGTGCACCAAGCTGTTGAAACTAAGTTATGAACAAGTTTGTGAAAGAATGTGAAAATTATGACCTTGCAGCAGCTGAGATACTCAAGATCATCAACATTAGGCAAGCATTTAAAGTTGAAATTGATCCGGTAACTTGACATGGATTGTTTGGATTACAGTACTTTTTTTTCCTTTTCTTTTTCTTTCGAACCAATATAGTAACCATTTTTGGGATCGCGTAAATAAAAAGTAAGAAATAAAAATAAATAACCCTCAAGGTTTACATTTTGTTGCCCTACTAGTTGAATTTTCTGTAATCTTCCGAAGATGATACTCACAGAAAGTCTCGAGCTTTTTGGATTACCGTACTTTGACAATGAGTTTAGTGATGCCGTAAAAAAATACTCTGTCCAAAGTGTAGGCCTCCTTTGAACTCGTTTTGATTTTACATTCAGTTGATTGGTAATGCTTTCCCTTATTTACTTCTTCTTGAATATTGCTGTGATGGGCTACTCACTGGAAATCCAAAATTAAAGTTGAAATGAAATATTATTATTATTATTATTTTTTTAAGACAAGAAAATTTAGAATTGTACTCGTTTTTGTTGGGAACGAGGGATTTAGATTTAGCTTCCTTCTTGACTATCATCCTTAATTTCTCTTCAGTTGCATGTTTGATAAAATTTCCAATAACTGATTGAAGTTGGTTAAAATTTCCAATGCGAAAACCGTTTTGCAGAAAATAGAGAAAAGTTGGTAGAGATTGTGATTCATCTATTGCCACCTCTGCCAACTGAAATGTTACAGGATGAAGGGCATGTTGAGAGCAAAGAGAATAAACTTATTTTGATGGACCCCAGAAGGACGATACAAGGTAAAAACTACTCCCTCTATCCCATTAAATTAAAAAGAGTCTAGTGGTACAACTATTTATAAGTCACAAGGTACAACATTAATTGGTTGAATTCAGGTGATTATCTTATGTTTTGTAAGACCTGAATTCAGGTGATATATGATACCTCAGTCCTTTCCTTCCTGACTTGATGATATTTCATTTTGATATTGGAAATTACTGAAAGTTGTACTACTTTGGTTACTTTCGAAGTTTGGTTGTGTTTAATTTCACTCGTTCTTCTGCTCTCCATCTCGATCAGATTGGTGTTCTTGTTTTGTTAGGAGGAATTGAAATCAGACTAATTAGCACCATGAATCAAGCATCAAGAGCAGCAAAGCTTTAAATGTTTGAATCTTTACCATGTCATTTTTCCCATCTACAAATTTTATCGAATCAACATGCATGAATGAATGATGATGTTCTCGCATTAATGTCTCTTGTAACTATACATATTTAACCAGTCCAAAAGAACCGTAAGGCCCGTAACAATATGAGAAACGTATTTTTGACAATAATTTCAGAGACATAAATACAAGAAGCACCCGACCATCTTCCTATTTACTTGTACAACTAGCTACGAACTCAGCTCTCAATTTTTGGAGAGATGACATAGCATCTTTCATGTCTCTCCTTGCATCAGGGGATACTTCTGTGCAGTTCAACGCTAACTCCATTACAGATGAAACACACTTCACCTTTGCATCCAAGTTTCCCTCATCGGCATTTAACAAATTTGAGTCTACTACCTTCATTATTCCATTTGGAACAGAGTTTCTGACCCATTGCCTCAAGGTTACATCTCCAGCGAACATGTCATCACTAGGCCTTGTTCTGCTGAAAGTCTCCATCAACATGATTCCATAGCTATAGACATCGCATTTTGTGGAAACTATCCCATCCATTCCATATTCTTCAAACCCAATAGTTCTATTAGCTTTTTACCATTATTCATAAATTTCTATGAAAAAAATAATGATAAATAACTGAAATTGGGAATGGAAATGAATGACTTACCTGGTGCTATGTACCCAATGGTTGCTATTGTTTTGGTTTGTTCAATTCCATTTTCAGCAGCCAACAGTTTTGCTATGCCAAAATCACATACATGTCCTACCATGGATTCATCAAGCAAGACATTGCGAGGCTTCACATCGCAATGCACCACTGCTGTAACAAGACCACTGTGGAGATAATCAAGTGCAAACGCCACATCTATCATGATATCGAGCCTTTGAAAGAAGTCAAGGAAATGGTTGTGAGAATACAACCATTTTTCAAGGCTTCCATTAGGCATGTACTCCATTACTAATGCTTTGAATTCCTGCTGCAGGTTGGAGCAACTAGTGATCACTTTGGTTAGATTTCTATGCCGAATATTACACATTACTTCACATTCTGTATGAAAGGTCTTCTCTGCTCCTGATAGTTTCAAGTCAAACACTTTTATTGCAACAAGAGTTTCATCATTGAGTATGCCTTTGTAGACAGAGCTGTAACTCCCATTGCCAATCAAGTTACTTTCGTCGAACCCATTGGTTGCCTTTTCAAGTTCTTGATAGGAAGTCCTTGCATGAGTTACTGCAGGGGATAAAGCAGTTTCCAATGTATCAATCTTTTTTTTCCGCCTTCTTATCAGTACAAAGTAGAGAGCTGATGCAAGAACAAGTATTGAAATCCCCACAAGAATATACACAACTAAGAGTCTTTTGTTGCTTCTTCTCATGGGAGAAACAATGGGGCAGGGCGACACATGAAATCGAGGAGCACCGCAGAGTGCATAGTTCGATTCAAAGGATTCATGGGTGAAGTTCTGAAAAGGACCCTTGTCAGGAATCTGCCCACTTAATTTGTTGAAGGAAACATTGAAACTTTTGAGATACACAAGGCCCTGCAAAGACTTGGGAATCTCCCCAGTTAACTTGTTTTGAGATAAATCTAGAGCTTCCAAGCTCATCAGTTCACCAAATGAATCCGAAATAGGTCCTTCTAATTCATTGTGGGCTAAGGAGAGGTTAATCAAGTTTTGTAGGCCACCTATAGAGCTGGGCACATTTCCAGAGAAGAAGTTATTAGACAAGTTCATCACTGTTATGACTTTCAAATTTCCAATTTCTGGAGGAAGATGGCCACTAAGTGAATTTGAGGATGCATCAAACTGTAGAAGATTTTTCAGTATCCACAAACTATTAGGTAATCTTGAGCTAAAATTGTTGGAAGCTAGATTCAGAATTCTCAAAGACGTAAGGTTTCCTATGCAGTATGGCAAAGTTCCTGAAATTTGATTTCCTCTCAAGCCTAGAGCACCAAGATTTGACAAATTGCAGATATCGTTGGGTATGGATCCCTTTATGTTGTTGCTGTCCAAATACAACTCTTGAACACTTTGTAAGCCTTCAATTGTTGTTGGAATGAATCCAGTCAAGTCATTGTCTAATAAGTCTAACCTGGTTACAGCACTAAGGTTACCAATGCCTTCTGGAATATGTCCATTGATTTTGCATGAGTATGCAATAAATAATTGTAGAGAGGCAGAAAAGTTTCCAATTGAAGCTGGAAGCGTACCATTCAAAGGATTATCCAAAATTACAAGTTGGTATAGATTTCTACAATTTGTCAAAGAAGTCAGGAACTTCAGTTCTGATGATGAAGATTCAGCCTTTAACTTGTTACCCCCTAGGTTTAAAATTTCAAGGAATCTCAAATTTCCAAGTGAATTGGGTATAGAACCACTGAAACTGTTAGAAGCAAACTCCAAACCTATAAGTTTTGTAGCATTTGAAATGGATTCCGGGATAGTTCCGCGAAGGAAATTCACTCCAAGATAAATTTCTTCAATATTTGGCAGCCCTTGGCCCATATTTGAAGGAAGAGTACCAGATAGATTATTTTCCACACAATCAAACCTTTTCAGAGTTGAAATATTAAAGATTGTTTCAGGAATGGAACCATTTAATCCGATCTCATTTATTCCGAAAACTTCTAGACTTTGAAGATTACCAATCTCAGATGGAATTGAACCTGCCAAATTTCACCAATTAATTGCAAAAATTCACATTTCTTAATTTGAGCACTAACCGAAAACTATAGAATACCGGATATGTGAAAGTTGAAAAAGAAATATATTAAAAAAAAAAACTTGTGGGGACTGTTCATGAGTAATAAAAGAAAAAAACGAACAACCAAGGTTGTAGAGGGCATGCCGTTAAACACGCTTCCCAAATCCCATCGCATTTATGAATCGGATTCATAGAAGGTTTTATGCTACCAATAAGACTTGGGAGGTATACATAAAGATACAGAGCATGGAAAATGCATTGTGGATTTGAAGGAAACGCAATTACCTTGCAAATAGGTGAGTCCAAGGTATAACATTCTTAGGCGAGTCAGGTTCCCAATTTGTCCCGGTATGGTTCCAGTGAAGTTGTTAGAAGACAATACTATTATTTGAAGCTGCAAACATTTGCCTAAGCTTGGAGGGATTTCGCCTTCTAGCTGATTCTCGAAAAGATAAAGCCCTGTAAGCTTCGGAAGCTTATTATAACCACATATATCTGGTGGAAGATTACCAGATAGTTTGTTACCTGTAAAACCCACGGCTTGTAGCATTGAGAGATTGAAGATACTTGGTGGGATAGGACCTCCAAGCTGGTTATATTCTAAGTTCAAAAGGGTTAAAGAATGAAGTTCACCAATCTCCCTTGGAATACTTCCTTCCAGGAAATTTCCCCCCAAATATAGATGCTCCAGTTTAGACAGGTTTGAAAGTGAGGAGGGTATGCTTCCTGAAAATCCATTAACCGAACAATACAAAAACTGAATATTCGCTAACGAACTGAAGAATGATGGAATCGGGCCACTAAAATTATTAGTGGTTAGGTCCAGAAGCTTCAACCTGCGAAGATGAGAAAGCTCTGGAGGCAAATTGCCGTAGAAGCTGTTGTTACTGATATGAAGAGAAGAGAGAAACGAGAGGTTTCCCAGCTCTGGAGGAATGGTTCCAGTGAGGCCCAAGTGAGAGATATTCAAGGCAATGACCCTGTTGTGACGTGAACTGCACGTGACTCCCATCCAGCTGCACACGGATGATGCAGCGGACCAATTTTTCTCCAAGAAAACATTGCTGGAGTTAAAGGAAATACAGGATTTTAAGGCGAGAAGCGCAGATTGATCAGAAATATTGCTTGGTAAAGCCGACGAAACAGAGTGAAAGAAGAAGAAGATTAATGCTGCAGAAAACAGAATAATGCAAGTTATAGTAGCCATTGAATTTTGCTCAAATGGGATGTGGGAAAATGCATGTCTGCTTCGGCTAACTTGGAAGAGCTTATGTAATAGGCATGCTGCGGGTGATGTCTCTTTTGTTTCATTTATTGCCATCCTTTTCAACTTTCTTGTGCTAATGTCAATAATGATTTAGACTAAAACTCACTCGCACTATCTCAATAATGAGTAAATTGCACGGCTACTTCCTGAACTTGACCTTTCTTTTTATTTTATTTTTTATTTTAATTAAAGGTGTGTATATTCTCCCTTTGATTAAAAAACTTGAAGAAAGTACAAAGAGGGAGGTAAGAACCTCTAATAAAATTTGAGAAATAAAAAATATAACTATTTTGAGCATTTTGATCCTCCGATGCTTGATCGATGGTGAATTCACCATAAAATTTGAGAGCGTTTTGATCCTTCGCAAAAGAGTTTGATTGATGGTGAATTTGGATCCAAACCAGACGTTAGGAAGAAAAGTATGAAGGGTTCCGAAATTGACTTGGAATGGGAAACAAGTCTTTCATAAAGGACAATGAGATGCACCCATGAACCCGATTCACATGCAATTCTTTCTATCTCTGTGTTTTGTCCTTTTCTTTAAGTTAAAAAAGAAAAAAATGCTATTCATAGTGAGTAATAATGATAAAAGTAGTGCTAATGTTATTAATAATTGAGCAAGTCACTATTTTAATCTCTCACAAATGAGTTAGTGCTCTTTTTTGTCTCTCACATTTTAAACTGTGAGAAAAAGTCCTTCACATTTTGTTTGTGTAGCTTTTTGGCCCCTCACTAACTTTTCATCTATTTTTCCATCTAAAAGGTCACATGTCACTCACATGTTGAATGTTTAAATGGTAAAATTGAAATAAAATAATAAAAATTGGTATTAAATATTAAGTATTATTTTCCAACTATGATCGTACCTTTCATAATTATATTAAAAATAATTATATTATTAAAAAATATTAAAATTATTAAAATAAATATAAAAAAATTTGTTGGGACAAAACAAATTCTTAACAATTGGAAATCATAATTTTTTTTAAAAATTATATATTTATAACAGTGCAATACTGAACACTTCTTATAATTTATTTGTATTTGTATTTTTTTTAATTAGTAATGTTAACATCTATATATAAATATGCATGATGAGCACTATGCTCATGATAATTGTTTGTTCTTTTTTCTCAATAAAAAGGAGAGAGAAAGAGATTTATGCGTTAATAGTATTTTTTTAATAAATATTTTTATGTACATCAATTTAAAGAAAGATAAAAATAAGGGAGAAATTACTCACATTGATTGGACGTATAGATGTTATTAATTTGAATAGTGATACATGTGGTAAATTATACAGTAAATTTATATAATGGCTAATATCAAAAGATATAAATATTTAAGTTATATTTATTTTTTATTAAAGAAAATTTTAAAATAAAAATGAAATCAGCTAACAAAAATAATGTAATTTAAAATTTTGCAGCACGGTAATTCGTATCTCAATTTATTTGGTTTTTTTTAATTGTTTTTTTAATCATTTTTCATAAAATATTAATGATTTTAAACTTTGTCTTGTCCCAACAAAAAAAAAAAAAAAGCATATATTTATTTTGATATTTTTCGTATTTTTAATAATATAACTATAAAACGTTGATTATATTTGGGAAAAATAATGATACATTACCTGATATTTAATACCAATTTTTATTACTTTATTTTAATTTTACAATTTAAATATTCAACATGTGGGTAACATATGACTTTATGGATGGAAAAATATATGGAAAGTTAGTGAGGGACTAAAAAAGTACACTGACAGAGTTGTCGTATACCTCTGCAAACACAGTAATTATACTGTTTTTAACCTGCAATCAAAGGATTAAATAAATCTAATACAATGGTAGTCAAGATTGATCCAGATATTCTTAATTTCCTTTTATCTATTAATGCTTTAGTAACTATTTTGACGAGTCCTCACCTTTGTGTCCCTTAAGAGATCTTTAGTTTGTCACGAACACTTAAGAGAAACAAAATTAACAATTAACTTGTATAAATTCTAGAGAAAGTATTCTAGTATTATGTAATCCACCTTCATCACATGCATGCAATCATGAACACTTAAGTTGTCTAATTATCCTATACCGGTTAGTTATAGATTACCGCGAGCACCCGCTAGTCATAACCCAATTTCTCCTTAACTTCTCAGTAATCCCCGCGAGTCCCCACTAGTCAAGAGTATTTCTCTAACCAACTAATTAATTAAGCCGCAAGTCCCCGCTACTCACCTAATTAATTATTTAGCAGCATTAAGATATAGAGAAACCTAACACTAACAACTCCTATCGTCGTAATTCAAGAAATTATTACTCAATTAATAGTACCTCACGGCCGAAGGTTGTGCCACTCGAAGGCTCTACCAGATTAAACTAAGGTGATCAGTCTTAATAGAATATTAGTAATTAGACTTATGAACACTGATTAATTTAAGAACATAGTTAATTAGACTTAGATTAATTCAAGTTTCATACATGCATGGATTACGGTTTCAATACATAACACTAGAACAATATATTTAGCTACTCATAACTTGATAATCAAAGCAATAACTTGGAATAGAAATCATGAGGAAAATAAGAAATACTTTACTAGAATAAACTGCCTGCGTAGTCAGGAACTTTGAACAGAAGAACAGAACGCCGCAAAGACTAAGTGTCTTCAAAAGCCAAATCAATTAACTACTATGCTACGGAATTCTGAGGGTACACCGAAGCAAAAACTAAACTGAAAATAATACGTAAAACAGTGTAAAGGAAGAGGTCTATCTCCAAAAGCGTAAGGAAAAAGGTCTATCAAGTTCCATCTATATAGGACTTATGAACTAGTAATTTGGAATAAAAACTATCTCCTAATCAAATAAGAAGATTAACCAATCAACACTTCATATTTGGGAAGGAGATCTTTTGCACTTGGATTTTCGATTTCCTTCTTTGCTTCTTGGATTCTCCTTCCTTTTCTGCTTCCTTGTTTCACACGGAATTACTTATTTCCGTTTCCTCTTTGCTCTCTGGTGTCTTGACCCGCAAGACAGCTTTGTTGAATCTCAACTTAACGCCGAGCTGGCGTGACGTCGGCCTCCACCTTCTGCTCAGTAATGGTGTCATCTCTACATCTTCACACGTGTCATTTGTGCCACCTATCAGGCATCAGTGACTCTGGACATCAGGTAGGCCACGGCCGAGGCCGGCCGAGGTCAGCCCTTCAGGTCGTCCCGGATCCGCTTGGATGCCTTTGTGCTCCTAAAATCTATTTTCTAGAACTTCTCTTTTGCAATTGGGCTGCTCTCTTATATCTGCACAACTAATACAAACTTTGGGCAAAAAGCCCATGAGGATTGCCAATTAATCTCTAAATTATCAAGTACAATATCGGCAGATTATACACTAACAAAATGTGAAGGACTTTTTATCACCATATGAAATGTGAAGGACAAAAAAGAGCATTGACTAATTTGTAAGGGATCAAAATGGTGGTGGTTTGCTCTTAATAATTTTATTTAAAAAAATAAATGAAAGTGCTACTTTATTGTAGTAGCAGCGATACTCTGTAAAAGTACAAATGTTACTTTTTAAAAAATAATACTATTACTTTTAAATGTATCACTGAGAAAGAAAAGAAATAATAATAATAAAAAGAAATTTTTAAAAAAATTGCTACTTCATAAGAGTACAAGTGCTGGTTGTCAAAAAAAAAAAAAAAAATTACAAGTGCTACTATTAAAATAACACTAATACTATTTATGAGTAGCACTATGAAAGAAAAAGAAATAATAATAAAAACAAGGATATTATTTATGAGCATTGGGAAGTGCAAATTTACGAAGTTGTTTTCATGAAAATTGTAGCCCTTTCTATGAGCTTTCCATAGCACCAAGAATCACCCAATTTGGAATTTGTAGCTCCAGTTATGGTATTCCAAAGTTGGTTGGTCCTTCATTTTATTCTCACCTTCTTTTCTTCACTCTTTCTCCAATTTTTATCAACCTTTCTCTAAATGGTCTCTTACAAAAAAACCTCATAATTAGTCCAATTCAACATCAAATCCAATAGTTTAGATGCAACAATGGTAAAATTAATAGGTGTATGCAAAATACTCTCATCATGAACATCAACACAGAAATAATATCTAAATGCATTATTTCAATTACTTCTTCTTTTGTTCTTTTAAGCTTTAACATATCAATCACTCCTCTAATATCTATGGAACATTTCAAGAATTGCTGGCTCCTTTGTTGGAGTTATTTGCAACAAGGATGAGATGACAGAGCATGTTTCATGTCTTTCCTTGCATCAGGGGATACTTTAGTACAGTTCAATGCCAACTCAATTACAGCTGAAGCACAGTTCCAGTTCCATTTACCGACAAAAATGAGAAGAAAATAATGAGATTGACTCTCCTTTTCACTTGTAATAAGTAGCTAGCATTTCTGTTAGTTTCAATTATGGACTTCTCTTATTTATTTATTTTTGAGTGGGACTTGTCTTCTTTTAACTGTAATTGAAGTATTTAGAATGCTTAATCCGTTAGTTTCAACAGGGATGCGTTCAGTTCTCGTTTGAAGTATTTTGATTCCTCCTTCATAGATCTTCAAAAATGTCAAACTCTGTGTGTGTACTGTCAAATTGAGCCTGAATCTCCGGCAGAATTCGATTTTAATCCATATTAATCATAGACATAAATCCTGTCTCTGTACCATTGCAGAGCTTCTGGTGATCCCTTGGGAAGATATGCCTGCAGAGCAAACTCAACATTTCAGAACTCACAATCATTAACACTAATCTCCTATTTGACAGGACCCACTTCGGATTTTGTTGGATCGTAATACGAATTGATATATTAGTACGGAAAGCGTATACAAAACAAGTGAACAATTGATGTTGCAGAGGAAGTATTTTGGAAATGAGATAAGAAGAGATAGAAATATAAACAATACTCAAATACTCGTGTATTTACTAGGAAGAGGGAGATTACAATATCTTAAAACTCATGTTCATCATCCTTCACTATTGCTTAACCCTTCATAGGATTCCCTATTTATACTAATAGTAGAACTATCTAGACTTTCTTGGAATACGAAAGGACACCCTTTAACTTATTCATGACTCAATATTAATAGGGGCATGTTATTTACAGGACAAGTTTTAAACATATGGCGCTTTTTAAGTTTTAGTGGTGAAAAGACATTAATACCCTTATCTCTAAAAAAAATCTTAAATTTTTTTTTTCCAAACGCCATAGTTGCCGGCGAGAAGAAAAACTCCTCGCCGGCAACCATGGCTGGCAACCTTCGCCGTCCAGTGGCGAAGTTTTTTTTTTTTTTTTTTTTTAAATTTTCGATTCCATTCTGCAATCGAAAATTGTAGAACCAAACGTGGGTTCTGCTATGAAATTGCAGAACTTCAGAACCTAATTCCTCTTCTTTTTCTTAATTTTTTTTATTTATTTGTCTTCTCCAATTGTGCCGATTCTGTTAGATTAGGAGCGTAGGAAGGAGAAAGGAAGAAGTATTTCGGGAAGAAGAAAAAGTAAGGTAAGGACAATTCAGTAATTTCACCTCAAAAACTTTGAAAAGTTTCATGTGAATAGTATTTCGGGTCATTTACATAACAATTCCGTATTAATACTCTTCGATTTTTGGGATATTGGACTTTTGGACTCTTGAATATTAAGAGACACTTCATGACTTAATACTAAATACAGAACTTTAATAATTATAATAATTAAATTTAATTGGTTCCCAACATATTTGAATGTCAATTTGTTGCCAAGGAATGGGTTGAAGTTAAATTATATATCTGAATAATGGAAACTCTGTTAGGTGCATACTTGATCTGCACCTTTTAGGTGGTTTATTTTAGCACTTCTTATGGCAGTTCCCACGAGCTTTTGCCCAGTTTTTAGTGTTTGATTTGCAGATTTGGAGAACGGGCCAAGGAAGAAGGGAATGCTAAAAAAACAGAGGATTTGGATCAAAGGAATCAGCACTCGAAAGCCAACACAAATTGGGGGCTTAGCAAGAAGGAAATCCGAGGAAGCGGTTGGCGATCCAGCGTGGGGGTGCAAGAAACGGAAATTAATTCCGTTAAGGAAAAGAATTCAAAAGTTGAAGAAGAAAAGGAAATCTCAAGAAGCTACCTGATTTAAGCAGACTTCAATTGCAAGAAAGAGAATCCAATTATGATTTCCACGATGGTAGTTTCCCTATTTGAAGATGTTTCCTCAATTGACAAGGATTGTGATTTTATTCCTTTTGTGAGTAGATTTCCCCCCTATATATTTGGGGATTTTCGTGCAGGAAAAGGCACACTTATTTTCATGTTTCCTAACTATAGATACAGTTTTGTTCCATTGAATACTAATTTCGTAGTTCGAGATAATTTTAGTTTAGTTTAGTTCTGTTCTGTTCTATTATGTTCGATCGCTATTTTGGAGTTCCCGACGATGCAGGCTACCATTTGGCCAAAGCGTCGGTTGCCGGATTCCGATTTATTGCCATACAGTATGATTTCCTATTTTCTCTTTTAATGAAGTCTTTTAGATTTATTTGTTTTACGTGTTTTACTATGAGTAGCTAATTTTCTACTTCTGGTATTATGTAAAGAAGCCATAATCCATGCATGTATGAAACTCGACTGTGAATCTAAAGTCTAATTCATTATGTTTATAAATTGCCTGTATTTATATGTCTAATTACTAAGATTTTGTTAAGCCTGATCAATTTAATCTAATCTGGTAGAGTCAGTTAGAGGCACAACTGCCAGCTGAGTAGTATAGGATTAATTGGGTGATAATTTCTAATGCATCGTCAGTAGGAGTTATTGGTTTCGGGTTCTTCTAGATCTTAATGCTTCTATTGTTAACTAATAAGGTTTGAAGGGACTCGCGGTTTGTTAGTTAACGTAGTTAGATAAATAATTCCTTTGCGGAGACTCACACTAATACTATAACTGAACCGGCATAAGTAATTAGACAAGTTAAAGAGGTTTATGATTGCATGCATGAGATTAAGGTGGATTACATAATACCAAAATTTTTCTCATTATTGGATATCTTTCTAAGTCTTTTATTTAATTACTGTTTTAATTGCTATTTTCTACAAGTGCTTGATAATCTTAATGTCTCCTAAGAGACACAAAGGTGACTACTAGTCAACAATTCGGTTACTTCACATTAATTTGGAATTTGAATATAATTCACTGTCCCTGTGGATCGACCATGTCTTCTACTGTACTCTATTTTCTTAACATCTTATTTATATGTTTTAAACAGTACTTTTACTATTATTTGAGAGTCTTATGATAAGACTTATCAAATTGGCGCCGTTACTGGGGATGGTTATAATTTTTATTCTTTTTCCTATTAATGTGTACGGGTGTTTTATTGTTTTGTGTATGACCAGATCTTCAAGTACTGAATTACTGAGTGATAGCCAAGGAGACACGGTTACGAAAGCTCGCTGAAACAGAATCTGTCAGTCGACCGTTTGACCAAACGACTGGTAGCTCCGAAATAGATTTTTCACATTCTGAATCTGAATTGGATCTAATGGGTGACAGACTAAGAGTAGAAGAGCCCACCCTGAAGGATGTATGCAGCCATGACACTAATGACAGAGCCTCGGCAGTAGTCAGTCCGACATTGACCAACGGATTTCCCTTGAAGAGCGGCTGGCTGAATGGCATCCAAAAATTTTATGGGGGTGCTAGGGATGATCCTCATAATTTCCTTGATGAGTACGTGAAGAACTGTAAACTAGGGCCCTTACCAACTGATACCACCATCGATCAACTGAAATTGGTGGCCTTTCCCTATGTCCTAACAAGTCCAGCAAACCGGTGGTTCTCATCATTGCCACCGAACTCCATCACCACTTGGAAGCAGATGAAGGAGATGTTTTTGAAGAAGTATTTTTTTCTCCAACCAAAACCAATTTGGTCATGAAGGAGACCAGCATCATTCAACAAGATATCGATGAATCCCTCAGCAGCTACTGGCTACGATTCAATGAATTGGTGGAGACTTGCCCAAATCACAAGTATACAGAGGCACAATTGCTGCAATATTTCTACCATGGGATGTGCACCAATGATCGGAACCATATGGATTCATCCAGCAATGGGCTTTCCAGAACAACATAGTAGCCAAGGCCAGAAAGATGATCGAAGATATTATCAAGTCAAGGAGCCAGTTCGGGGAACCCTCCCGTTTGGCCAAACGGTAGGCTGAAGTCCATTTGTTGATAATTCTGGTGAAGAAAAATTGAATCAGCTTGATGCTAGTATGGAGAAACTGACTATATTGATAGCGAAACTCACAACCCCAGCCAGCAGTAACAAAGAGGAGGTCGTGTGTGCATGTTGTGGAACTCCGGGACACTTTGCCAAGATTTGTAACCTTGCGCAAGGAAGAGATGATAGCTCAGGATAATGCTGCAGGAAATTGGCATAACAATTACATTGGGAACTGGCATCAAAACGCACTAAGAAGGGATCCATACTCAAATACATACAATCCAGGATGGACAGATAATCCGATGTTCAGTTAGAAAAATCCAGAATAGGGGGTTCAAGTTCCTTTTCCCTCAGAAGCAAATCAACAAGGTCCTGTTCAGAATTTTGGAAATTCCAACCAACAAGCTCCAAATTCAAATATGGGGAATAATAACCGGAGTAAAGTCCCAGTGTACAGGCCCCCAAACCAGTGAAATTTCTTCAATCCCAATCAGAACAATCCAAGAGAAGGCAGAACAATGGAGGAATCTATGGCATAACTTTTTGCACAGCAGAAGGAGCAACAAATAACCATGGATGGGATTGCCGAAATTTTTTCTCAACTATCGTCTTCCATACATAAATTAAGAGGGAACCAAGGTTAACTGCCCTATCAAGTACAAGTTCCTCCAAAAGAGAATGTGAATGAAATCCAATTACGAAGTGGAAAAATTCTGGAGTCTGTACTTAAGAAATCACAGTCAGCAGGGGACCGTTTGCCCAAACTGAAGGGTACTCAGGATACTGAAAATTTAGATCTAACAGAACCTGAGGAGCCGATCATTATAAGCTCCGATTCTGAACCTGAGAAAAACCCTGCTCCAGTTACAGTGAGCAAGGAGGTGTACAAGCCTGTGCCGTTTCCGAATAGCTTGCGGCCCAAGGCAAAGAAACTAAGGGAGGACCCGATTGACTACTTGGAGGTTTTCGAGAAAATGGAGGTTAACATTCCATTCCTGAAAGCAATTAAAATTCCCACCATTGGGAAATTTCTGAAGGACTTCATGGCAGAAAAACTAAGAGGAGCTAGCAAGGTAGTATTAGGCAAAATAGTCTCCACCATTATTCAGAAGAAGCTACCACCCAAGTGCAAGGATCCAAGTATGTTTTATCTACCTTGTGTAATTGGGGAAAAAGTCATTGAGTATGCAATGTGTGATCTTGGTGCATCTATTAATGTTATGCCTTTATCTATCTATTTAACTTTATCTGGGGTAGAATTAGCTGAGACAAAAGTTGTGATTCAATTAGTTGATTGATCATGTGTGCATCCTGAGGGGGTGTTGGAAAAAAGTACTTGTGCAAGTTAATTCTTTTGTGTAGTACCCCTGTTAATTATTATGTAATAAGAATGAATACTAATCCTGCTAAAAAATCTGCTGGGGTGTTGTTGGGTAGACCTTTTCTTAAAACATCTAAGGCTGTTATAGATGTATATAATGGGTCAATTTATTTGTATTACTGTGGGGAAAAATGGCAATTTAATATTGAAAGTGCCATGAAGCATCCAGATGATGTTGAGAATGTATATGGAATAGATGTAATAAACCCCCTTGTCCAAGAACATCTTGAGATATATTACTCGTAGGGTAAGCTGGAAATGATGCTTGCTCAAAGCCTCACAGAAGCTGACATACAGAATTTAAGTGATGAGAAGGTTTGCGAGGCAATTTAGAACCTTTAAGTAGCTGAAGAGTATATAGGACCAGGCGACCATTTCCCCAAACCGTTGGGTGCCGAGTGACCAGTACCATCCTTAGTGAACGCACCAAAACTGGAATTGAAACCTCTCCCCGATAATCTGAAATATGTCTACTTGGAAGAGGGAGATACACTGCCAGTGATTATTTCTAAGGGATTGACTCCAGCTTAAGAGGATCGGTTGCTCAAAACCATACGGAAGCACATCAAGATGATCGGGTGGACCCTAGCCGATGTTACAGGAATAAGTCCTGATATTTGCCAGCATTTTATCTTCTTGGAACCTGACGCAAAGCCATCTCGAGACCCTCAAAAAAAGCTGAATCCAAACATGGGGGAGGTAGTTCTGAGGGAGATTCTTAAGTTATTGGCCATGGGGATTATTTACCAATTTCTGACAGTAAGTGGGTCAGTCCAGTTCATGTGGTGCCAAAGAAATGAGGTTTCAAAGTAGTTACCAACGAAAAAAATGAGTTGGTGTCGATGCGATTACTCACAGGATGGAGGATGTGCATAGATTTTCGCAAGTTAAATTCGGCTACAAGGAAAGATCACTTCCCACTGCCCTTTATTGATGAGATGTTGGAGCGTTTAGCTGGAAAGACGTTCTTTTGCTTCTTGGACGGATACAGTGGATATTTTTAGATCTGGGTTAACAAGGAGGATCAAGAGAAGACTACTTTCACATGTCTATTTGGGACCTATACTTACAAGAGGATGGCATTCGGTCTATGCAATGCCCTAGGGACTTTTCAGAGATGAATGATGAGTATTTTTTTTTGATATGATTGAACAATGCATCGAGAATTTTATGAATGATTTCACGGTCTATGGTGATTCTTTTGATCAGTGTTTGGAGCATCTTGATTCAGTATTAGAACGGTGCGTTGTAAAGAACTTGGTGCTGAATTATGAAAAATGCCACTTCATGGTTCGAGAAGAAATTGTTCTTGGTCACAAAGTTAGTGAAGAAGGGATCGAAGTGGACAAAGCCAAGGTGGAACTGATTGCCAAGCTGCTATATCCAACCAACGTAAAGGAGATTCGAGGTTTTCTGGGCCATGCAGGTTTTTATTGACGTTTCGTCAAGGACTTTGCTAAAATTGCACGGCCACTCACTAATCTGCTCAAGGACGATGTACCGTTTGCCCTAACGGAAGACTGCCAGAAGAATTTAATGCACTGAAAGAGAAGTTGGTGTAAGCTCCGATCATTCAGCCTTCAGACTAGGAGAAACCATTCTAGCTTATGTATGATGCCAGTGACTATGCAGTTGGTGTCGTGCTTGGTCAGAAAATTAGGAATGAGACGCATGCTGTCTATTATGCTTCGAAGACTCTAAACCCTACCCAATGTAATTACAACACTACGAAGAAGGAATTATTAGCAGTGGTGTTTGGTTTTGACAAATTTAGGTAGTACCTACTGGTATCCAAGGTTATAGTTTATACAGATTATACTGCCCTAAAGTACCTACTGCACAAGAAGGAATCAAAGCCAACGTTAATTCGGGGGATTGTGCTACTCCAGGAATTCGATTGAGAGCTAAGGCGTAAGAAGGGAGCTGAAAATATTGTGGTTGATCATTTAAGTCGCTTAACACTACGTGAGGAGGAAGAACCGATTGGAGAAGAATTTCCAAGAGAGCACCTTTTCGCTCTAAGTGCTGTGATCCAGGGAGAACAAACACATCTCATAGCGGCAACAGCCGCACAGCCTGACCCGTGGTATTCACACATGGTGGATTATTTGGTGGCTAATGTTCTGCCACCCGAATTCTCTCACTGTAAGAAGGAGAAATGATCAGTGATAGTAAGCATTATATTTGGGACGATCCAATCATATGGAAGTGTGGCCCTGATCAGATCATCCGACGTTGTGTACCAGAGTGGGAACAAGAGAGTATTCTTCAGCACTGCCATTCTTCGCCTATAGGAGGACATTTTGGGCACAAACGCACAACCAAAAAAATAATGGAGTGTGGTTTTTATTGGCCTAGTCTGAACAAAGATAGCTACTTATTCTGTTAAGCTTGTAGAAGATGCCAGCAATTTGGAGACATCGGGACCCGCGATGAGATGCCCCAGGTTCCGATCAAGGTCTGCAAAATATTTGATGTTTAGGGTATGGATTTTATGGGCCCATTCCCAAACTCCAATGGGAACACCTATATTCTGCTAGCCGTAGATTATGTGTCCAAATGGGTTGAAGCCAAGACAATGCGGTCCAATAAAGGCAATGATGTGAAAGTATTTTTAACATGTCATTTGTTCCCTTGAATTAGTGTTTCTAAAGCTATTATCAGTGATCAAGGTACCTTTTTTTTGCAATCGGACTATAGCCGGGATGATGAAGGCATATGGAATTCACCATCAGCTTGCTACACCTTACCATCCGCAATCCAACGGCCAAGTTGAGGTTTCGAACAGGGAGATCAAGATGATTCTTGAGAGGATGGTTAATACCTCAATAAAAGATTGGAGTCAAAAGCTACCTGAAGTTTTGTCGGCATATCGGACTGCACTCAAAACTCCTATTGGGATGTCCCCATATTGGTTAGTTTTTGGAAAAATGTGCCATTTTCCAGTGGAATTAGAGCATAAGGCATACTGGGCAGTCCAGAAGATTAACATGGATGCCTTGGTAGCAGGTGAAGAGAGGCAGTACCAACCCCAAGAACTCAAAGAAATTAGGCCGGAAGCCTACGATTTGGCCAAATGGTACAAGGACCGAACAAAAGCCAATCACGATAGGCTCATCCGACAGAAGCAATTTTGAGTTTGTCAGCAAGTGATACTGTTTAAATCCAGAATTCTATTATTCGGCACCGAAAAATTATCCAGCAAGTGGCATAGACCATTGGAGGTAGTGGCCGTTTGGCCAAGTGGTGCAGTGGAAGTCCGAGATCCTCAGTCAGGGAAACAGTATAAAGTCAATGGACATCGATTAAAGCAATTTTATACCTCAAATCAGATCCAGCAGGTCGAAGGGCTATGGTTGGCTAAATGCCTGCACCACGTAGATTGATTAGTTTGAACTTTATCTGGCCAAGACATTAAAGAACAGCTCTACTAAGAGGCAACCTAATTTGTTGTAATAGTTTTAGTTAAAAAAAAAAAAAAATACTCAGTGTTTTTTTATTGGTTTTGTACCCTTTTTCACGAGTTATTTGTTTTTCTATAGGAACTGGAGGCACAAATTTTGAGAGACGGAAGAACAAAGTACTACTTCCGGGGACAAATTAAAATGTTTAGAAAGTGCAGAGACCGGGGGTGCAGTTTTTCGGCACGGGAGCATGACTTACAAATTCGGGGGCCAAATTACGAAGTTCAGGGACTCAATTGCAATTACAGGTGGCCCTATCTCACCCAATTTGGGTATTTTTGCCCTAACCTAATTTTATCCCCAAATTTAGCCTACCCAATCACCCGACCCACCCACCCACCAGACCCACGAATTTTACCCATTCCCCTTTACCCTAACTTACCCAAAATTCCCCCAAACCTATCTTCTCCTTCTTCCCAAATTTCCACCGCCGTCCTCCATATTTTTACTAAGAACCCTACCTTTTGCCCAAACTGACCACCACCATCCACCATCTTCTCCGACCATAGCCCCTAAACGCCCGGTTGACTATATCAAGCCCTTTGACGAGCCCGAGGTCATCACTTCTACGGTTTGGGTGCCATTTGTGGACTCCGAACCATCACCAACCACCTCCGCTTCCTCCGCCGCCCCTTCAAGTGCCGTACGGCGGAAGTACGCTGCTGTAAAGAGAACCAAGGCTGCCGCAAATGCTTCACCAGCCAAGAAACGAAAGCGGACAATGGGCATGATCTCCATCTTTCAATAGGAGCGACGAGAATTGGTCAAGATGCCCACACCGGCGGTTGTGATTTCATTACCGAAGAGGCCTACCAAACCGGCAAAGGAACCCGTACCGGAGACACCCGCAGTTCGCCGATCAAGTCGACACTCTGCCAACTCCAACACTTCTACTACCGGGTCACCACCTCAGACCACCACTTCTGCCACCGCATCACCACCACGAGCCACCGCTGCCCCACATTGTACTACACCAGAGACAGAGGCTACTACGTCTACCGCCAGTGTCTCTTCCAAGATTTCCTTTTCATCTCTACAACGAATGATCGCTTCTCTCCATAGAAAGCATGTTTGAACGGGTTTTGCCTCCGCCAGACTTTCACGGCCGTCTGTGGCAAGAGTTTGCACTGAAATTGATCTATTGCACCCTCTTCCTGACATGGTTTACCTGGAAACACGAGGTAAGGGATTTATTCAGAAATTGGAGTTTGAAAAGCTCCCCTTTTATTGTACAAAATGTATGAAGGTAGGTCATTCTGTGATGTCATGTTGGAAGGATAATCCACCACCCAAACATCTATGGAGGAAGAAACCGGACGGAAACCGACTGCTGTCTCCGGCACCTCTTGACAAGTGGAAGACCAAGCTTATCGGACAGGATAACGCTACAAGAATCTCGCCCTGATTTGCGCCATAAATCAAGCCCCAATCTCTGCCCCAAATCACTTCTCAAATCATGCCCCAAATCTCTCTCCAAAAATCATGCCCCAAATCGCTCCCTAAATATCTCCCAAAATTCTCACGGTCGTGCCTACAGTGCCATCCCTCATCACCGATGAATCTACTACTACTCGACGAAATGCCACAGAGGGCCTTATAGCCGCTGATACAACAAGAGAAGAAGACAGTGATATTAAGGAGGTGTTATCCGAGTTGACACCGGATTGCAACGTTGGGTAACTGAACCTAGTGTCTTCAACAACCATCGAAACAGCCTCACATCTCTCGGACAATAATAATGCACTGATCAATACTCCGCTTCCTTCAATCCCATTTCCAGAAACAATCTAAGCCATGATGAAATGCGTTGCAGAAGAAGTTACTAAAATATCTACCTCACCTATGTGGTCCGATGTAGTCCAAGGAGCACTTGAAGTGACTCAACATAATTCTTTAAAATCCCACAAGTCCCTCCCAGTACCTAAATTGAAGCCCCTACATGCGATTTTCACTATTGTTGAAGCGCATAGGATGCCTACAGATACTCAGCTCATCAATCGCATGGCAACGAAGCCACACATTCCAACTACATCATCTATGCTGCACTCACCAAAGGACCGTAGTGACAACAACCAAGAAGATGAAGGGTAGGCAGATTACGGCCCTCAGGAAACTGATGACGAAGACAACTTTGAGGATGAAGCAGGGAACTACATTATAAGGCCTAAAAAGCACGAGCCAGCGAATACTTACTTTGAGCATCGATTTCGGAAGCAGCCTAAAGTAGATTATAGAAAACTAAACAAAATAGGCCACAAAATGTAAACCATTGGGTTTGATTTCGTTTCTCTTTTTATTTTTCTGCAATCAATAAAATGGGTAACCAACCCCATGCTTAATAATAAAAATAAAACTATTGTATTGCAGCTTTGAAGGGTATTTCTTGTATCTAACAAATCGTACTTCTCTTTGTGAACGGTTTAATTTGTACTTTTTAGAATTTGATGGTTTATATTTTTTTACAATAATCCTTTTTTGTTTTTGTATTTTGCCTAACTATGATTTTTCCATTAATTAGTTCTATCTATGTTAGAAATTTTAAGAAATGAAGATTAGAACGAAATAGAAGAGTTTACAATGTAAATGGGTAGTATTGGTACTGTGGATGCGGCAACGTGCTGACGCTGTAACTATTCTGATAGGGTTTTAAAAAATCTCCAAATCGGTTGAATGAAAATTCCCAATGTTTAACACAAATAAGAACTTCATCGTCAATCTTGTAATTGCAAATGAAAATTTCCAATCATCTTTACCATTATTTAGCAAGAAAGCTGAGTTTGGTTACCATTGTCTGTGGGGCATATATAGATTGGAAAATGTAAACATCAATACAGAAATCATAGCTTTAATCTCTATGGAACATTTATGTTGGATTGTTCTTAAGGTTTCCACAACCACAAGGAAGAGCTTCAAAGTAGTACTGCCTACCCCTTATTGAACACAGGTAGACTATCATTTGTGATTTACTGGGACAAAGCACTTCAGAAAGGGACCATTAATCTACAATTACTATGCATAATGCTATGATCAAGAAGAAGCATCAGACCATTTTCATTTTAACTTCTGAAACTAGCCAGAAACACAGTTCTCAATTTTTGAAGAGATGAAAAAACATCTTTCATGTCTTTTCTTGCTTCAGGGGATACTTCAATGCAATCAAATGCTAACTTCATTACAGATGAAACACACTTCACCTTAGCATCCAACTTTCCTTCTTCACCATTTAACAAATTTGAGTCCACTACCTGCATTATTCCACTCAGAAATGGATCACTGACCCATTGCCTCAAGGTTACATCTCCAGCGAACATGTCATCACTAGGCCTTGTTCTTCTGAAAGTCTCCATCTGCATAATTCCATAACTATAGACATCGCAATTTGTGGAAACTATCCCGTCCATACAATGCATACAATGCCCTTAATGAACATCCTGTAATGATAACTTGAGGGTGGCATAAAATGCCCTTAATGAAATCGATATCTCTTATGAGTGGAGTGTCAGAATTACAGGAGCACCCTTGATAGATTTCACCTATATGTGTGTCAGGGTGGGGCCGCCCTGAAGGGACTAGGGACTTAGTCGCTTATACACACACGAAAAACTGGGATAAGAACAAGGCCGAAACGTGTCAGTTTAAACATCTCGTGGAGTACACTTAGAGAGTTATTAAGAACCCCCATGTGGTTTAAAAAGCTCGAAAAACCAACTTTAAAGGTCAACCTAAGAAGTCAACCATTTTAAAAAGGGATAAAATTATGAAAATAACCCTATCACCGTTAAAGTTAACAAAAAAACCTAACGGTTACGGATATCGAAAAATCACAGGGGGTTTTTATCGAGCTTTTCAAACCACATGGGGGTTCTTAATAACTTTCGTAAACCACAGGGGGGTTTTAAGGAATTTGCCATATATTTTATTAAAATGAGTGGGGGATTGTTGGAACATTTTAATAAAACTAATATTTATTAAATTATTGATTTAGGTTGGCTAAAATGATGCTACTGTTTTTTCTAATAAAAGTTTCTAAACTTCAATGTGATTGCTAAAAAGTTTGGAAGAAACTGATGCTTTGAAATATATTAATAGTATGATTATTACCGTTTACAAAACGTTTGATATTTATGCTTAATATTCATTCTAAATTTAAAGGAGCAAAAACGTTTTTAGCCTTTAAGATTTTAAATACTTTCTAATGCTATATATATACACACGGTGGTGTATGCAAGAAAGTGGAGCAATTTAATCTTTTGTGTTCTTTTACAATTCCCTCTTCAAACTATAGCTTTGGCAAGAGTGATAACATGTGTTAGTAAGAGTTGATAATCATCTAAAGAAATCGAAATATACGCGCCTCAGCTTGTCTAACGATTAACAATTTGTTCTTTGTGTTTGTTTTGTTATTTTGCAGGGTCACTTAGACTGTTGGGAACAACAACTTATGAAATAGGCATGCTTTGGGCAATGTCCCTTTTGTTTCATTTATTTCTTTCCTTTCCAAGTTATCAACTTTCATTGGAAATTTTCTACACTTGTTAGATGTTTTATTTGCTTGCACAAACTAACAAGGAAGGCGGGCGGAATTTTCTGGCAAAAAGATTTTGATTGATGGGGAATTTGGATCCAAACTGGACGTTAAACTTATATAGGGAAGAAAAGTATGGAGGATTTAAGGATTGACTTGGCAAGTCTTGATTTAACTCCACCTGGCCAGCAGTCAAGACACTTCACCACAAGAAAGTCAGAAAATACCTACCTACATAGCTTGAGATTTTCTGTCTGCTATTTTCCTATCTTCCACGTCTACTCTCTCATAATGGGGGAATAAGCTCCATGATGTGACAATTGGGTTCAAGTCTCTATTGTAAGACGATAGACAGAGACGAAACAACTAAAGCAGACACAATATCTGATATCCTTCCTACATATATATTGGATAATAGGGAAATTAAGAGAAGAAAAGTCAAGGCATATATCATGCATCTTTGGGTTACATTAAAATGTGAAAAAGAAAAGAAGAAGCATAATTGTATCTAGCTTGGTATTTTGTATCCACTTAACAAGACCAGAAACTCTAAATAAAAAAGCACAGAGACACACTAAGAATGAAGCTAAAGCATTTGGTTACTAACTACGTACCTCGATCACCAAAGCATTTTTTTTTCTTTCTAATTGTAAATTTTTACAATAAACTAGAATATAACTTAAGTAATAGCCAAGATAAAGTACAGAAACAGATGCGCAGCTCAATTTCTACAGGGAATAATATCACATAAACATATTTAAGTGAGTAAGAAACAGAGTAAGTTCTAACAGTTTTCAAGTCTTGTGATTTAACACAATCAAATCAAAAGATGCTTTAATTACCTACCTGATACCACAAATTCTAAGTTTAGCTGATTTTTCCCTTGGAGCCGTCTACCTACAAACATGAGAAGGACGTCATTAAATTAACATCAACAATGAGATAGCAAAGAACTAGAAAGATTCCAATGGATTTTCTGTTAGTTTTGTTTGATATATGTAAATAGTAGTTTCCTTATAGTATTTAGTTTTCTTGTTGGAAAAGGGTACACTAGTCTAGTTCCAATATATACTCCTCTTGTGTATATTACTCATTGTATTGTAAATTTGTTCAATTGAAATCTCTAGAAGGTTTTCTCTCTTCTCTCACAATTAGATCTGACAAATACTAACATGGTATCAAAGTCCAACTTCAATCACACCACAGCTTTCGCGGCGGTCGCGATTTGGGTTCTAAGGCGGCGACGTATTTAGTTTTTTTTTTTTTTTTTTTTGGCTACTGGTAAGACTTCGGCGACTGTTTCTTCTCCTTCCTTGGGCGACGGCGGCAGATATTTTCGGCTGGTCGCAATCTTTGTTCCTCTTGCGATTTGGGTACTCTCTTTGGCTTCTCTATTTTTTTGACTCTTCTGATCCCGTTGATTTTGGGTGTTCTATTGGTGAACTTTGATAATCTGTGATGGGTTATTAAAATTGTTGGTTCTTGTTATTGGCTATCTTCTTTGTTGAAAATTGGTTGTGTAGTTTGTTGCCATGGCTTCTGAAAAAGATGATTCTCTTCAAGCCATTAGTGTGCAATTGAATGACAAAAATTATTCCTACTAGAGCTATGTTATGATGAATTTTTTAAAGGGAAAGAGAATGTGGGGATATGTGGATGGTAGTTTGGTTAAGCCTATTGATTTAACGGATGATAAATATGCTGAGCAATTAGAGAATTGGGGTGCTTACAATTCAAAATTCATTACTTGGATTAATAATTATGTTACTCAATCTATTGGAGTCCAATTAGCCAAATGTGGCACTGCAAAAGCTGTTTGGGACACTTGGCGAGATTGTATACACAGTCTAATTTTGCTAAACAGTATCAATTGGAAAATGATATTCATTCTCGTCAGCAGAGCAACATGACTATTCAAGAATTTTATGATGCTATGACTAATTTGTGGGATCAATTGGCTCTTACTGAATCTGCTGATCTTAGTGTTCTTGAACCTTACATTGCCCGTAGAGAGGAGCAACGTTTAGTTCAATTCTTAATGGCTCTTCGTGAGGAGTTTGAAGGACTGTGAGGCTCGATTCTACTTCGCAATCCTCTCCTTACAGTTGACTATTTTTTTAATGAATTGTTGGCTAAAGAAACTCATCTGAAATCCAAATCTGAGAAAGAGAGTTCTGAAAAAGGAATTCTTCTTACTCCTACTCCAGTTGTTTTTGCTACTCCAGTTGCTACTCATGTTGCTACCCCTCATCGACTACCCTACAACAATCATCAACCTCTTCAAGATGAATGTCGATTTTGCAAGCAAAAAGGTCATTGGAAGTCTCAATGTCCTAAATTGAGAAATAAAGCCCCAAGAAACTCTAGGCCTCCTCCATCAAATGTTGCAACTGTTGCTCCTGTGATTAATAATGAGAGTGCAACTACCCTTTCTATAACTGAACTTGCAGAGCAATTTCAGAGATTTCTGGCCTCTCAGCCACATGCATTGACTGCCTCTTTGAACAAAGGTTTGCCTTCATCTGGGTCAACAGGTATTTCCTCCCCCACTTGGATCCTAGACTCAGGAGCCTCTCATCATATGTCATCTGATGGTAGTTCCTTTATCAATTTATGTTCTAATTCTTTTGTGTCTGTCATGACTGCTGATGGCCCTCCCATGCCCACACAAGGCATTGGATCTATTTGTACCCCTCAATTGTCTCTATCAAATGTTTATTACATTCTAAGTTTAACCTTGAATCTTGCATCTGTTGGTCATTTATGTGACTCTGGATTCATGGTTTGGTTCTCTTGTACTGCTTGTTACATGCAGGAGGCGCAGTTCGGGAGACTGATTGGGATCGGCCATAGGCAGGGTGGACTTTACATTTTGGATGAGTTGAAAGCTTCAAATCTTGCAGTGTCTAGTGTTGACTTGTCATCGTTTTGTTTGAGTTCATCATCCTCCAACTTTTATTTATGGCATTCGCGTCTTGGCCATGTTTCTTCTTCTCGTTTAAAATACTTAGCATCCACCGGAAGTTTTAGGCCAATTGAAAACTCATGATATATCTGATTGTTGTCGTTGTAAACTTGCTAAGTTCTCTGCTTTGCCTTTCTATAAAAGTGTTTCTGTGTCTGTTCCACCTTTTGACTTGGTTCATTCTAATGTTTGGGGGCCATCATCTGTGCTTACCAAAGGTGGTTCTCAATATTATGTCTCTTTCATTGATGATTACACTCGGTTTACATGGGTCTATCTTATGAAAAATCATTTTGAATTCTTTCGTATTTACTGTCATTAAATTCTTTAGGTGTGATTTGGGTGGTGAATGTACTTCTAATCAGTTTTCTGAATTGCTTGCTTATAATGGTACTATCCACCAATCTTCTTGTACTGATACTCCGGAACAAAATGAGGTTGCTGAAAGAAAACATCGGCATATTGTTGAAACTGCTCGTTCTCTTCTTTTGTCTACATCTGTTCCTAGTGAGTTTTGGGGGGAAGCTGTGCTTACTGCCACATATGTTATCAATAGAATTCCATCTTCTGTTACTCCAGGTTTGTCTCCGTTTGAAAACTTATATGGTCATACTCCTGACTATTCTTTCTTGAAAGTTTTTGGTTCCATGTATTTTGTCCTCCGTCCTCATGTAGAACGTAGTAAACTATCATCTCGTTTCGCCATTTGTGTCTTTCTTGGTTATGGTGAAGTTCAAAAGGGATATTGTTGCTATGATCCTCTTGCAAGAAAACTCTATGTCTCTGGTCATGTTGTGTTTCTTGAACATATTCCTTTCTATTCTATCCCTCCTGACTCTCACAATCTAAAAAAGTCAGATATCATTCACATTGATCCATTCCACACCAATTTGGATATTGTCTGACCTAAAGTGCTCTATGATTCTAGCAACTCTAGGACTGAGTCTGATAATGCAAGTACCTCTTATGATGATGTCTCTCCTACCCCTATGGCCTCTTCTCCTTCTCCCGTGATTGTGGACCCTCCACCTCGTTACCCACAACGAGATCATAAGTCCACTCAATTGCCAGACTTTGTTTACTCCACTCTCATGCTTATGCTTCTTTCTTGACTTCTATTCACAATTTGTCTGAGCCTTCTTCCTATTATGAGGATGTACTTGATCCTCTTTGGAGGACAGCTATGGCAGATGAGCCCTCTGCTTTGTACAAAACAGATACTTGGAATCTTGTCTCTCTACCTCCAGGTAAAAGTGCTATTGGTTCACGTTGGGTATATAAAATCAAAAGAAAGTCTGATGGGTCTGTTGAGCGATATAAAGCTCGTTTAGTGGCAAAAGGCATTTCTCAGCAATATGGTATGAATTATGAGAAACATTTGCTCCTGTTGCAAAAATGACGACCATTCGCACTCTTATTTATGTTGCTTCTGTTCGCCAGTGGGCTATATCTCAAATTGATGTCAAAAATGCTTTCTTGAATGGTGATCTTCACGAGGAAATTTATATACTACTACAAAAAGGGCTTTTAATGGCGGTTTTTAAGGACTTTTAACGGCGGTTCTTGGCCTTTTTGAACCGCCATCTATCTGGCAGCCGTAGTAAGTTAGCGGACTTTCTACGGCGGTTAGAACCGCCATAGAAAGTGACCACTTTCTACGGCGGTTCAAGGTTGAACCGCCGTAGAAAGTCTACACTTTTTACGGCGGTTCAAACATGAACTGCCGTAGAAAGTGGTCACTTTCTACGGCGGTTCAAACTTGAACCGCCGTAGAAAGTCACCACTTTCTACGGCGGTTCAACCTTGAACTGCCGTAGAAAGTGGTGACTTTCTACAGCTGTTTGGTTCTGAACCGCTGTAGAAAGTCTACACTTTCTACGGCTGTTTAGTTCTAAACCGCCGTAGAAAGTGGCCACTTTTTCAGATCCAAACCGCGATAAAAAGAGAAAATTAATCTGGTTTAAAGCAAAACCTGCTGTTAAAAGTTGAAATTTAATACAAATATCACCAAGATACAAATTGAAATCGCTATTATATTACAGGGCATATCCAAAAATATTTGTACAACTATAATATGAACAAGTTTCATTAGTATCCATCAACTACAGCTAATGCTCCACAATATAACTAGCGCATATTTTTCTCACAGCATCTATATCCACATTGCTTAATGGAGTGCGGTCGAGCTTGAAGTGCTGCAACAGAGTTTTTGAAATTAAAAAGTAATTGAGTAGCAAAATGAAATACAGTCAATTAAGTAAATTATGAGAAATCAAATACCTTCTCGAGTGCCAATGTGTCGGATTTCATTGCGATTTGGTACATGTAGTGCATGACATAGTAGCCACACTCCCAGTTAGACGTTTGCTTCTTATGCTAATGAATATTAGTGTACTAGTTAGAAGATCATACAATTTTATACAACACATCGTTGAGTAAAAAATTCAATAAGAACCAATTTTACCTTAACTACTATCCACTCAGGTTGCATATGCACATTTCTGGGCAATCCTAAGAAAGCTTGATAATTAAACATCACCCTATAAAAATGAAAGCGGAACGAAAATAATTAGCAACATATGTATATATATATGATTGGCATTAGAAATTATATAGGCATTCTAACAGTAGTTAATATATATAACTCACTCGTCTATAAGTATTACTGCCTCCTCTTTCTGTGGGTTTTGTAAAGAATCAAACCAGTAGACAACCTTTTCAATCGGTCTAATGGCTATAAGCATCCAATGTTCACTGCAAACCAAAAATTTAATCACCTCAGATGTTTAAATCAGTGTTTCTTAAATATTAGAGAAGCGCTTACAGTGTCACTTACCCCTGAAGATACGGCACCAGATAAATTTCTTTATTCCAATCCTTCAAGTTTCGTGCAATGTAGTGTACCCTATCTTCATATGTGTTTCCTAGGGCCGTGACATGATCAGCTGAGAGAAACCCTATCCCCTTCCAGTCATTCCTTTCAACTAAATCATGTAAAGCTCTAAAGGATTTACATTATCATGCATCATTGGTTAGTCTAGGCACATGGAATGCATACTATATATAACAATAATCAGAAATAGGTTATAAAATTAAGTGGAAACTCACTTGGTGAACAATTGCATCAAACAGTTTGTGACCATGCTTTCTCTTGACAATAATTCTCCGACATCCATTCGATCCATCGCAATAAGATGATCCATACCTATGACATCTCTTGTAATTTGAAACAAGAAGCCATTGAAGTCCGAATCTTTCTCCATTCGGAGCTGTAACTCGTGCAATGGATCAGATGTCGAAGAGGATGACATTTCAATCGGAACCGTCGCCGAAGTAGATTTTATATCATCCATAGAATTCACCCGGCCTTTTTTCTTTTTCAAACATTTATCCACCTAACAACATTTGAAATAACATTAGATATACAAAACGGTATTAAGTAATTCACAAATAAATGTAAGAATATACCTATGTTACTAGATCCGGCCGAATAATTTCAGTCAACTGTATAGGCCATTCCACGAAAAAGGATCGGGTCATTCCCACAGTTGAAGCCTCTTCCTCAGGAAATGGTAGCGGGGCAAAGTCATCATATGAAATTTTAATTGTAACCCTCGTGCAACCTTTCCTTACCTCGCGGCCGTGGTGCTTTCTTTGCTTATAAACATTTCCCTTGGCCATAAGCTTACGCCTCTTACATGTATCCTCAGAGATGAACAGATGACATTCACACCCGTCCTGAGATAATAGGCAAGCGAATGAACATTACTCAACTATTTCCGCTAACTTAACAAACCAAGTGTAATCATGAAACCAAAGTCAAGCGTCTTTAGAAGTGACAATATGAAAGAAATTATACATTCAAATTTAATAATTAAATAAAAACCCAAATATAAATGTAAGATTTCATTATTGTAAAATAAAAATAAAAGAAAGATGTTTAATATATTAAAAAAATTTATAGTTTTTTTAATTGCAGTATTATATTTTTAAAAGGAAAATATAAACTTTTTTTTTAAAAAAATATAAAGTGTTTGAATACTTGAATACATATGCAAACCACAGTTCACGGGAACAATACTTTTTTTCTCTCTTTAAAAGAGATACATGAATAAGTGTAAAATGATATAGGTGAACAGTACCACTTTAAGTATCACTTTAAAAACGAACAAAACAAAGGAAAAAATAAATAATAAAAAGAATTTAAAAGAAAAATAGAAAAATAAAAGCCTACCCAAGAAGAATAATAGTGATACTCTATAGAAAAATGAAAGACATAAATGTATTTTAAGTACCTTGTATTCGCCTAAATAACTCACATCTTCCAAGTTTGTTGCAATAGGGCTATTCTGAACCTCAGACGCTTTGATCGGGTCCGTAGATGAAACAAGTATCATATGTAACTCAGGCAAACTTGTAGGGATAAGAGGAGAAAAATCTTGCCTACGAGTTTCTTTAGGGTGTAGCGTCGGACTCACAGGGGAAACATTGCTACCATGGACCTCAAACATCTCTGGGGCCATTTCGGAGGTTTCTGGCTTCAAGCTCTGAGCTTTGGCACTATTGATGACATTGGCTCTTAATGTATCATAGTCAGTCCCCATCTGACCACATATAAACCCAACCATCATCTTCAGATGTGTTTGACATTCATCGAGCTGCGCAGTGGTTTTCTGAAGCTGTCTCTTAGTTAAATCTAGTTCATCTTTAAGCGACGGCCTTGTTTTTGGGAAAACCTCTGTGATACGTGCCCTGGTAGAATGGCCGCGATAACGACCGGGGTGATTGGTCTTTCCCGTTGCAATGACAAGAATGTCATTCCTACCCTCTGCAACTTTCTCCCCTTGGGACTCGCAGGAACATAGATTTTCCTAAACGTTTTGCCGAAAATATGAAATGTAAATAGAGCAATTATATGTAGTTTTAAATATATGCGTAGCTTAAAGAACTGAAACATAAGAAAATGTATGGTGCAAAACTTACAATTTCAATCCCAACACGACCAGCCTCTGGCGTGAAGTATTCCCCTTTTTTGTTTGTGTGAGCCTGTCTCCAAAGTAGATGCCGACCTGGCCCTGCATAAGAATCTTCCCCTTCTTCTTCGGAATGACCGTCCTCTAAAGGCTTCTTCCCAGATGCAATCAAAGCCTCTTCATGCAATTGCTTCTTCAGCAGTCGGTAGCCACCGCGAGATAAATTATGGTAAAAAGCATTTAAAGTGGCATTCTTTTGCGCTTTTTCACGAATTGCCTAGAGAAAAATATAATGAAAAATGATTATCCATAAACTGAGCAATTTCAAACACACAAAAACCAGAAGGAAATCAATTTCAAAAACCCACCTGCCATTCTTCTGTTTCGCGGCTAGCCTTGAACTTAATCCATGTCTCCCTAGGGAGATATTTATATTCAAGGCATGGGTCCTCGCCCTTCAAGTCACCATTTACATATCTCCCTAAAAAGGATTTCCAATCTTTCCAACGTTTACCGGCATAAGAAATCCACTTGGTTTCGAGTTCTTCAGTTGACTCAAAAACAAATAATGCCTACATTAAAAAATAGAAGTAAAAATTTAGGTAAATTTGGGTTCACTTGTATGAAAGAAGAAACAAATAATGCATTATAATTTTGTGGAGTACCTGTATTTCCATCCACACTCTCTTCTTGATCTCGTCGGGAACTTTGGGCCATAATGTGTATTCCATAATGTCCACTTTGCTCCGGGCCGTGAATGCTACGAATGTAATCCACTTTGTATGATAATTTTTAGGCTCATTTTCGGAATCAAATGAAATCGCAAGAGTTTTCCCCTTCATACGCATTTCCAAAAGATCGTTGCAATTTGTAGGCCCTCTACCTCTTCTAGATCTAGTAGAAGAACCATCTCCATTGCCATTTCCCTCATCACTATGCTCCTCGTTGCGTTTTCTTTTTCGGGCCATTAGCTTACCTTAAACTTCATGTACATACAAAGAGAATTCAATATAACATATTTGCAATTAAAGAAAAGCTTTAATGTCAAATACAAGAATGCTTGTAATGTTGAAATATAAAAGGCAATGTACATTCGCAAACTTCACTCCTAAAAATACTCTCCTTCCCTAAAACAAGAGAAATACTTTGTGCTTTTGCAATATTTCACGCTTTTCAAACAAATATACGGGAAAGCGAAGAGGAGATAGTGATATTTGCAATACACAATTACCATTATCCAAATTAAACCAAAGGAGGCCCAAAAAAGTGGACTTATAAAGGGTACCATTGATAAAGTACTTCACATTTCACAACCAACAACTAATGAGAACAATCATTAATTTCTAATAAAGGAAAAAGCCAAAATTTAGTGCAGGATGTAAAAGATTCAAGGAGGAGTACTTCACTCCTAAAAAATACTCTCATTCCCTAAAGCAAGAGAAATACTTTGTGATTTCGCAATAAAGAAGCTTTACATTGATGCAAAGATAGCCTCACTTTCAATATATTAGTTGCATTCATGACATTAAACCAAGGGAGGAACACACCTTCAACTCAACCACAAAGCATTACCCTCCTTTCCACTAAAGAAGAAACACTACATCGCAAAAGGTAAAATATTTAAGGAGAAGTGATATTTCAAACTCTACATTTATGAAAAAAAAATCCCCCTCATCAAGGAGAACCCTCACAAAGCATATCTCACGCTTTCCAAACAAAGATAAGGGAAAGCGAAGAGGAGATAGTGATATTTGCAATACGCAAGTCCCATTATCCAAATTAAACCAAAGGAGGCCCAAAAAAGTGGACTTATAAAGGGTACCATTGATAAAGTACTTCACATTTCACAACCAACAACTAATGAGAACAATCATTAATTTCTACTAAAGGAAAAAACCAAAATTATTTCATGAGGAAGGTAAAAGCTTCAAGGAAGAGTACTTCACTCCTAAAAAATACTCTCCTTCCCTAAAGGTACTTAGTGCTTGTGCAATAAAAAATGCTTCACATTCATGCAAAGATATCTTTACTTTCAACATATAAGGGGCTTTGAAGACATTGAAACAAGGGATCCCCAAAGAAAGAACCCTATAAAGATTAAATTCCACATAGTGGAATCAACAACAAAGCATTTTCCTCATTATCACTTAAGGAGGAACACTAAATCGACTAAGAACCGAAATCAAACACCAATGTTCTAAAATTAATCAAGCAAAACCGAAATCAACATTTGTGTTTCTCATATTAATACACTAAACCCGAATTGAAAGGGTACTTAATTGAAATCCCAATCAAAACCCTAGGTTCTCAACTTATGTAGGACAAAACACGAAATTCAACAACCAAACTGGTCACTGGAGATGCACTCGCCTCCAGTAATGGTTATTGGAGGCGGGTGCAACCAATAACCCCTCACAAGGGAGGCGGGTGCGGGCCCTCCTTTTGGAGGCAGGTGCACAGTAATGCTCTTAGGACTCGCCTCCCCTAGCCTTTTTTGGTATAGTGGATGGGCGTTTTTTTTTTCTTCTGTTGACACCATATTTTAATATAACTAGTTTTAAGAGGCTGTGGTAAGAACCAGCTTTGTGATAGTGATCATGATTGGTTGTGAAAGCTGGCGAAAAACAGTGAATCGAAAGAACAAGAATACTAGCAGAAAAGAGATTGATAGTGAATTTGAATCCAAACCGGACGGGACGTTAAGGGAGAACGTATGAATGATTCCAAAAAAGATTGACTTTAACTTGGAATTAATGGGAAAGAAGTCTTGCATAAAGGACAATTGTTTAGGAAGAGGGCACAGTTTGAGACTTAATTCGACCATGTCTAAACGCGCAAATTAGACTATAAAAATCTTACACCAAAGAATCTGTGAAGACTCATTTCTTTTATTTTACTTTAGTCTATTTTTTGTAATTTTCTTTACTTTATTCTTAATAAAATGAGTAATCAACCACCTATTTTAATTTTTTTTATTAAAAAAAGAAAAGAAAAAGAATACAACTTTGAGTTTTATTTTTTTATTTTTTTAGCTGGCAGTCAAGGTATTCATTCTTAATATGAAATGTATAGGAAAAAAAAAAAAAAGTGCTTTCAGATCCAATTTTCCATAAAAGCTTGAGATAGTTAAAGCTTGATTACTTTAATTAATCTCCCTAGTGTCAATTAGGCTATTGTAGTTTATCGGTATCTAGTGGATATGATTAATTAGTAGCGAAACTAATGTCAAGTAGACTTAATGTATAATGGGTTGGTAATTTATGTAACTGTACAGTCTATTATATATTACTTGAATTGAGACGATAAGAGAGAAATTGGACTGTGTTGTAGTTGATTTCTCAAGTGGCTTAGAGCTGTTTTGGATCCTATGTTATACTTTTGTGTTATATTCTATGTTATAAATCTCAATAACTCATTTAAAAAATTTCTTTTTTGCAGTAATTTACTTTACCAATGATACTCATTTTTATTCATGCTAATTTTAATATTAAACTTCTTATTTTTTCATTAATCTTATATTCTAATATAATTTTTTTTAATCCAAAATATTAAAATAAATTGACCTTACACACCAAAAAGTAAACTCTTATTTAGAAAATTTGATGTAATAATAATAATGAGTATTATTAGTAAAATAATTAATAAAAACAATAATAGTTACAATGAATTATAATGAAGATGTGCAATATCAAGTATAAAAGATTATCCAAAATCGTCTTGAACTTGATTGATTCATTGGTATTAGTTAGTCGTTGCACCAATATGACCGAACAACTAATGGTTAATTAGTGTGGACTTATGGTTGTTGTATGTCCACCTTCTATCATTTTTGACATATCTTGTAAATTTTTTCTATTAATGAAACTAAGGTACTATTTATGAGTTTGCTCTTCTTTATTTTGGTTTTGTTAAGATGATGCAACTGACAAGCACTTTGGGAACAAGTTCTTTTTAGCTGTCATCTTTGTAAAGGTATTGCTTATGAGCACATCTTAGTTGAGATGAAGACAGGCCCTTAAGCCAGGGTAGCTCGAGCGACTGCCCTGGGCCTAATAAATATAGGGGCCAAATCTTTAAATGTAGTAGTATTTTTTTGCTTACAAAATTTTATTTTAAGGTCTACATCTATTTTTCAATGGTTTAATAAAAAATTGGTATTTATTTTCTAAGCTCATCATTTTTCATGACCCAACTTTTAATTTTTTTTAAATGTAGTATAATGTAGTAGTACTTTTGTGCTTATAAAATTTTATTTTAAGGTCCACATCTATTTTTCAATGGTTTAACAAAAATTTGGTATTTATTTTCTGAGCTCATCTATTTGATGGTCCACATCTTTTTCTTTCTTTTTTTTTTTTTTGATATATGGCTTTTTGGAATTAAATGTACTGGAATTTGCCCAACAATGATTAACATGTTTCACACAACTTGTCGAGACTATACAACAATTAAAGGCCACTAGGGAGGGAAAATACTAAATTGGGGAGGACCGTCTGCCTGATACTGCCACTTATACATGTATAAATTGGTGTCACTACACCTGGGAGTTGTCATATTCAAACTCTAGTCTACCACAGATTATAGTCTTAAATGCGTTAGAATGTTCATTAGACCAAGTCACTGGCCCTTTTTGAAATGGGTAAATGCAAGAGTTATTTTATTTTATTTTTTGCAACTCAAAGGGCACATTATAAAAAATAATAATAATTTTACTAAATTATCACATTATATTTATTTTAGGGCCCTTTTCTGTTATTTTTTTCCTAGTCTCCTAAACTTTAGGACCGTCACTGGTTGAGACGTGCAGGGCAAGAGTTGGCGAAAACTTTTCTAGCTAGTGAATATTACTTGTCATGCAGTTAACTTATTTTGTTGATTCAAAATAGCGGGTCAGCAATCATGGTTATATTGCAGTTTATTTATTTTATTTTTCTTCATTATTTTAGTGGATAATATTTTTCCCAAACGTTGTGACATTTCTTTTGGTTTTTTTTTTTTTTTTTTTTAATGTCCTATTCTTCTACATCACATAATTACAAGGGCCATTGGGGTATGGAAATGACTATTTGGGGATCGTTTGCTCCAGTGCCTAGACCGATCAACTAGGGCGGATTTAGTAATTTTAAGAGAAACTTGAGATGGGTATTACTAATGTTTTTAAATCTCATAAGAGGTAAATGTAATTTCCCTCGGAAAAAAATTGCAATTTTTGTCCCTATGTTTGGCCCTTTACACTTTTGTCCGAAGTGTTTGGTATGTAGCAAAATTGTATCTTACTTATATACTTTGTGACACTTTTGGTCCCTGCGAATTCAGAAATTACGTTTTAAAATTTTTAGAGGGGTCCAATATACATATAAACTTTTTTTAAAAGTTAAATACATTGTAAAAAAAAATTAATAGAAAAATATACACTAGTAATAAAGGTGCAGGAGAGGGTTGAAGAGGTCCGGGGGCTACCCCACCCCCCGGCTCAATGATTCCTATAGGACGAGACCAACGATAATTCATTATTGGGGACCAGTAAAACAGCAGTAGCCACAACAGATAACTATAGCAGAGCAGAGACTGATGGTGAATTTGGATCCAAAGCGGACGGTAGGGAAGAAAGTATGAAGGGTTCAAAAATTGACTTGGAATGGGAAACAAGTCTTGCATAAAGGACAATTGGGGTCATCATTCTTGAAGATAGAAACGTATAGAAAAGGGCTTCCAGACCCAAATTTCACATCATGATCATTTTGGGATGATTAAGGCTTGTTTGAACTGGGTTTTTTCTTATTATTAATGTTAATTAGAACATTCAATGCAAACTTATGCCCTAATTTAGGAAAATTATTAGTTTAAGGTTAAAGCATTCTTGCTAATTATTGAGACAGTAATGAGAAATTAGACCGTGCCTTGTAGCTATTTCTCGACAGTTTTATAATACCGATTGATTTATGGGTTAATAATATTAATTATTGCGCCAATGGTGGAACAATAATTAGTTAGTATGGATTTATTGTTGCTGGATTTTTCTCATAGTTTGCATCACTTTTCTTCTTACCATTTACTATTTATTTATTTTTGCTTCATTATATATTATAGTTCACTATTAGAAAATCAGAAAATATATACCTACATATATATATATATATATATTGGATGATAGGGAATTTAATGAAGAGCTTGACTTTTCTCACGACTTTAGGCTATATTTCAAATTTTGAAAAAGAAAAGAGAAGAATAATTGTACCCAGATGAGAGACTCTCTTGGTGAAGAAACTTAGTAGAAAGAATTCTTGCTTCAGTTTTTGTATCCACTTAACCAGCCCACAAGCTGGGCTCAGTTCTTTTTACGACCTCGTTGGGAAATTTTTGTTTTAGGGAAGCAATATTTTTATGGAGAGAATATCTTTTCGACATTTGTATAGAAAAGAGTAAAAATGTAATAATTATGTTACATTTTGAATTTACATGAGTAAAGATTTAGAGAAAATTTTAAAATTAGTAGAAAATGAAGTTGTTTAATTTGTTTATTTAAAATTTTGGACAAAAAATTGATTAAGTTTTCTGAAATGGAATAGAAAATAACATATCCTAAATAAAAAACACATATGAATTGCAATACTGTTGAAGCAGCTTGACAATGGGGTGGCCGACACTACAAGAAAAAAGGGATTTAGTGACGACGCGAAGTCGTCAGTAAAAGCCCGAAAATCGTCACTAAACCCTTTAGTGACGACAAACGGGTCGTCAAGTGGTCGCGACAATAGGTCCGTAGCTAAAGGGTCCAGTGACGACATTTTTGCACCGTCGTCACTAAAGCCTACCATTTAGTGACGACTTTCGGGCGTCACTATAGACAGTGACGACAAAAGTCGTCACTGTGTGTGCGTCACTAAAAGACCAAAGTCGTCACTAAAGGGTGTATTTTTAGTGACGAGAAAGATAGTGACGAATGAAAGTCGTCAGTAGGTAACAAATGGTCAAAGGCTTTAGTGACGAATCTCAGTGACGAAAAATAATCGTCAATACAAAAGTCAAAGCCTTTAGTGACGACAAACGGGTCGTCAAGTGGTCGCGACTATAGGTCCGTAGCTAAAGGATTCAGTGACGACTTTTTTACACCTTCGTCACTAAATCCTACCATTTTCTGACAACCCATCTATCGTCACTAATTTTAGTGACGACAAAAGTCGTCGCTGCTTAGGCGTCACTAAAAGTCTAAAGTCGTCACTAAAGGGTGTATTTTTAGTGACGAGAAAGATAGTGACGAAGGAAAGTTGTCAGTAGGTAACAAATGGTCAAAGGCTTTAGTGACGAAACACAGTACCACGAAATGTCGTCAGTAAATCTAGTGACGAACTTCAGTGACCACAAATTGTCGTCAATATGGATCTGCTTAGTGACGCGATATTGTGACCATAATTAGTTATCAGTACGAAGTGACTTGAGTGACGAACATTAGCAGATTGGTCGTCACTGAAAATCCATTTGTGTTGACAAAATGGCAACAAATTTTTCTCAATATCCAACGACTTAACCGAAAAATTTACATACGCACGTCAACATTATGAATTATGAGCAATAAATATTAGTGACGGAAACATTCGTCACAACCAATTTATAAAAATCCTTATGACATACAAAGTAAGAAATAAACAAGAGAAATTGTCTCATTTCATCACAGTAGAAAATAGAATCGATTCCCAAACCATTTCAAAATTGAATCAGCCAAAAAACACTTTACACATTGAATATCAATATTCAACGCCAATTGAGCAAAGAAATATTACTCTCACATCAATCTAAGGGGAAAACATTCATTACGACAAACAATTGATTTAAGAACTACAAGAGGCATCACATAAGCTTTTCCTTAAAGAAAATGATCATAATACCATAGATTCCCATAAAGGTAAGGCAAAATGATCTAAAAGACAGTAGAATTTTTAGCATTGCCATATCCATATAAAGGCTACAAAAGGATCAATCTACACTAAATTCTCTTAAGCATATGATCCTATTAGTGGTTTGGAACAATCCAAAATGATCAATTCCTACATATGAGTTACTAAACGATTGTTCCAAAGAACTAACAACTAACAATTAGCAGCTACTAAATCACAATATGTCCAAAAGGCATTGACTAATACTATGTCAAAATATTGACAAGTGCTGAAGACATTGACTAATACTATGTCAAGATATGGACAAGAGCAAAAGGCATTGACTAATACTATGTCAAAGTATGTCCAAAAGGCATTGACTAATACTATGTCAAGATATTGACAAGAGCAAAAGGTCAAATATTGACAATATATCCAAAATAGTTTCCCACCATGAAATACGTCTGACAATTCCGTCAAAACATCCTTCTTGAAATCAAGTCACTGCAAAAAGGGAAAAATAGAACAACCATTATCTTATGCAAACCATATTTAAACACTCACAATGTAAATTCTATTTGAAAGAAACAAAGGAAACAAAAAAAGAAACACATCCAATATGTGAACTTACTTGTGTTCTTACCACTTAAAAACACAATCAATACTTCATAATCAGAATAAGAAATCAAGATATTACAGAAAGCTAACATACTTGAAATTTTGAAAATGTGTGAACTTACATCTTTTTGAGATTGCAAAGTTTGAATGAGTAAAGCAACTTCACTCGATAGAGAATTCATCCGCTCATCTGACTGCCTTTGTTTCTCTTTCAATTGTTTCACCTCTTCCTTTTGGGCATCTAACTCTTCAGCAAGAGAAATAGATTTTTTTTCAGCATCATCAGCTCTTTGGGAATGTCGCGCCACCTCAGCCCTCAAATTTTCAGTAGAAGAACGCTTTCTCTTGGATGAAGAACGCTTACGATGTCCAGGAAGGCGACCAAGTTCTTGTTCACAAATCTCAGTAGGAGTCAGTGATGTAGTAGCCTTTAATGTCGTCAACCTCTCCTGAAAAATAGAAACAATTATGCACCATATGAATTAGAAGTCTTAAATCAATTTTAGGAAAATTAGAATGGATTTTAACAAAAAATAACATATCAAGTATTCATGAGCAATGATGAAGTGGCTAAATATTGTAAAAGCAAAAAGGTAATTAATCTGTTTGCTTGTTCTTGAATGTTGATGGGAAGAAGCTTGTTCTTAGAACACTTTGTTCTGATAAGCTGCCGCAACAAGAAAACTTTCTTTTTGATAGGAGTTTGACCGTTCGCACAGTCGAAAAAATTGAAAGGTCTATTTTTTTGGATACAAGGCCTGAAGTCCTTTTGAAGATGAGGATGATGAAATAGATGTTTTTTATTCTGTTTTTGGGGAAGATATCAACCAACTTACTCGTGCTGACAATGGTAAACCTGAGATCAAGCTAAAGGAAGAAAATTATACTGAAGCTAAAAAGGCTACTAATGCTGAGAAGGACAATGTTGCGGATAAGGCAAAGGTAACTTTTTGTAAAAACAAGCCCAAAAAAGGATGAAGATGATTTAGTTTCTGATGATGGGGTTGTTTCGATGGATGAGGATTGGGATGAGAGTGATTCTGAAGGATACGATGACTCTGAGGAAAGTGATGAAGAAGAAACACCAAAAAAGGTTTTGAGACTGGCAAAACGGGCGCTGGAAATTCATCTATTAAAATACCTGGGCAGGATAAAGAAAGCAAAACTGGCCACTCCTCAAAAAACTGATTGAAAGAAGGGTAACAAAAGTTAGCAGACTCCTAAATCTATTGGATCCCATGTATGCAAGAGTCGCCAAAAGACATTTAATTTTGAAGCTGGTTTTGAACCTCACAACAAGGCAAAGCACTCTGCGGGAAAGTAAAGTATTATACTGAAAATGAAGGGGTCTAAATTATCTAATGGGATGGAATAGACTGCCAAGGCTATTTTGTATACTGGTGTAAAGTTAAGGTTCTGAATTGCTAGGTATTACTTTGTTGCAGTAATATCTCATGCATGCAAGAGTTGCAACAAGACATTTAACATTGAATCTGATGTTCAATCCCACATCAAGGCAAAACACAGTGAAGGAAGTACAAGCAGCGTTACAGATTTTAAAACTTGAAAGGCAAAAAACTAAAAGGGAAGCACAACTAGACAGGAGATGGCACAACACCATATACTTTTCAAGTAAATTTTCCAATTAACTCACAAACTGGCTTATCCTTTTATGAGAGGGGCCGCGTTATATAATGTGAATTATTGACATACAGCTCATGACTAAGCAGCAGTCTGTATAAACCTGAAGGTACTTAGGAATTTGTCAACTTTAACTTCAATTTGATTTAACAAATAAATGACTGAAAGAACCAAAGCAGCCTACAAAGTATCACTGGAAATCAGAAACAGAAGACACGCACACTTGGGAGAAAAAGCAATGCAACAGTGTTTCTTTCATCAAAAAGAAATTTGGCAAGATGCAGCCAGAATTAAAAAAATAAAAAGAAAATAAAGCATTCTGATTAAAGTTGCAGCCGAAAGTAAAAAAGAAAATCGAAGGTGCAGCCAGAAGTACAACCAAAATGGAAATTTCAGGTTCATGATTCACATCTTGTAATGAATGTCTATTTTTGATTAAGGAGAATCTTTAAAAACATGAAACCAAAATAAATTGGTGAGAATCTTTAAACTAGTCATTCACAATAAAACTCTAATGAAGCTAAAATAAATTCACAGTAAAAGACTATAAGTTAAACATGCAGCAACAGGTACAATAGGCAACACACAGGTTGCCAGCCATAAGAACAACTCATAACAAAAACTAGTCCAACTATAAAATTTACTTTATAATGTAATATGATCAGTAAAGGTAATTTCAAGAAAAGAAAGCACAAATTTAATCTTCAATTTTGTAAGAGTTAAATGACTATAGAATAAGCATATACAAACTACAAATTGCCCAAATATGTGGATAACAATATAATAGATACCAGTTTGTCCTCAGCTTTATCATTAACCAGTGCCAATTTCTTCTTTGAAAACCGTGAATCCTGAAAAGCTTTGATTGGGTCCACATCCTCCCCTCTTTCCAGCTATATAAGAAACTTAGTTAAAAGGAATAACGATCTAAGAATCAAATACTCTTAAGAAAATATACTTTCCAAACCTTTTCCTCACACGCTCTTGCAATAGATTTTGTTCCCACAGTTGTTAAGGTCGTACTCATTGCACGATTCGCAGCATTTCTCTCACACATTGCCTACCAAAACCCAAGAAGTGAGATAGTGATTTAAAACAAAATTCATAAAGGCCAAAATAAGCATAATATTTAGTACAGTGGAATTGTAAACCTTATAATCAGGATTGTCAAAGTGATTGCACAAAAATTTCCAGTCATCATCAGAAACATCTTCATGGGGCTTAGTTTTGAGTGCCTCGTCTTTAGATGGAAATTTTTTAAAATGCATATGGTAAGCATGCTTTGCAGTTTTGAATTGATTGACCAGCTGTGTGTGAATAATTGTTCTAACAGCTGAACTATCCTCATAAATGAACCCATCCTACAAGTTCAAAAAATAATTATATCATTATCAATTAGAAACAACTACAATTTAGGTTGTAAATATTAGTTAGATATACCGAAGCATTCCTGATGATCGCATCTTTCAATTTTTCATCTTGAGATTCAAAGTTGGGCTTGTTGAATCTAGCCATCTTGCGCATCACGCAACCCAACTCAGATATGAATTCTTTTGCATTTTCACCAACAATGCGCTCAGAATCTAGGTTAAATTTGACCACCAAATGATTTCCCGCATGCCTTTTATTTGCCAACCCAATATTTCTGGTTCGACCTCTCTTTCGAGCACTCCCTATGCATTTTGTTTTGTCAAAAAACAAATGAAGAAATGATAATAAAAAGTTATCGTATGATTTATTCATATGGAAATATAATGAGATATAAAACTCTCCAATTTGGCTTAAAGGTAGGTAGAATCAAATAGGGGCAACCAATTAAGTGTAAGCATTGAAAGGTATGTAATGTGTTTTACCTGTAGGAGTTTGCTCTTGCTCACTCTGCGATTGATCTTGAGTATTATGCACTTCATTGCTGCTGATTTCTCTTCCAACATGGGGGCTGGATTCTTCTCTAAGTTGTTGACATGCAGCACTAGACTCATTTGTTAGCTCAAGAGTTCTCTTAGCTTGCACTAGACGTGTGCTTCTCCTTGGTGTAAATTCATGCGAATGCTCCTCTTCCTCATCTCGTAAGCGAAACTTTGGAGTGGCGTGAGTAGTAGGTAAGCGAGGGCTTCTTCTAGGTGATGATTGTGTAGTTAAGGGATTTGGAACTTGTTTTTTTCGTAACTTTTGTCCTCCTGGCGCCATCTACATATAATAGAAAGGCAAAATAAGTCTTAAAAAATTCCAGAAATCACTTGGTTATATACATTAAATTTCAACATATCAATAAATAAAATGAGAGAATACAGTTGCTAAGCTATATCTGAGAGAAAAAGATAATAAATGCAAAGGTAAAACATGTTAATTCTACTCCAGTACCAATGGAACCAAAGATAAAATTCAAATGCACTAAAAATTTCATCTTTAACAAAAATCTGGAAGCATACATTGGATACTAAATTCACACAGAAAATAAAGAGAAAGTATTGTGCATCGGATCTTTAATTTCAGCCAATGAAACAAAGGATATTCAAGATTCAATCGATACTGTCTCTAATCTCTAAAATGTCATTCAATAGCTCAACTGAAAAGCTCACCTATTCTGAATCAGTATAGTCCGATGGACAGAAAACCTCTTCATCGTCTTCGTCGTTCCAATCAATGTCATCGTCATCATTCACGAAAGAAGCATCATTTTTTGGTGAGCTATCATTAATGGCTGAGGAATCAACTAATTGTAGTGGCACACTGCCCCTAACTAGTGTAGTCGCTTCAATATTTAAGTCTATAACAAACAACATTTCTGGTTCAGTAAATTTAATGATTCTAATTCCAGAATCAGTAAGGGCTGTTAACATGAATCCAGCAGCCAAATATAGGATAGCCTACTAAACAGGAAACCTTGAAAATAAATTTTCCTCAGCCCTGTATTACTCATATCATTTGATATTGATAGACAGAAAATACTTCTCCTCAGGTTATCAAAGATTTGAAGATCAGCAATGCGTTAACATCAGAAACTGAATTCTAACCTGTCCTTTAGTCACGGAATTCCGTATTGTAACTTACATATCAAAAACTGAATTCTAATTTGTCCTCGATTAGTCACGAATTTTCATATTGTATCATGCAAATGAAGATAATCAAATAACCCCAATATTTACTACAAAGCAAATCCAAAAACAGAAATCTTGCACTAATACAAGCCCATATTTAAGCTACCAGCATAATACAAAGACAAAGTATGACTTACGCAATGCCTGTGCCAGATATATCAAATTCTATGTGGATGCAAGAGCGCTCAGATTCAGGTGTGTGTAGCTCTCTTTGAACAGCAACATTAACTCTTTGGATTTCAATTGGGGATACACATGTTCAAGAAAGGAAAATAAAGCAACCATTAGTGAATATCTATGTTAGATATGCACCCCCTTCTGCCCATTTCCAAGGTTTGTAACCCAAAAAAAATTTAGTTTCTTCAACTTCACACTTCAAAGAATTATAAGCCATAACCCACAAATATTTGGGACTTGCCAGTTTCCACATCAAAACATGCAAGATGACAAAAACCTCATTGACTATGAGCAAGGTAAAGTTAAAAAATGGAGCAGGAGTTTTGAAGCTATATTTCCTCTTCGCATACCAGAAACCCACTCTAAATAGAAAAGAAGACAAAGTAAGACAATCACGCATAAGATCTCCTGGGAAGGCTTTGAATTAAATTTATACATTGGATGATGTTCCACATTCATACTACCATCATATAAAACTTTGCCAATCATATCAAACATTCTCAACCCCGGAAATATCCATTTTTCCAGCCACCAAAAAGGAAGAAGAGGAAAGAAACGTAAGAAGTAGTTGTGCCGAATGAAGGGGAAACATTACCCGTTAAAGCCTCCTAAAGGAATAAGTCAAAGAAAAGGAAACACAGAAGTACATATAGATTTACAGAAAAAAAAAGCTAATTTGTATGTATTCTTTTGCAACATTCAATGATTGTAGTAAACTAATCCAAGTCTCAGGTGATTTCCTTCTCGTAAACAGATTTTGAATTTGAAAGGCAAAGGTTACCTTGTAGGCAAAGGTTACGTACCATGAGATATAACAGACTTTAAACAACACCTTAAGGTATTCCAGTTATGCCTGAACCCTATATCTTCTTTCCATGATTAGATCTAGTAATGAAAAGAATGTTTACATCCCTGAATTGTTCATGAAGTGATTGTGTTCCTTAAAATTTATCAGCATGGCCAGAAGTAAAATGGCTCTCAGACTCGTACTTCTAAAGAAACTCTTCTGCATTATAATTGTCTGAGATATATGATCAAAACTATGTATACATAAATCCAGAGGTGAAAATTGGAAGAAATGGGATCAGTTATCAGGAAATGAGCAAGTAGTAAACAACAATGACAATTTCCTCAAAACTAATTATCAGGTGCTTCAAATTAATTCACAAAACTTTAACTTACTCTGTATAGCCCCGATCGAGCTTTCAACTAATTAAAGGCAAAAGACAGCATAGAAAATTACATGCACATAGTTTTATGTCAACGGGTTGGCAGATTGGAAGAGAAGTAAAGCTTTCACAATTTCTTTTGACAGTCATCCAAGTAACCTAAATGAGTAAGTAAAGCTTAAATTTTTCTTTTTCCTTTTCATTTTCCCCTTATAATCCCAACATTTTCTCTTTTTCTTTTCACCTTTTTTAACGAACAGAGAATGAAAAAGAGCATGACGTTAAACAAGAAGCTACAAAACAGTACGTTGGGAGATTATTCATAGTTTTTTAAACAAGAAGAGGGTTATTGGGGAATGAGAATGAGAATAAGAATAAGAGCAAACATAAAACACATTGCCTCATCAAATAGTAGAAGATACTAAAAAAGATCAACCTTGATTTAACCGAATGCTCATACACATACGTTGTTAGCAACTAGAACTCCACAACTTGTAACAGTCGTGAAATCTTCCCAACGTTCACTAACTACATCAGTTCACAAACTAGTTATCCAAGATCAGACACTAATTACATACAACATGTTCTACCTCTACTAACTTGCATGACATAAAGAAATTGAAAAGACTACATTTCAAACTTAGTGCTCCCTATTATCTTGCACGGGGTTGAAATGGATGAGATAAAATCGAACATCCAGCACCAATCCAAACCTCCGGACATCTTGTACAAACTTAATACTTTGTTATGCACTCAAATGATTGTATATGGCATCATGAGGCAACCATCAATGGTCATTTTGAAATGCATATTGTAACTTATTCCACTGTGCATCAGCTGGTAAGTATGAGCATTTTAACATCAATATGCACTTGTAAAAAGAAAAACATGCAAACTTATCTTTCGATAAGTAGGATATACTATCAAGTCTGAGCTAAATCTGCCTGCTAAAACTAATAGGGTGGAAGCTCTGTTTCAAAATATTTGGTTGTCGCTTGTCTATGACCTCAAACACAACGTAAAGGAAACATAGATGAACCAACAACAAGAAGAGCATAAATACAGCAGATTTATAGCAAAGGTTCCTCAAGTTTGTATGGTAATTGGATGCTGCAACAAAAGATCAAGAAAATAGAAGCAACATGAGATAATGAAATGGCACAAAAATGTTCAGTAGCTTACCAAACATACTGAATATTCCCTCCTTATTTTGACTAATAACATCTGTTCCCCTATTATCAGAGACCAAGAACTCATTCAGCCCAAGCAACAAACAGAGTTGGTAGCTTACAAAACAGTACTCATTCAGCCCAAGCAACAAACAGAGGTGTTGACTATCAAGTTCTACACTAAAAAAGCAGCCTTAAGATTTCATTGGCTAATAGCATTAATTCAAACCAGAAAGTCTTCTATGGCACAAATTAGAAGTCAAAGAACTCATCTTCCACTAATCCACACACAGATAATGAATGCAACTAGATTTCTACCCTCGAAGTTCAAGAAAATCATAAAACGAGTAAATTAACTTTGACAACCAGCAAGCTGAATTTCCCCATCTCCAACCTCAAAGATCCAAACTTTAAACACACATCCTTAAGCCAAACAATTGACCCACAACTTCTGACCACAATAAATAAGGAAAAATCATTGAATGAAAGCTTACCTAAGATGATGAGCTTCAATCGCCAACAGTTGGGATGAACTTCATTGCCGGAGGTAGCAGATCTAGCTTGAAGACACACAATAAAGGAGGTTCTTACTCTTGAGTGAAAGCCCTCACTGCAGAAACTTCTTTGCCCAAAATCAAGCCCTCATTTTTCTTCTTCTTTTGACGGAAGAGAAGAAAGCAAAATGTTGACTTCAAAATGTATCTAACCCACTTTTCTTTCCTTGTTTTTCTCAAAATGTTTTTGTAAGAATGTATTTTAAAAAATCTTTATATTTTTAAAAAATATGAACGTTCAATTGAACAAAACTACTGTTAGAAAGAAGAAAAAGAAAATAACATGATTTGAAAATGAAAGTTGGGAAGTGTGATTAATTTATTTTTTTAATGAATAATGCAAAGTTTACTGTAGCCTAAAAAATTCTCCAAATTTCCTATATAGTATTTTAGGGTGGTTTTGGGGTGGGAAAAATATTATTTGAGTCATCATTTTTTCCTTTTTAATACGATAGGTAATCTTTTAGGAAAATTTTTTTTTTAAATTAAAAATATATTTCAGTTTTATTACCAGCTCCAAAAAAAGTTTAATGTTTTTGTTGCCATACGCTTGCGGAAGTTTACTGGAATTTTATTTACTTAGTTTTGTAGTTCATACGGAATTGTTTCTCAAATATATATCAAGAAATATGGATTCGGAGAAAATTATAAAGGTGTTTTAGTAATATTGTTAAATATAGATTAAAAGAGAAATACAAATACTGCCTTAGTGATATTGTTAAAAATTATAGGCTGGAAGGAAAATATAGTTTTAGAGGCATTGTTAAAAGTTATAGAAAAATATAAAAGTGTTTTAGTGACATTGTTAAAAGTTGTATACTTAGAAAAATATAAAGGTGTCCTACTAACATTGTTAAATGTTATGGACTAAAATAAAAATAGTAGGGTGTCCTAGTGAGAATATTAAATGTTATGACCGAAAGATAAATGTTAGGGTGTTTTAGTGGCATTGCTAATAGTTATGGACTAAAAGAAAAAATAGAAGGGTGCTTTACTAATATTGTTAAAAAATAAGGGCTAAAAGAGAAATATAAGGGAATCTTAGTGTCATTGCCAAAAGTTATGGATTGGATGGAAAATATAAGGGTGTCTTAGAAGTATTGTTAAAAGTTATCGATTAAAAAAATATAAGGGTGTCTTAGTGAGATTGGAAATAAAATATAAAGGTGTCTTAGTAGTATTGTTAAAATTTATAGATTAAACGCAAAATATAAAGGTGTCTTTGTGATGTTGTTAAAAGTTATACAGTAGGAAAAATATAAAAGTGTCTTAATGACATTGTTAAATATTTATGAGCAAAAACAAAAATCGTAGGGTGTTTTGGTGGAAAAGTTAAAAGTTTTTAGACTAAAATAATTTCAGTAGATACAACTAGTTTGGATGTTCATATGGAATTATTTTCCAAATATACTCCCCCCGTTTCCAAATAAGTGGCCATTATAGATAATTATTTTGTTTCCAAATAAATGTCCCTTTGCACATTACAAGAAAAAAAAATTTAAATAGTTCCAATATTACCCCTTAATTAATTGATTACATTTAATGATATTATTTTAAATGCACATACATTGACACATTCCCATTTGAAATGTAGTCAAGCCAGAAAACATAAATAGGGGTAAAAAAAGATAAATTCACTCATCTCCTTCATTTGTGTATTTTTTCTATAAAAACCACTTATTTGGGAACAGAGGGAGTATATATTAAGAGATGTGGACACAAAATAACTATTAGGGTGTCTTAGTGGCAATGGTAAAATTTGTGGACTATATAAAAAAATAAGAGTGTTCAATGATATTGACAAAAATTAATGGACTAAACGAGAAATATATGAGTGTCTTAATAATATTGTTTATAGTTATGGATTATAATGATGTCTTAGTGATATTATTAAAAGCTATATGCTATAGGAAAATATAAGGGTGTTTTATTCACATTATTAAAAGTTATGGACTATAAGAAAAAAATAAGAGTGCCTTAGTGACACTGTTAAAAGTTATGGGCTCAAATAGAAATATAAGTGTGTCTTAGTAAGAATTAGTGTAAAAGCTATGGGCTAACAAAAAAAATATAAAGTGTATATTGTTAAAAGTTATGAGTTAAAAGAAAAATATAAGAGTGCCTTAGTAACATTCTTAAAAGTTATAGACTAAAAGAAAAAAAAAAGGATACGTTAGTAACATTGTTCAAACTTATGAGCAAAAAGAAAAATATAAGGGTGCCATAGTGACATTATTAAAATTTATGGACTAAACGAAATAAAAGGGCGTCTTACTGACATTTTTAAAAGTTATGGGCTAAAAGAACACTATAAGGGTGTCTTAGTGGCATTTCTAAAAGTTATGGACTAAAAAGAATATTATATATATTATTATAGATCAATACTTTTAATTAAGGATGAAATGCATGAAACATCAATTAACCTATGAACTTTTGCAAAAAATGACACTTTAAAAAAAATTCCTCTTTTTTATACACTCAACTTCAAAAACACTCAAAAAATGACACTATGTCTGGTTCTGCCGTTATCTCACTAACGGAGCAAAAAAGTCAGGGGTATTTTTGTCATTTTGCACGTCTCCGGCACTGTTCATCTTCCAGAATAAAATTTTCTTTTTTTAAAAAAAAAAATAGTGCAATTTATAAAAAAAAATTTGGGAAGATTAACAGTACCCTTGATGGCGAAATAACGAAATTGCCCCTGAGTTTTTTGCCCCTCACCAAATGAGCAAAAAATTCAGGGGCAATTTCATCATTTCGCACATCTCCGGTACTGACATCTTTCCAAAAGAAAATTTTAATTTTTCTTTAAAACATTTATGACTTTTTTTTTTAAAACTTTTGAAGTTTTTTTTTTTTGGGAATAAAGAGCTCATTGACTTGGTAAATATCAGTTTCTTGACTGATCCCATCTCTTTGTGTATTTTCACATTTTTATTTGATACAAAAATATGGTTATTTAATTTGTTAATATTAACTGAGAAGTAGAGTTTAGGCATATTTGTGTAATTGATATCATTTTTTAGTTCTAATTGGTCGTTTATTCAAAATTATACCAAAATTTTAAAAAAATCATAACTGTTTTAAAAAAAAAAAATTTAGCAAGATGAACAGTACCTGCAATGTGTGAAATTACGAAATTACCCCTTAATTTTTTGCTCCTTTAGTGGTGAATCAGCAAAAAAATAGGGCCATTTCGGTCCTTTTGCCATCTGGGGGTACTGTTCAACTTCCCAAAAAAAAAATTTTCAAACATTTCTTCAAATAGTGCAGACCTTTAGTTTTTTTAAAAAAAAAGATAATTTTTTTTGTCAGATGAACAGTGCACGAGACATGCAAAATGACGAAAATACCCCTGACTTTTTTCTCTATTAGTGAGATAACGGCAAAACCAGACAGAATGTCATTTTTTGAGCGTTTTTGAAGTTGAGTGTCTAAAAAAGAGAATTTTTTTTTTAAAGTGTCATTTTTTGCAAAAGTTAATATTTAAATGATTGTTTCATGCATTTCACCCTTTACTTAATTGAAATGTATTCATCAAATTTTGGGTTGTCTTGCTAAGGAATTATGTGAACTTATCTAAGCCATTTTTTGGAATATTAAATCAAACTGAAATGTAGTTAAGGATAATTGAAACATTTAATAGACGAAAAATGGATAGTGATGGGTTGGTAAAACAATGTGTAACTTTTCTTGAGGACATGGTTTCGAGCCTCACTTCAACCAATTTTGATGCCTCTATTTTTCTCTAACAACACAACATACTTTTACTGACCATAATTTGTCGTCACTATAAATAATTGTTTTAGTGACGACAAATTGTTGCCACAATATTGCTATCCCCATGCCTTTACTGACGAAAATAAATTTCGTCATAAATTTTCGTCACTAAATGTCTTCAAACTACTGACGAACCTCATTTTCGTCACTAGTTTCGTCACTAAATGTCATGAAATAGGCGGGAAAGGTTCGCGCCACCCATATAGTGACGACTTACTGACGACTTTTGAATCTCGTCACTAAAACTCCCCATTTTGGCGAAATTTTAATGACGACTCCGATTTTCGTCACTATTAAGGGTCTCTACTGACGACTTCCACTGACGACTATAATAATTTCGTCACTAAAGCCCATTTTTCTTGTAGTGCGATGCTTTAACCCAAGGGACGAGTAAAAATCACCACAGCACTAGTCCGGGATTTATTAGTGAAATGACGCTTTCTTTGAGGAGGCTTGGTTTACTAGATGCTTGACTTTTTCCATACCTTTATAATTGTTTTTCTTCTTTGTGTAGCTCTTCGTGCATTAGCGTACACTCTCCCACGCACACATATTGTATAAGGTCACTTTTGAACCATATTGGAGAGAAGATTTATTATGTCCCCGTCTTTTTCTTATTTCCCCATTTAGATTGTAATAAATGGGTAGGGGTCTATGCCAAACCTTTATTTAGCAAGTAGATTTGCCCAAATATATAAAAAATAAAAGAATGAATCTAAGGGCCTTTTTAGTATGGTGACTTGAGTCATGAATTGGATCAAATTTAGTGAGGGTCCAGCAAAACCTTTATTTGGCAAGTAGATTTGCCCAAATTCTAACCCAAATCAAAATCCAAATCATCACTCAAGCAAACCCCATTTCTCAACCCATTTTCTCAATCGAAGAATTCTAATTTGCACTGTAGATAAACAAAAAAAGTTAGAGAGAGAAAGTAAAGTAATAAAGTTAGAGAGATAAAAAATTTTGGAGAGAGAAAGTAATAAAGTTAGAGAGAAAAATATTTAGAGAGAGAAAGTGAAGTAATAAAATTAGAGTGAGAAAAAAATTTTGAAGGGAGAAATTGAAGTAATAGTTAGAGAGAGAAAGTAATAAAGTTAAAGATAAAAAAAATTTGGAGAGAGAAAGTAATAAAGTTAGAGAGAGAAAAATATTTAGAGAGAGAAATTGAAGTAATAAAGTTAGAGAGAGAAACATTCTAGAGAGAGAAAGTAATAAAGTTTGAGTGATAAAAAATTTAGAGAGAGAAAGTGAAGTAATAGTTAGAGAGAGAACGTAATAAAGTTAGAGAGATAAAAAAAATTTAGAGAGAGAAAGTAATAAAGTTAGAGAGAGAAAAATATTTAGATAGAGAAATTGAAGTAATAAAGTTAGAGAGAGAAAAAATTCTATAGAGAGAAATTGAAATAATAAAGTTAGAGAGAGAAAAAATTCTAGAGAGAGAAAGTAATAAAGTTAGAGTGACAAAAAATTTAGAGAGAGAAAGTAATAAAGTTAGAGAGAGAAAGTGAAGTAATAAATTTCGAGAGAGAAAAATATTTAGAGAGAGAAAGTGAAATAATAAAATTAGAGAGGAAAAAATTTAGAGAGAGAAATTGAAGTAATAAAGTTAGAGAGAGAAAAATTCTAGAGAGAGAAAGTAATACAGTTAGAGTGATAAAAAATTTAGAGAGAGAAAGTGAAGTAATAAAGTTAGAGAGATAAAAAAATTTGGAGAGAGAAAGTAATAAAGTTAGAGAGAGAAAAATATTTAGAGAGAGAAAGTGAAGTAATAAAATTAGAGTGAGAAAAAAATTTTGAAGAGAGAAAGTAATAAAGTTAGAGAGAAATTGAAGTAATAGTTAGAGAGAGAAAGTAATAAAGTTAAAGATTAAAAAAATTTGGAGAGAGAAAGTAATAAAGTTAGAGAGAAAAAATTCAAGAGAGAGAAATTGAAGTAATAAAGTTAGAGAGAGAAAAATTCTAGAGAGAGAAAGTAATAAAGTTTGAGTGATAAAAAATTTAGAGAGATAAAGTGAAGTAATAATTAGAGAGAGAACGTAATAAAGTTAGAGAGATAAAAAAATTTGGAGAGAGAAAGTAATAAAGTTAGAGAGAGAAAAATATTTAGAGAGAGAAATTGAAGTAATAAAGTTAGAGAGAGAAAAAATTCCATAGAGAGAAATTGAAATAATAAAGTTAGAGAGAAAAAATTCTAGAGAGAGAAAGTAATAAAGTTTGAGTGATAAAAAATTTAGAGAGAGAAAGTAATAAAGTTAGAGAGAGAAAGTGAAGCAATAAATTTTGAGAGAGAAAAATATTTAGAGAGAGAAAGTGAAGTAATAAAATTAGAGCGAGGAAAAAATTTAGAGAGAGAAATTGAAGTAATAAAGTTAGAGAGAGAAAAAATTCTAGAGAGAGAAAGTAATGCAGTTAGAGTGATAAAAATTTAGAGAGAGAAAGTGAAGTAATAAATTTAGAGATAGAAAAACATTTAGAGAGAGAAAGTGAAGTAATAAAATTAGAGTGAGAAAAAAATTTGGAGAGAGAAAGTAATACAGTTAGAGAGAGAAAGTGAAGTAATAAATTTAGAGAGAGAAAGTGAATTAAAGTTAGAGAGATAAAAAAATTTAGAGAGAGAAAGTGAAGTAATAAAGTTAGAGAGATAAAAAATCTAGAGAGAAAGTAATAAAGTTAGAGAGAGAAAGTGAAGTAATAAATTTAGAGAGAGAAAATTATTTAGAGAGAGAAAGTGAAGTAATAAAATTAGAGCGAGAAAAAAATTTAGATCATGATTCTGTTTGGTATCATGATACAGAAGCTGAAACCTTGGTTTAAACTTTGTTTTGAAATTCTGATCCAAATCATGATACCAAACAGGGCCTAAAACATTTGGTTACTCACTAGCTCACCGGTAAAAGCAATTTTTTTCTAATTATAAATATGTACAATAAACAAAAGTGCATATTCTAGATTATCACTAAAGTAATAGGCAAGATAAAGTAATCCATTTATATATTCACCAGGATCTCCAAGGCAAAATGAACACATACACAGATGCGCTGCTCAATTTCTGCAGACAATAATGTCACAGAAACATGTTCAAGTTATTAAGAAACAGAGTAAATTCTAACAGTTTTCCAGTCCTGTGATTTAAAATGCAGATGATGCGATTCAAAAATTTAAATTTACAATTTGACTACTCTGAGATTCGGAACAAAGTCCCGGTCTAACCTAAATAGGCCCTTCAAGCCGGGGGTAGCACAGTAGCTGTGTAAAAGATTGATGAGGGCGTCAGCTACTGAATTTTCCTCCCGGTAGATATGGCGTACGCACCATGAATTTGCATCCACGATGCTCCATAAGGATCCAAATTAACGAGCGTACGGTATTTTGAAAATGCGGCGAGCCATCAGCACGAGTATCAAGGAGTTGGACTCAGTGACAACCATGTGTTCGCCTAGTGATTGACATCTGCGTAATCCGTGAAAAAGAGCCAAGCATTCCGCTTCAATTATGATTTTCTGGCTTATTTTTTGTATTTCGACCAATTATGATTTTCACGTTAATGAATTCTATGTTAAAAATTTTAAGAATCGAAAATTAGAACGAAACAGAAGAGTTCACTATGTAAATGGGTGCTACTGGAACCGTGGATGACACTGTCCCTGTTCTGATAGGGTTTAAGAAATCCCCAAATCGATTGAATGAAAATAATAAGAAGAAATTCACCGACAATCTCATAATACTTCTGAAAATTTCCAACAAGACATGTCCTTCAGTTTTAAAAGATAACATGAAAGCATCTTTTTCTTTTTAAAAGAATAGTCCTGCCAAAATATTTAATGAGCTAAAGATTACGTGCGAAATCTCAACGTGACGGAACCTGTTGGCAGAAGGAACTAATGTTTTGGACAAATATGTCGTGTGATTAATGTTGATGCAATGTGGTTTCTTAGCGCTAAAGGCGAGGACTAGGTGACAAACTGAGCGAGGTGGTTGAACTTGGTGCTGGACGAAAAGGAGTTCAGCATAAGTAGTATTTGGAAATGTTTCTCTATTGAGGTTCAGATGGAATGATGTTATGTACTGTATTTCTAGTAAATTATTGAGAGATGTTCATATCAGATGTGCGAAACAGTCATTTCTTGTTCTAGATTTATCGTTTAGAAACTATAAAATAATTTCCATTTATCTTTTTTTACCGTAATTTAGCAAGAAAGCTGAGTTTGGTTACCACTGAATGGCATAGATTGTAAAACTGTAAACATCAATACAGAAATCATAGCTTTAATATGAATCACTCTCTAATCTCTATGGAACATTTATGTTGGATTTATTCAAAGTACAAGTGTGCCTACTCCTTATTGAACACAGGTATACAATCATTTGTGATTTATTGGATCAAACACTTAAGAAAGGGACAAACCTACAATTTCTATGACCAAGAAGAAGCATAAGAAAAGTTTCATTTTAACTTCTGCAACTAGCAATAAACTCAGTTCTTAATTTTTGAAGAGATGACAAAACATCTTTCATGTCATTCCTTGCTTCAGGGGATTCCTCAGTGCAGTTCAATGCTAACTCCATTAGAGACGAAACACACTTAACCTTAGCATCCATGTTTCCTTCATCACCAATATTTAACAAATTTGAGTCCACTACCCTCATTATTCCATGTGCAAATGAATCTGTGACCCAATGCCTCAACGTTACATCTCCGGCGAACATCTCATCACTAGGCTTTGTTCTGCAGAAAGTCTCCATCAACATGATTCCATAACTATAGACATCACACTTTGTGGAAACTATCCCATCCATTCCATATTCTGCAAACGCAATCGTTTTATTAGCTTTTACATTGATCTATAAATTTCTGTAAAGAAAAATGCTGAAATTGGGAATCGAAATGAATCACTTACCTGGTGCTATGTACCCAATCGTTGCTATGGTTTTGGTCTGCGTAGTTCCATCTTCAACAGACAAAAGTTTTGCTATTCCAAAATCACAGACATGTCCTACCATAGATTCATCAAGCAAGACATTGCAAGGCTTTACATCGCAATGCACCACTGGAGTAACATGCCCACTGTGGAGATAATCAAGTGCAGACGCCACATCTATCATGATATCAAGCCTTTGAAAGATATCAAGGAAATGGTTGTGAGAATATAACCATTTCTCAAGGCTTCCATTAGGCATGTACTCCAGTACTAAGGCTTTGAATTCCTGGTGCAAGTTGGAGCAACTAGTGATGACTTTGGTTAGATTTCTGTGCCGAATACTACGCAGTACTTCACATTCTGTAAAAAAGGTCTTCTCTGCTCCAGACAGTTTCAAGTTAAACACTTTTATTGCAACAAGAGTTCCATCATTGAGTATGCCTTTGTAGACAGAGCTGTAACTCCCATTTCCAAGCAAGTTGCTTTCCTCGAACCCATTTGTTGCCTTTTCAAGTTCATAATAGGAAGTCCTTACATGAGTTACTGCAGGGGATGAAGCAGTTTCCAATGTATCAATCTTTTTCTTCCGCCATCTTATCAGTACAAAGCAGAGAGCTGATGCGAGAACAAGTGTTGAAATCCCCACAAGAATATACACAACTAAGTTTATTCTTTTGCTTCTTCTCTTGGGAGAAACAATGGGGCAGGGCGGTACTTGAAAACGAGGAGCACCGCAGAGAGCATAGTTTGATTCAAAGGAATCACGTGTGAAGTTATGAAAAGGACCCTTGTGTGGAATCTGCCCACTTAATTTGTTGAAGGAAACATTGAAGCTTTTGAGATGCTTAAGGGCCTCCAGATTTCCCAGTCAGCTTGTTTTGAGATAAATCTAGAGCTTCCAAGCTTATCAATTTACCAAATGAATCTGGAATCGGTCCATCTAATCCATTGTGAGCTAAGGAGAGGTTAATCAAGTTTTGCAGACCACCTATAGAGTTGGGAACATTTCCAGAGAAGAAGTTATTGGAAAAGTTCATCACTGTTATGGCTTTCAAATTTCCGATTTCTAGAGGAAGATGGCCACTAAGCGAATTTGAGGACGCATCAAACTGTAGAAGATTTTTCAGCATCCACAAGCTTTGAGGCAAAGTTGAGCTAAAATTGTTGGAAGCTAGATTCAGATTTTTCAAAAAAGAAAGGTTTCCTATGCATATTGGCAAAGTACCTGAAATTTGATTTCCTCCCAAGCCTAGAGCACCAAGATTCCGCAAATTGCAGATGACGTTGGGTATGGATCCCTTTATGTTGTTGTTGTACAAATATAACTCTTGAAGGCTTTGTAAACTTTCAATTGTTGTAGGAATAAATCCAGTCAATTCATTGTCAGACAGGCTTAACTTGGCTAGAGTACTAAGGTTAGCAATGCCTTCTGGGATATTTCCCTTGATTATGCTATTATCTGCATAAATTAATCGTAGAGAGGCTGAAAAATTTCCAATTGAAGCTGGAAGCTCACCATTCAAAGGATTGTCCCCAATTATAAGTAAGCTTAGATTTCTGCAGTTTGTCAAAAAAGTTAGGAACTTGAGTTCTGATGAGGAAGATTCTACGTTTAACTGGTTACCCTCTAGGCTTAAAGTTTCAAGGAATCTCAAATTTCCTAGTGAATGGGGTATAGAACCACTGAAACTGTTATATGCAATATCCAAAATTGTAAGTTTTGTAGCATTTGAGATGGATTCCGAGATCACTCCACTAAGGAAATTCAATCCAAGATAAATTTCTTCAAGATTTTGTAGCCCTTGGCCCATATTTGAAGGAAGAGTACCAAAGAGATTACTATTAAAACAAGAAAAGATTTTCAAAGTAGAAATATTAAAGATTGTTTCAGGAATGGAACCATTTAATCCGCTCTCACGTACTGTCAAAACTTGTAAACTTCGAAGATTACCAATCTCAGATGGTATTGAACCTGCAAGATTTCATGTTTCTTTATTTTAACACTAATCAAAAACTATATAATACCTCCAAAAAACTTGGAAGGAATGTATACATACGGATACAGAGTACTGAAACTGCATATATATATATATATATATATATATATATTGAAATACCAAAGCAAATCATGCATGGAAGTGAAGGACACTTGTAATTACCTTCCAAATAGGAGCCACCAAGCTGTAACATTCTTAGGAGAGTCAGGTTCCCAATTTGTTTTGGTATATTTCCAATGAAGTCATTTCTTTCCAATACTAATATTTGAAGCTGCATACATTTCCCTAAGCTTGGAGGAATTTCGCCTTCTAGCTCATTCATGCCAAGATAAAGGCCCTCAAGATTCGGGAGCTTATTATAATCACAGATATCAGGCGGAAGATTTCCAGATAGTTTATTATCAGAAAAAGACATGATTTCTATCATTGAGAGATTGAAGATACTTGGTGGGATAGGACCTCTAAGCTGGTTATCTTGCAAGTTCAAAAAGGTTAAAGAATGAAGGTCACCAATTTCCCCTGGAATACTTCCTTCCAGGAAATTCATGTTCAAAGCTAGATACTCCAGTTTAGACAGGTTGGAAAGTGAGGTTGGTATGCTTCCTGAAAACCCATTACTCGAACAATACAAGAACCGGAGATTCGCTAACGAACTGAAGAATGATGGAATCGGGCCACTAAAATTATTAGAGCCTAGACCCAGAAGCTTCAACCTGCGAAGATGAGCAAGCTCTGGAGGCAAATTGCCATAGAAGCTGTTGTTACTGATATCAAGAGAAGAGAGAAACGAGAGGTTTCCCAGAGCTCGAGGAATGGTTCCAATAAATCCCAAGTCAGAGATGTCCAAGGAAACCACCCTGTTATGGCGTGAACTGCAACTCACTCCAATCCAGCTGCACACTGATGATCCAACAGACCAGTTCCTCTCCAAGAAAATATTTCCGGAGCTGAGAGAAATCCGGGATTTTAACTCGAGAAGCGCAGATTGATCAGAAACATTGCTTGGTAAAGCAGACGAAACAGAAAGGAAGAAGAAGCATATTATTGTTGCAGACAACAGAATCCAAGTTAATGTAGCCATTGAATTTTGTAATGTCTGCTTATGTTAGGAAGTGTGATGAAATAAATAGGCATGCTTGGGCTTCCCTTATTGGTTCCACGTTTTTAGATATGATTCTCAAACATTGACTCCAACTTATTTTATCCAAACACCATAAGAACAAATAAAACTCGTCCTCCCAGCAGCACCTAATTAATTAATGGAATGATTATTATGATCAGGAAGAGATCTTCAAGCTTGATTTAGTTCCGTCATGGCAGGTGAAGATTAATGGGTCGGTATTTTATTTTATTTTTTATTAAGGAAACAACCGATTAAGTGAATTGAACCCTTTATTAATAATTAGGTAAAAATTGGCGTGAGGGGCCGGACAGAACTATCCTTACCTCAGCATACAAAAACATGCAAAATGCACATGCCAGTAGTCACTAAAATCCTGAAAATATATACTAAGAATCCTGGACTAGCAATATTAGGTGTTTGCATCCTATCTAAGTGTACTAAACCACGTATGTGACTCGATAGCTCGGAAGAAGAGAAAGTAGCCGCGAGACGAGGTTCTGTTGCAAACCGGGCTAGAGTATCCGTGAGACGAATGGTGAAAGAAAAGGGAATCCGATTCAACCTCCACCGGAGACAAACCTAGTCTGTGGCACTCCCGTAACCCCGAACGCAAAGCCTCTCCTTCCGCCTGAAAACTAGTACCATAGCCCAAAAAAACTGTTGCCACCATGAATTTGGCCTTGTATAAATTAACTATACAATTGCATAGACCAAATCCAATGGTTGAATGGTCCCTTGAAGAGATCATAATTTCTTCCCTATTTTATATAGCATTTAAATAATTAGGTGAAGTTTAAAATATATATAATATATATAAAATATCGGGGCCCTTAGCGGTCACGCATGTGGCGCGCCCTCAGGGCCGGCCCTGATTGTTGCCCCGCCTTAGTTCCAAATTAATTATGAAACCTACCCCTACATATTCCGAATTTCCCAAAGCCAACCCGTCTACATTTAATCTATAACCTGTCGCTGGCAGGGACCATGCGATTGGGATAGCCTTCACTCTCCTTGGAGGATTTAGGAAAGATCGAATTCTCCTCGTCCGCTCCCAAGCCCACACAGCTGCCGATCCTGCCATCGGATGTGCCTGTAACGAAAGAAAAAGGCATCTCGGAGCTCCTTGATAACAATAGAAGGCGGAGTGTTACGCGAATCCGCGATCCACTGATTACGTGCCTTCCAAATGCTCCAAACTGCTAGGGACGGCAAACAATGAATCGGCACAGCCTTTACTAGTTTCTTTTGTTCTTAAGGCTGCTATAACATGAAAGCCAAGCTAGACCGATTGTACATTCTAGTTGGAGACATAATTAATTAGTAGCTGATATTTGCTAATTATCGAGACAATAAATAAAATATTGTTGTATCTATAAGAAATTCATGGCGGTCTAAAATGATTGATTTTATTATTATTATTTTTTAAATAAAAATTCAATTATTGAAGTTGAAAATCGTTCAACAACGATTGAAAATTAAAAAAAAATTAAGAAAACAGTCAATAAAACTGATTACACAATATTTGATCTGATTTTTATGAGATTGAACCACGACAATAGTGTATCTGATTTACTAAACTGTAAATCTATATCTAATATGGATCTAAACATAGTAGAAATACATAGGTAAACAAATTTCATGCCGACGGCTACGAATCTGCCACTAATTACTGATTAAATCTTCGAGACTAAATGTTCAACCAAATCTTCATATACCATGGTCATGAATAGAATTAAAATCATTGACTCATACACCATAATCATAATTAATAGAATCACCATGGCCAAGAAAGAAAATACTACAAATATAGAGGAAAAACACAATAAACAATGATAAATTGAAAGAAAAACTCTCAAGTAGGAGAAACTAACTACCATGTGACAAGAAACAATAGTAAAACTGCTTTCCTCATCCTCAGTGAGGGAGGATGAGGGAAGAAAAGCTGAATTTTAGGTTCTTGAGAAAAGGGAGAGGGGCGGCTTTATTAAAAAGTAATCTAAAAATGATTGATTTTTTTATAACAACTCAAACATTTCTATGAATATTTAATGACAACAATGACGATGTTAGGGAAATTGTACAATTCTTTTATGTTTATCTCGTGACATTAAGGACCTTGTGACTCTTGATGCGTGTAGTTTTCTCTATATTCGCTAGGATATTTTATAGATTGTGTTAGTATTTTCGTACTTTAGCATATGCATTTAATTTGCATATTGTACTTCTCAGAGGTAAGGCTCATTACGGCCCCTCTGCTTTTCATTTCTGTTTTCTAATAAAGGGTTCACATACCCCAAACCACTTAATCGGCTGTAACTAAAAGAAATTAATAATTTGGTATTTTCTCTTTTAAATTTTGCATATATATTCCGTTTTATTTTTTTTGTAAATATTGGCCGTTCCGGTCCATTTTAGTTCATCCGGACTTTAGACTAAATAAAAAGATATTAGGTGGGCAAATCTTATTAATCATATAAACTTGTAATTTCCTGTAAATATATCACCACAAATCATAACTTTACAAATAAAAAAATGTCACAATTTCACTTCATTCATATTAATTTTGATATTTTATTGATTGATTATTATTAGTTTTGAAGTTATATTTGGACTCAAAATGTTTTCAATTTTGCACCAAGTCTCCAAATAATGTGAAATCACCTATATATAGTTGGTGAAAGGGGACAAAAGTTGTCAAATTTAATTACAAATCTCTAGAGAAAAAAAAAATGTAAAATTTAAGAGAATTTTGAGAAAATGTTGTGAAACCAAACATAAGTTTCTTTTTTTCCCGGAAAATTCCAAAAAATTTTACAGTAAAATTAAACCTTGATAACTGCATATCTTTGGGACCGGAAAAAAAATATTCATTTAGCGAGATTATTTATTTATTAATAAATTGATATTTATTGTTTTAATTATAGATAATTTTCTATTGTAAAATGCATACATTGTATGTGATAAAGAAAATTAAAACACATCAATTAAAGTATTACTTGAATCTAGAGAAGTTAAATTTGTTTGGTGAAACTTAATGTGACGAACACTAAGCTCATGTACATTCCAAGTACATTCCAAGTTATGAAAGGTAGAAGGTATACTCCAAGTACACATTCTTTTATCCTCCAATGGTTTTGGTTAAGGACGGTATTCTTTTTGGTTTAGGAAGAAAGAAAAAAAAAATTGATTATAGATGCATTTTTTCTAAAGAAATGACTTTTTGTATGAGTATTGTTGATTGATTGAAATTTTTGGTGTGTATATATATAATTGGGCCCTAAAGGATTAAATATTTTTATTAATTAATGCATTTAGCAAAGTTATTACTTTAGTTCATTAGCCCAAGTTAAGACCGAAAAAATTTATTATACAAACGAGATTATTACTTTATCGAATATTCATTTATCGAGGTTTAACTGTAGCCTTTTTTTTTTTTTTTTCTGTTTTTGGAGTTTCTAAAGTATTATAAAGGAGTCCACCAAAATCGTTTTCTAAGAAATGATATGGTCATTATTGTTTCTCTGAAAACGATTTTGGTATTAATGTTTACTGGTCGAGTTTTCTTTTCTTTCTTTTTTTTCGATCTTCTTTTTGTCTCTACTGGACCTAAGAAGTATACTAAAAGCATCAAAAGTATGTCCGAGGTATGACCATCTAACAAATCACAATCAGAGTATGGCCCTTGAAAAATAGACAACGAAAACGAAGAAGGGGCCTCGGATGATGAAGAAGAATGCTATGTTCTAGGCCCAAAATGGAGCAACTACTATCATCTCCGGAATAAACCAAAAATAAATTATTCAAAGTACAAATAAATTGTAAGTCATCTTAGCTCGACTAATTTATTTATGCACTTAATAATATAGGCACCAATCCCACTTTGCTTTAAAATTAAAAAAAATAAAACAAATCACCATCAAAGTGTATATAGCCATCATCATGCCTAATCAAGGTCAACCTTCAATATTGAAACAGTAGAATGACACAACAATCAGTATAACCTATACCAAAAAATAAACGAAAACAAAATAGAAGTATAACCTTTTTTTTTCTTTTTTTTTTTTTGGAATCAAAATATAACCTTCGATAACAATGTGTAACATATTCTATAGCATAAAGTCATCAATCTTTAAACCCTTACCCCAAAATTTTAAACATTACAATTAATATTCATATATATATATATATATATATATATATATATGCTTTGATTACTCTTTCTTCTCCCAACCGTCCTACCAATTTGATAACACAATACATTTAATGAAAAGAGAAAAGAAATAATTTTTAAAGATTTGCTTGCCAACCATCCAACCTAGAAAAACTTAATTCTTCTTTTAAAAATAGTATTGATTTCCTTTTTGATTGTAAAAGATGAATTTGTTTATAAATTGAGTTTGACTGTAGTAAATTCATTTCTATTTGTTTAGTTGGCTGAATAAATGGAAACCAAACTTTATTTCCTAAGATTTTTGTATAAATACCTTCAGTAGTCTTTTTAAAAGGAGTAATTTGAAATAAAAATGGGTTTCCTAAAACAACATCATAAGAGATATTTTCTAAAATTAAAAAATGAATGCTTTATACAACAATTGTCTTGACAAACAAAACCATTTGGAAGTTCCTTTTTAATTTTCATTGGAGTACCATTTGCTGCTAATAATTGTTCTCGAGACTTTGATAAATAAATATTTGGAATAATACCTAATCCCACAGTAGTGGAAAAGTCTCCAACACCTATCGTAACAAATGAATACCATTTTTCCATATTGACTTTACTTAAAATATTTAAAAATTGTTCATCTTTTGGAATTTCTTTAGAAATTTTTATCCCTTTATCAGATGATTTAGGAGTATCTTTATTTTCTTTATTTTTTACAAATAATTGAGCTTCTAATTCTAAATCTTTTATTTTTAAATTAGTTAGTTCAGCCTTTATTTCTTTTACTTCCTTTTTTAATTGAATATTTCTTCATGAATATCATGAGTTTTCCCAATTTTTTGATATTTACTTGTTTTCTCATATTTATCTATTAATTTTGATAAACTAAATGGCTCTGAAATCTTTGGAGTAACCTCATTATCTAAAACTAAAGATTTTAATTTTTTCAAATATTCTGACTTAACCTCATTATCTTCAATTTTTTCAATTATATCAAATAAAAATTCTTTATTGCTTGACTTTTTTGGAGTAGTCGTCATATTAATAGTTTTTTGTTTACATTCACAAAAATCTTTTCCATTTTCAGAAGAATCTGAATCAGAAGAATTTTGAATATCTTCATCATCTGAGCTGTTAATCATTAAAGACATAAGTTTATTTTTTAATTCTTGTTCTTCAGAGAATAAAGAATTAATTTTCTTTTCTGTTTTGCAGTTTGGACTTATATGACCTATTTTCCCACATTTGAAACATTTTAAATTCTTTTTATTTGAAAATCATTTTTTCTTTTTATAAAACTTTTTATTTTCTTTATAATCATCATCTTTATGTTTTCTAAAGTATCTAGGCTTTTTATAATTTCTTTTATATTTTCTAAATTTCCTACAAAAGAAATTTTGCAAAAAGATGTGAAAAATCTTGTCTCTAAACAAATCTTTGCAAGATGGCAAGCAATTTTATCTGTTTTTTTATTTTAATATTGAATTTATTAAAGGATCATCTAACTCTTTACCTGATTTTTTAACTCGTGAATTTCTTACAGGTAAAGAAAATGGCTTTTAGAGATCGGGGTAAAGCCCCGGCGTCTTCCACTCCCACTCCACCTACTCCAAAATCAGTCAAAGACTACGAAATGAAAAGGGAAGTTATCCCTAGGCCACTTACAGGAATTCGATAAACAAGTGTTCCCATACACGATTTCATACACGACTAGCTCGACTAATTCAAAGTACAAATAAATTGTAAGTCATCTTAGCTCGACTAATTTATTTATGCACTTAATAATATAGGTACCAATCCCACTTTGCTTTAAAATTAAAAAAAAATAAAACAAATCACCATCAAAGTGTATATAGCCATCATCATGCCTAATCAAGGTCAACCTTCAATATTGAAACAGTAGAATGACACAACAATCAGTATAACCTATACCAAAAAATAAACGAAAACAAAATAGAAGTATAACCTTTTTTTTCCTTTTTTTTGTTGGAATCAAAATATAACCTTCGATAACAATGTGTAACATATTCTATAGCATAAAGTCATCAATCTTTAAACCCTTACCCCAAAATTTTAAATATTACAATTAATATTCAAATATATATATATATATATATATATATGCTTTGATTACTCTTTCTTCTCCCAACCGTCCTACCAATTTGATAACACAATACATTTAATGAAAAGAGAAAAGAAATACTCCATCCGTTCCATATTTTTTGTTTATTAGAAGAGTCTACTTTTAAATTTTTTACTTTCATAACTTACTATATAATCATATGTGTTCACAATTACCCCATACTCTTTTTTTTAAGCAAAGTGGGATTGGACATTTTATTAAGCGCATAAATAAATAAGTCGAGTCAAAATTACTTACAATTTATTTGTACCTTGAATAATCTATTTTTGACTTATTCTGGAGATGATAGTAACTGCTCATTGGGCCTAGAACATAGAGTTCCTCTTCATCGTCTGAGGCCTCTTCTTCGTCATCGTTGTCTGTTTCCCAAGGGTCATACTTAGGCTCACGGTCATCATCGTTCTCATGATTAGAGAATGAATATAAGTTGAATAAAATATGTCAAATTAATTATTTTAAGTGTTGTACTTCTAATGAAATGAGGGGAGTAAGAAAATAACAAAACAGCCCAAGCGTAATCATTTTCTAATAAACATGAAAAACACTAAATTAAAACAGCCCAAAACGTTACAACCTTCCAACCCATTTAGAAATAAAAAAGTATAGCATTCAACATCAACACCATATAACATTTTTGTAAAAGAACAAATTCTAATTCGTCTATTCCGTCAAACCAGCATACAAGATCGACACAATAAAGAAGGATTCTATTCTATTATCCAACTCTCTTGGCAACCGCCGGCTCCCCTCTCCCTCATCTCTCCCTAAAACCCTAAATTTCATCGTTTTCTTCCCTCATCCTCCTTCATCGGAGGATGAGGGAAGGAGTTCTACGTACTTTTGTTCTTACTATATTTTGTTTAATTTGCCTTAATTTTAATTTTATCTATCTTTATATTGTTTAGTATATTAGATCTATACTAGGTATAAATTTGCAGTTTAGTATATTAGATACACTGTTGTGGTTCAGATATGTTAATTATCAAATCAAATATATTATAATCAGTTGTATTGCTTGCATCTTTGTCTTCTGTCAATCGTTGTTGAACGATTTCTAATGCCACCGATAAAATTTTTAATTTAAAAAAAAAATCGACACAATAAAGGAAACGCAATTATTTTCATGATATAACTACATAACTTTTTGTAAATTACGTCAAACCAGCATTAATTAAAGTCTACTCTTGTAATCAACGGTTTGATGTCCATTGCCCTGCCTCATACATTAATTAATATAATCAGTGGCATAGTCGCGAAAACAAATGCAGGGGTCTACTGCTAATTTTTTTTTTCTATACTAGTAAATAAATATATTTAATGTATAAATATATAGATATATACGGAACACGTAGATTTGGACCACCAACTCAGACGACAAAGGAAAATAGATTACACAAAATATGCATAATTGTATGCCACCTTTTGGCTTGATTGTTTATATTTTAATAACGTCAGCATGATCCTGAAATAAGCTATTTCAGGACTCATCAGACATTCAATCACAGGGTGCCACCTAATTTTTTATAAATTGATATATCGTAATTATTGTATACTTATCCTGTAAAATCACTTTTTACCTTACTATAATTATTGAATTTACCACGAAATTATTAGTTACAGATATACGTAAATCTTTTACCAACATAAAATAAATCACTTCGGATAGTTTTAATAATTTTTTGATTAATATTCATTTTTACCGAAATAAATCTCATGACTAAGTGTTCACTTATTTGTATAGGGAATAGGTATTTTAAATTTTTTAAATAAATTTTTTTTTCATTGATATTCATTTTTAACTAATTAAAACTTATGACTATGGGTTCACTTATTTGTGTATAGGGTATAGTTATTTTAATTTTTTGAGATAAAATATTTTCATTGATATTCATTTTTAACAAATTAAATCTTGTGACTAAGGGTTCACTTATTTGTATATAGAGTATAGTTATTTTAAAATTTTGAGATAAATGGTTTTTCATATATATTCATTTTTTAACAAATTAAATCTCATGACTAAGGGTTCACTTATTTGTGTATAGGGTATAGTTATTTTAATTTTTTTATATAATTTTTTTATTAAAAAATGAAATTATAATAAAATACAATATTAAAGAATATTCCATATATAACTATATTTATGTTAGTAAATGTAAAATTTACTTTTAATAAGATGAGTATACAATTTCATTAGAAATAGATGTCTAATGATTCCTGAAATAGCTTATTTCATAATCATCCTGACAAATATTAGTCCACACACACACATAATGATGTAGAAAGCTCAGTGAATGGGGCCTGAGTATAGCCCAAAGGAAACGAATGTGATTAAGGAGTCTCAGATGATAAAGAATGACATTATATGCTGGCCTCGCAAAAGAACGACCCATCACAGACTTTTTATAATTATTGTCTCAAAAACAACAAAAAATAGACTATTTTAAGTATAAATAATTGTAAGCCGGCCATCTTTTCCTCAATTTTTTCTATTTTGCACTTCATAATATGGGCAATTAATCTGTCTTTTTCTTCTATTAAAAAACAAAAACAAAAAAAACACCTCAGTTAATGGGGCCGGTGATGTCTAAATTAAAGTCTACTTTAAGTTAACGCGGTTTTGTTTCCTACTACGTACAATGGTACAATTGTGAGAATGATTTTGCTGTTAATTTATAGAACAGAAAACTGTTGGAAATATCTAAACGACCTTACTCGATCTTGTTGAAACACGAACCCAAAATAAACTATCGTAGATTTAACAAATATGAGTACAAAATGTGAGCCCTGAGGGCCTGTCCTTTTGTTTCTTCATTTTTTATTTTCTTTTTTCTACAATTAATAAAACGGGTATCCAATCTCATTATTATTGAGGGAAAAAAAAAAAAAAAGGGAGAATTTTTGTGAAGGGCAGTGTAGCGTTCAAAATTATAAATAAGGATGAAATTTTCATATAATTATTAATAAGGGTATTAAATTATTATCTAAAAATTAAATAATAAAAAAATATATCTATATAGACATGAATACCATTTAGTTATTAAGTAGACAAAAGATATCCTATCAAACCAAAACTCAATCTCTGTTTACGTTTCTTTTTACATAATATGTTTCTTAATCATAAATCTAATTCATTCCTTCTCCGTTGAAGTTTCTAAATTTTCTTCTCTTTTTAAATTTTTCTGGTTTTGGTTTCATGGTTCTCAACTCTTCTTCCTTCTCTCTTGGACCCTTCTTCTTTTCTTCATTTATTATTCTTAAATAAATGAATCCAAGAGTATTTTTCATTTTTGCTCTTGTGTTATCCAAGGGAAACAACTTATTTTGAGAGATGAATTCAGTGAAAACTGCGGAGTCTCTGTTAAAAAGAAAGAGGATCAACACAGCTCTCAGTCTCCAGGATATCAAACAGAAGCCAAGAGGAATTAAATCCCTTCCTCTCAAAACACCTTGATGTTTTGCGAATCTAACAATCCAGTATATACATTAATTATTAGAGGAACGAATTAATAAATAAATAAATTTTCTTTTTTTTTTTTTTTTAAACTTAACTTTCATTAACTTTGTAGATTGATACAAGTGAAAGCTCTTGTTCAATCCCCAAAAGGGATCCCACTCGAAGAAACATACCCAAAAGGATACATCCTTCCACTATTGCTTTCACAAATTAAGAGTAATGAAGTATTGTCCCCTTGCCTTGCTGCTAAGATGATTTCAGCGGCATCCCTATCCCCATAAAATCTCAAAACTAATGCCCCTTTTGGGGTCATCACTCCGATTCAGTGGCCAAAGAAAATATCGACAACATTCGTCTCTAACTTTCATGGATAGCGAAATCATATAGGACACATTTGAACGGAAGCAACAAACTGGTTGTAATGTACTTCTCCATGAACAATTATGAAGACAATAGACTTGGCCACAACATCTAGAAACCAAAACACTAAATAGACACGTAAATTGGGAAGAAGATAACATACAAAACTACTCGGTGCCGGCATGGCCGCCATGGAGTTTTTGCAGAGAGAAAAATTGCAGTAATGATTTATTATTCAGAAGAATCGTAGGCCATAATTAAGGTTAAGAAATTTCATGATTGATGACTCTTTAGATTTTTAATTGGTTAGAATTTTATTCCCTTAATAATTTAAGGGTATTAATGTCTATAGGAATATATTTTTATTATTTTATTTTTATTTAATAATTTACTACCCTTGTTAGGAATTATATAAAAATTACAACCTTATTTATAAATTTGAAACCTCCACTGCCCCTCACAGAAATTTTCCCCAAAAAAAAAAAAAAATCACGAACCCAAAATAAAACGTACAATATGAATTCCTAATTCTAATATAATTCAGGATAGGGTAAATAATGTACATTTAAGGATCGGGTAAATTAAAATTTGATTTTTCCCAAAGTCCGTTTGGTTTTCTGCTCATTCCATGCTTCCTATTGATTAAATGAGTCAGAGTCTGGGTCAAGTACTCATTCCATAATTTTATCTAATCACGATTGTGTCATCTGAGATTGTGTTAAGATCCTCTTTAGAGTAGCACTAAAACAAAAAATAAATAAATACTCTCTCCGTTCCATTACAAGAGTCCACTTTGTGTTACTAAAAAGATATTATTATAAAGTTTACTCTTCTAATGGAAGAGAGGGAGTAATAAAAGTGCTACTTCACAAGAATAGTAATCATACTCTAAAAGACGTTAATTGCCACTTCATTAACATCAAAGTGATACGTGAATTCTCTTCATTAAGTATGAGGTAAGCTTTAATTGTTACGTAGGCAGAGGTGACCACGGTTCCAAAACCCCGTTTTGAAATAGATGGAACCGGAACAAAACCGTAGATAGGACGGTTCTAGACGATTCCGGTTCCCAAACGTTTTGAAATTCGGTTACAGTTACGGTTTGAGACAGTTCCAATTTCAATATTGTCAACTCAAGTAGAATATTCAAAAAATAAGAATATAAACTATGTTTTAAAAAAATTAAATATATTTCAGGACCGTTATGATCTGGTTCCGGTTCTTAAAAATTAAGAAGCTAAACCGAACCGCAAGACACGGTTTTGAATACGTTTCCAAGAACCGTCCCTCACGATTATGATTTTATAATGGAAATCCCCGGTTCAGTTCCGGTTCTAACCGGAACACGTGGTCAGCCCTATACAGAGGTTCTCTTCAAGGAGTATAAGTTAGTTTTGTAGGATATAAAAACAACATATATCCGAAATAATATAAAAAATATTAACGCACAGCGGAATAAAACTTCTTTGTAATAACGAACAATAAAAAAAACCACGCACACACACAATCTGTGCGGCACACCTGAGCCGAAGCTTGGTCGATAAACAACCCGAAGGTTATTCAGTTTCTCCCTATCTGTCTCTGTATTTATCTCTGTGATTACAATGATCACCCAATGTCTCTATTTATAAGCTAAAATATCCCTAAATACTACCATTAATCTGATTCAAAACTATTTCCTAAAACAAATAGGTTACCCAAAACAAACACTAAACCAAATAAGAAACAGACAAATAATAAATCCTACTACAATTATAATTGCCCAATTAATACAAGTTTGGTTTAAATTACTATTTTCCAACATAGCCTCCCTTAAACCAAACTTGGATCAAAGCAGCTCCATCGCCATCACGAGCTTGAATCTGCATCGATATTTCTTTTGCAGTAAAGACAACATGCAACATCACCTTATAGTAGTTCTTCAACTCTATTTTCAATCTCATCGTAGAGACACCTTTGTATGTTCCATGTATCTTCTGTGAAAATTCATCTTTGTTGAAAAATTTATTCATATTCACCCATTTTTCTTCATCAAAGTTCATCTTCTCATCAACCTTGCAAATGCCAAAAACATCATCGCAAACTCGAGACATCACCTTTAAATAAGATGTGGACATGAACTTGTATTCTGAGAAAGTCTTATCAAATTTCTCAGTCTAGTCAAAGATCTCACTGATATCTACCCATTCATCTTTAGAACAGAGCTTTCCATCGATATTGCTAATATCATCAATGCCTTTAGATATAACAATGTCCTTGCAAACCCAAGGCTCCACTGTCACATTTTAACCTGATCGAACTCTTTCCCAAAAAAGGAGTCGACTTCACTGCAGTTGATCTGCTCCGGTTCAACAGAGTTTTCAACACTCCCATGATCACTTTCATCTATGTGATCATCAATTTCAATATCTCGCTCTTGTTCAGTGAGACAAACGATCTCTTCTTCTTTGATCAAATCAACACTTTTAATGTCTTCATCCTCCTCGACACATTCTTGCTCAAAGATATTTTGGCTCTCTGTATTGTCTCTGGAAGATCCATTCTCCAAGCTTTCACCATCAACTTCAAGCAATGCTTCATCAGACTCCTCATCCATTAACACGAATGCTTCAGCTTGAACATTGCAAAAATTTTCAACAACAGCGGCATGCTCTTCTATGTCTTCAAAACATTTAGACCAGCATTCTCTTTTGTAATCTACAATTTGTTGGGTAAAAGACATCTCGTAAGTCACCAGTTCACATTCCAAGTCGTCGTAACCAAACATAGAAAAATCCTTAATGACTTCTAAAACCAACTTCTTTTTGTGAAATTTCCAAGTCAACGTGTGGAGAACTTTTGACACTATTTGTTCTTCTGCCATCTTTCACCGTAGATTCTCATCTCACTAACGATGGATCTGACCTTATCCATGTACTCTGGGACTCTTTCATCAGGCTTCATCTCTATCAACTCGAATTGTCTCCTTAATTCCTGCAGTTTGGCTCTTTGAACATTTTCGTTTCCACGATTGGTAACTTTTAAATTTTTCCAAAACTCCTTAGCTGTCTTTACATCCATTAAACTTCTGCACACGTCTAATTCAACATTCGTTCTTAAATAATACAGAGCCAATTGATACTGATATTAATTTATCTTTGATTCTTTGGTTTTTGCAAATTCTGACTCAATCACGTGTCATATTCCAATACTTCTAAAGAAATCTTCTATCTGTTGACACCATGATTCATAATTATTTTGCCATCAAAGACAAAAACAAGACACTTTTGAATAATAGGAAAATATGACATCTTTAACTACTCAAAATATTTAACTCCGTCTCTAATTAACAAACATCTAACATTCAATATGTTTGTCTCTAACACTTCAAACCAAACCAAACAAACTTAGGGTCAAAATTTTAAAAACCTCTAACCTTTGATTTCTAGGAGATTGTTGTGCACATAAACACCTTTAAAAAATCCCAAAGCTCACGAGCTTCTCACAACCGAAACTTTCTCCAAGGTATGCTCCAAGCAATTAATCTGGCTGACAAACAATAAACCTAGATCAACTTAATTTGATTACTGTGCACGAAGATCGAGGAACTAACAAATCCTTGTCAAACCAAACTAATTCAAACTTGGCTCAAATAAATAGATCCCGGAGCCGAACGAACCAAACAAGAAAGCAATCAATTTATTGCTTAGCACAGTCGCTGGGCTTTTCTTGGGACGCCGCAAACTAGGCTTTTCCAATATGTTGATTTTTCTTTGTTGACCTATCAAACATAATTTTTTTGGCTCTGATACCACTTGTAGGATATAAAAACAACGTATATCTGAAATAATATAAAAGATATTAAATCACAGCAGAATAAAACTTCTTTGTAATAACGAACAATAAAAAAACCTCGCACGGCACACCTAAGCCGAAGCTTGGTCGAGAAACAACCCGAAGGCTATTCAGTTTCTCCCTATCTGCCTCTGTATTTATGTATGTGATTACAATGATCACTCAATGCCTCTATTTATAAGCTAAAATATCCCTGAATCCTAACATTAATCTGATTCATAATTATTTCCTAAAACAAATAGGTTACCCAAAACAAGCACTAAACCAAATAGGAAACAGACAAATAATAAATCCTACTACAATTATAATTGCCTAATTAATGCAAGTTTGGTTTAAATTATTATTTTCCAACAAGTTCTCAATTAATTCTACTTCGACAACACAAACGTGATACGCAAGTTCTCTCATGGACTCATGGAATATGAGTAAATTTAACCGCTACTTCGGCGGTTAAATTTGCAAAAAAGATTAAAATTAAAATATAACAAAAAAGAAGCGGGTGAATGATGTTCCGTCACATGCATAAACCCGTTTCATATGAGTTTTTGCGCAAACAAAAATTATAGCAGCAACTATCCAGTCTGCAACATTCCAGCCAAAAGTTTTCCCAGCCTACAACATACAAGAATCGTTCGAAAATTCCATCATCAATTTCAACCAAAAGTCCAAAACAGAACATCATGAAAAGATGCAGAAACTCCATCAATCCCATTACCAACCAATACAACAATGGAGCTATTTTCTGGACAGAATCGGTCTAGGACCGAGGCACGTCAGAGCGCGTCCACTGACGCACCTCGGTCCAAAAGACAAAAATACCTTCGATGAAGATAATTGAATTTTTTTTACTGTTTTGATTTCTTTTCAAATAGTAGATTCTTTATGGTAAAACAGTAAATAGCAATTTTAAAATCAGAACAATCTTTATCGTAAAACGGTACATAGTAAAAAAAAGAAAAAAAATACAATTTTTTCTGTAAAACAGAAAATAATAGAAACAATACACTCTTTTATTTTGTAAAATAATATAGAGTAGTCATATTTGTAAAACAGTACAGTGTAATATAAAAAAAAATATAGACTTTATTGTAAAACAGTACAGAGTAATTACATTATAAATTAATTATCCCAAACATTTGGACGAAAAATAAAAAGAAAAAAATACAAATTAATTGTCATAAATTTAAAACTCATATTTTTCAGTACTTTGTTTTCCAAAAATCTGGACGAAAAACAAAAAGAAAAAAAAAATAAAATCACCTATTGAAAGGATAATAAAAGAGGAGAATAGAAAAAAATTGAAGAGGAAAAGATAAGAAATTGAGCAACAGAGAAAAAATAAAAAAGAAGAGAGAAGAAAGAGAAGATAAAAAAGAAGGGGGCAACAATGTAAAAATAAAAAAGTGGGTCCCTTTCGGAACCCTCGGTTCTGGACCATCTCGGTCCAGAATATATTTCCCCACAACAATATCAAAGAACAACAAAAGAAACATCTTATTGCTGATAGAAAAATTAAGGATTGCCAAAGATTCAAGTGACAACAATCTCTTTCCTTCTCTTCGCCAAAAACCGAAAAAATTTCAGAACAAAAGAATTACATTGAGCATCAAACCACCCATAAAACTAACATTAATGATTACAACACCAACCAAAAGAAATTGAGAAGAAGAAGAGCAACATTTTCTATACACCTAGCTAGGTAATCATCATTTCCATCCCTCTGCATCAACCACTAGCGGTTGGTCTTTTTTTTCTGCCATCGGTAGCTGAATTTTTCAATAAATTAAATTGGTCCGGCTTCAACTATATTAAAATCCTCCAATAATCAACTACTCAAACTCTCTTTTGGTCGTTGGCCAATGGATTGCGACTGGTTAGGGAGGGAAAGGTCTTTGATATTAGGTGATTATTTTTCTCACTTGGAGGGAAAGTCCTTTATTCAAATATTCTAAAAGAAGGACATTTAAAATTCCTTTTAAATTCTCTCTTTCCATAGTTAAAAAAACTCTGCCTATTTCTTCTCAATGTTAAAAAACTTTGCCTCTGCATTCTTCATTAGCCATCTCTGACTACGTCCAAGAAAATGACCAACCAAGCATTGGTGAAGAAAAACAGAAAGAGAAAAGAAAACATGGAGTGAGACTTCTCACTTTTTTCCATTTTCTCTCTTTTCTTTGAGGTTCTTGGTCTTGATGGAAATGTTCAAAGTTCAGATTAACAAGTAAAAAGTTTGAACTTAGAACGAATGCAATATATAGGAAAGAGGGTCGAACAAACATGACTGATTTTGGTCGAGAGCTTTATTAACAATGGGAATGGAGAAGAGGATGAGAGAGGAAATGTACAAAGGGAAAAAAAAATTAAGGACAAAACTTCCCTTCAAGAAAATAGCATATTAGTGTCATTTTTGCTTATTTGACGGCATCTGTTAATTTAAATAGTAAAGGTACCAAATATTGATGTTATAAAAGTAAAGAACCAAAATGCTGTTTTCAAATGTTACGGACTAAAAGAAATTAAAGACCAACGTGTAACTACAAAAATTAGAGTCTACCCATTTGAAGAAATGACTGTATGGTATGCATTTTGAAAGATATTTTGAATTTTAAAATTATTAAAGTTATATTGGAAATGTAAAAAAGTGTTTGGAAATGTAAAAAGGTGTATTGAAATTGATGAGAAAATATTATAAAATAAAAGTGAGAGTGAAATGAGATGAAAATAATTGTTGCCATACAGATTCTTTTTCTTCGGACAAAAGACATTGTCCAGACCACACAGCCCAATGTAAATAGTTGCGTTGAGCATTTCAGAATCTGATACAATACCAAACAACCAAGTGCTTCAATCTTTAAGCTACCTAGCATACCAAAATCAAGCAATTAATCTCCATGGAACATTTCAAAAATTGCTGCTGCCTCCTTTGTTGGATTTTATTTCAACAAAGAGCCACATTGCAACTCTACCTACCCATTAATGAAAAAAGGTTGGCAATCGATTTCATATGTGATTTATCGGACACAACACCAAGAAAGGGACAAATCCACAATTACTATGCATTAATTCCCTAAAAACTTCTGCAACTAGCCAGAAACGCAGCTCTCAATTTTTGGAGAGATGACAGAACATCTTTCATGTCTTTTCTTGCATCCGGGAATACTTCAGTGCACTCCAATGCTAACTTCATTACAGATGAAACACACTTCACCTTAGCATCCAAGTTTCCTTCTTCACCATTTAACAGATTTGCGTCTACGACCTGCATTATTCCACTAGGAAATGAATCACTGACCCATCGCCTCAATGTTACATCTCCAACGAACATGTCATCACTAGGCCTTGTTCTGCTAAAAGTCTCCATTAGCATGATTCCATAACTATAGACATCGCACTTTGTGGAAACTATCCCATCCATTCCAAATTCTGCAAATCCAATACTTTAAACTCTGTAAAACGATTTTGTGACAAATTAGTTTAAATTGGGAATGGAAATGAATAACTTACCTGGTGCTATGTATCCAATCGTTGCTATGGTTTTTGTCTGTGCAATTCCATCTTCAACAGCCAGAAGTTTTGCTATGCCAAAATCGCAGACATGTCCTACCATGGATTCATCAAGCAACACATTGCGAGGCTTCACATCGCAATGCACCACTGGTGTAACATGCCCACTGTGAAGATAATCAAGTGCAGAGGCCACATCTATCATGATATCGAGTCGTTGAGAGATGTCAAGGAAATGGTTGTGAGAATATAACCTTTTCTCAAGGCTTCCATTAGGCATGTACTCCAGTACTAATGCTTTGAATTCCCGGTGCAGGTTGGAGCAACTGGTGATGACTTTGGTCAGATTTCTGTGCCGAATACTACGCAGTACTTCACATTCTGTATGAAAGGTCTTCTCCGCTCCTGAGAGATTCAAGTTAAACACTTTTATTGCAACAAGAGTTCCGTCATTGAGTATGCCTTTGTACACACAGCCGTAACTCCCATTGCCAAGCAAGTTGCTGTCGTCGAACCCATTGGTTGCCTTTTCAAGTTCATGATAGGAAGTCCTTTCGTAAGTTACTGCAGGGGATGAAACAGTTTCCAGTGAATCAATTTTTTTCTTCTGCCATCTTATCAGTACAAAGCAGAGAGCTGATGCAAGAACAAGTGTTGAAATCCCCACAAGAATATACACAACTAAGAGTATCTTTTTCCTTCTTCTCTTGGGAGAAACAATGGGGCAGGACGTCACTTGAAATCGAGGATCACCGCAGAGTGCATAGTTCGATTCAAAGGATACATGTGTGAAGTTCTGAAAGGGACCCTTCTCCGGAATCTGACCACTTAATTGGTTGAAGGAAACATTGAAGCTTTTGAGATAAACAAGGGCCTCCAAGGACTGGGGAATCTCCCCAGTTAACTTGTTTTGAGATAAATCTAGAACTTCCAAGCTTATCAGCTTACCAAATGAATCTGGAATAGGTCCGTCTAGTTCATTGTGGGCTAAGGAGAGGTTAATCAACTTCTGTAGACCACCTATAGAGGTTGGAGCATTTCCAGTGAAGAAGTTATTGGACAAGTTCATCATTTTTATGTCTTTCAAATTTCCGATTTCTTGAGGAAGATGGCCACTAAGTGAATTTGAGGATGCATCAAACTCTAGAAGATCTTTCAGCGTCCACAAGCTTGGAGGCAAACTTGAGCTAAAATTGTTGGAAGCTAGATACAGATTTGTCAAAGAAGTAAGGTTGTCTATGCAGGATGGCACAATACCTGACATTTGATTTCCTCGCAAATCAATAGCACCAAGATTCTTTAGATTGCAGATTACGGTGGGTATGGATCCCTTTATGCTGTTGTTGTATAAATACAACTCTTGAAGGTTTTGTAAACCTTCAATTGTTGTTGGAATGAATCCATTCAAGTCATTGTCAAATAAGTCTAACCTGGTTAGAGAACTCACGTTACCAATGCCTTCTGGAATATTTCCTTTGATTTTGCATCCGTCTGCAACAAATAATTGTAGAGAGGCAGAAAAGTTTCCAATTGAGGCTGGAAGCACACCATTCAAAGGATTTTCCCCAATTACAAGTGCGCTTAGATTTCTGCACTTTGTTAAAGATGTCAGGAACTTCAGTTCAGTTGAAGAAGATTCTGCCTCTAACTTGTTATTCCATAGGTTTAAGAGTTCAAGGAATCTCAAATTTCCAAGTGAATTGGGTATAGCACCACTGAAACTGTTAGAAGCGAAATCCAAACGTCTAAGTTTCGTAGCATTTGAGATTGATTCTGGGATGGTTCCGCTGAGGATATTCGCTCCAATATAAATTTCTTCAAGATTTTGCAGCCCTTTGCCCATATTTGGAGGAAGAGTACCAGATAGATTATTTCCCACAGAACTAAAAAGTTGCAGAGTTGAAATATTAAAGATTGTTTCAGGAATGGGTCCATTTAATAGGCCAATCCCACTTACGTCGAATTCTTGTAGACTTTGAAGATTACCAATCTCATATGGTATTGAACCTGCAAAATTTCACCAATTAATTTCGAAAATTCATATATTTCTTAATTTGAGAACCAACCAAAAACTATAGAATACCTCTCAAAGTTAAAACTTGTGTTTATGAAGGAATCTTTTTCATTGACTATGTATCTACCAAACAGACTTGATTGGGAGGTATTTAGATTGAAATACTGAAACCATGGAAGTGAAGGAAACTAATTAACTTCCAAAAAGAAAAAGGAAAAAAAACTTAATTACCTTCCAAGTAGTTGTCATCAAGGAATAACCCTATTAGAAGAGTCAGGTTCCCAATTTCTTTTGGTATTTTTCCAATGAAGTTATTTGTGGCCAATGACAGATACTGAAGCTGCAAACATTTCCCTAAGCTTGGAGGGATTTCGCCTTGTAGCTCATTAACGGAAAGATAAAGGCGTTCAAGTTTCGGAATCATAGAATCACAGATATCTGCAGGAAGATTACCTGATAGATTGTTATGACTAAAAGCCATGACTTGTAGCATTGAGAGATTGAAGATACTTAGTGGGATAGGACCTCCAAGCTGGTTACCTTCAAAGTTCAAATAGGTTAAAGAATGAAGGTCACCAAATTCCCCTGGAATACTTCCTTCTAGGAAATTCTTGTCCAAAAGAAGATGCTCCACTTTAGACAGGTTGGAAAGTGAAGATGGTATGCTTCCTGAAAATCCATTTTCCGTACAATACAGGTACCGAAGAGTCACTAACGAACTCAAGAATGATGGAATCGGACCACTAAAATTATTAGTGGTTAGATCCAGAAGTCCCAACCTGCGCAGTTGAGACAGCTCTTCAGGCAAATTTCCATAGAAGCTGTTGTTACTGATATCAAGAGAATAGAGAAATGAGAGGTTTCCCAACTCTGGAGGAATGGTTCCAGTTAATCCCAGATCAGAGATGTCCAAGGAAACAACCCTGTTATGGCGTGAACTGCAACTCACTCCAATCCAGCTGCAAACTGATGATGCAGCAGACCAGTTTCTCTCCAAGAAAACATTGCTGGAGCCGAAAGAAATCTGGGATTTTAAGGCGAGAAGCGCAGATTGATCAGAAACATTGCTTCGTAAAGCAGACGAAACAGAAAGGAAGAACAAGCATATTACTGCTGCAGACAAGAGAATCCAAGAGTTTGCCATTGAATTTTGCAATATTACTGCTGCAGACAAGAGTTTGCCATTGAATTTTGCCATTAATTTTGTTTCCTCAGATTTTCAACTTGTATTTTAATTCATTTTAAATACGTCTGTGATCTATCTGTTGAATGATTGGGGAATGAATTTGAAGTTTTAATAGGTTGGCAGTTCAGTATTTAATCAATTTTCTGTTTCAAAAATGAACAGTTGACTTCATAAATAATATAGTTTGATGATTTTTAATTAGGTCCATTACAAGGCTGCATGTGAGTTTGATCCTTCATTAACGTAGTCAGCCAAAATTCTTTACAGTTAATCTACCTGTACAGTAGCCAAGGTTTCAAGTTTTATAAAATTTCATAGTTCCAGCTATATTGGGGTTTTCAAGCAGCTGGTATTAGCCACAAAATGCCTAGAACGAAGTTTCCAGTGGCTGGACGAATTCAGACTCCAGAGGTTGGAGGTTTATAGTGACTCTACACTCCATGGAGAACTTGTCAGCTGGTTGGAAAGATTCACCCATCAACATCGATCCGAGGGGGAGGGAAACTCAACAGCGGATTCTTTTTTTGGCTAAAAATGGAAGTGATGGTAGCTAAGAATTGTTTAGACTTCAGAGGCTATGCAAACTTATTGGCATGCTTGAAAGACATAGTTCAGTTAGAGAGGAGCAGATTCTATATTTGGAGGTTTTGGCATTATGGCCCCCTCTGCGAGTATTCCACGTTTGTATAACTAATTAGGATAAACAAGTTCGCTAGCTTCTTAATTGAACGTTCATATGTTTTGACCATATGTTTTCAATACACTTTTCACATGAAAAATTCATTTCGCAAAATAAGTTTTCAACACATTCTCGGCACCTAGCAGCTGCGCCACTGCCCCCTGCCAACAAATCTCGGCCCCAAGCATCTGCGCCTGCACCAACTTCCAAGAAATCGCGGCATCCAGCAGCTGCCCCTGCCTCAACTGCCAAGCAACCTAAAAAGCCCATTCCTGAGCCATTGCAGACTGTTGGGACACCTCAACACCCATCGACACGCAATCTGTTTGAGCTGGGAGCTGCCGCTTTTGAGGATGTTATGGCAGGCCTTGCTAGCGCGACAGGGACCACATCAGAGGAGGCGACCCCGAAAGCAACCCCCCACACCGGCAATTTTACTAAAAGAGTTCCCATCTCCAACATGGACAGCTATAATTATGCCAGCATTAGAGAGACAGGATTTCTCTAACCCGTCCGTAAACTGAAACCTTTGAATATGTGCTTCACCCCGTTACCATCCCGACAACTACATCCCAACCACTACATCCCGACCCTACATGTTCATCACCCTCCCAACAAACTAACACTTATCCCCCAAAATGTATCCGGCTGCACCATAGTGCAGCGGATGCATAGAACAATCTCTCTGTTTTAAGGGCTCTCATCCATATGAATAGTGATGATTCAATGTGTTCAAGGGCCTGATCCTGAACCACTATATATATCTTTCCCTGCTTAGAAGTTAGAATTATCCAGCCTTCTCTTTCAAGAATCTATTATAATTTTTCACCAGCAACCAGATACAAAAATCTAAAGCAATAAAGTCTTAAATCAAATATATCCTTATCTGATCGGAAATCATGCTTAAATGGTATTCAAGCAGAAGCTATAAACCCAGGGGATCGCTTAGAGGGGTATCTAAAGTAAGCTTTAATGCTCAAACACTACAATTTCCACAATGTGCATCATTTAGCTGTTTCAAATATTCTCCATGGGAGAGCTTAAATTCTCACATGGCAGAAACAAAGTTAGCGCAGAACTACAGAATGGTTTGCTATTGAAGGTCAAAATCAACTAACAAAGTGTAGATTCTCACTAATTTGAAGGCTCTTTTTGCCTTAAAAAACAGAACAATTTCTAGAATTGCACAGGTTTCAAGCCTAAGCTCTCAATGCATTTGATATTTATAACACAGAAGAAAGCAAAATTTCCCCTTATTTGAAAACCATAACAGACTCATGATGAATATGCATTATTATGTTAATTATCAACAACAATTACAGCATCTTATGTTCATCTGCTTACAACAACAAACAGAGTAGGAGCAGCCCAAAACCATTTGATATAAATGCAATCCTACACAACAGTTAAAGGACTACCCAACATTTTTTTCTACCTTTCAATCTGGTTTTTCCAAGTTCAAGCAGTTCTCCGTAGCTTGTCTGAAAAGCTCCTGCACTTGTTTTAACTCCTTTTCCGCTTCCTCCAGTTGTTTCTGAAGCTCTTGGCCAACTGCATCATTTTCAGCCTGAAGTTCCGCAATTCTCTTCAGCTGAGCTTCTTCACCTCCCTCGGACAACGGAAGGGCCGCAACCAACGCATCGAACTGCTTGGCCGCCTTGACGAGCGCCGCACTCATCAGCTTCGGCTGCTCGGCGAAATTGGACTTATCTTCCGCCGCCGCCGCGGCGGGATTCGCAGGCGGTTCTGGGTAATTGGAAGACAGCCTAACGGGAGGAGCATCCCTTTGCAGCGTTCCAAAAGTATTATAGGCTAGCTCTGCAATTACATTCACCTGTTCCTGCAATTGCGATATTATGTCCATCTCAATCGGCGACTCGAATTCTTCGGAGATTCCCTGCGGAACGAAATCAAGAACCCCTCAATCTGGAGAATCGATTCGGTAGAAGATAAACTGCTTCAGAACCTTAATTATTGCTTAATAATTAATTGGGTATAAAATCTAACCCTCTTTTGATAGTGTTTTGGAGATGGATTGGATTGGATTGGATTGGAAGGAGGAGCAAATTTGCAGTGAACATACGAACAATTTGGATTTAAGAGATCAAAGAGTGACAAAAAGAATAGGTGAGAACTGAGAAGTAAACGCATGAACATTTGCTTCAAGAATGTTCTTGTTCTAGAAGACTTTCGACTTTCTATTTACTTGAGGGTGTTATTTATGATTTTATTTGAACCGTTTTGTAAACAATTTTTTGAAAAAAATAGTTTTATAATATAAAAAATATATTAAAAATATAAAAATATATAGCTAAATAGTAAAAGATTGTATTAAAAATCATAAAAAATAATTATAATATATTAAATTTACTGTTAAAATAAAAAATAAAAACAAAACCAAAACCAAAACCAAAAGAATAGCCCCTTAACATTGCTATTCCCTGAGTTAAAACACATATTCTTTTTATTTGTTAGAAGAGTTTACTTTATAATTTTTTTTTACTCTACATTTATTAATATATTCCCGCCGTCTCATTCAAAGAGTCATGTTTGTAATACTTTTCAGTATTACAAACAGGACTCTTTGAATGGGACAGAGGGAGTAATAATTATATGTGGTCCAAAATTAATTCACTTATAAATAGAAATTAAGGATATAAATAAAAAATAATAATGACAAATTATTTATTTTATGTATTGTATCTTGACATGTATAAGAAGTTATATATTTGTAAAACTAAACTTTTTTAAGTATATATTGGGCAAATGACAGTTACCTTTGTATAATCCTTGTTCACTGTTACTCGTCGATGTTTTCATAATACACAAATACTCTTTCCCTTATATCATTAGATTAAGGGCATGTTCTTTTTGTTTTGGTTTTGTTTTTGGTTTTAACAGCAAATTTAATTTATTATAATTATTTTATTTTCAATACAATTTTTTACTATTTAGCTTTACATTTTCAATACACTTTTTACATTATAAAACTATTTTCTAAAACTTATTTTCAAACTTAGTTTGAAAACAAAGATAGAGAACAGGCCCCACCATTTGTCCTTTCTTTCATTTCCTTTTTTTTTTTTAAACCTTCATTCCGTCCTTCTTCTTTTTTTCTTCTATATATATATATATATGATTAATTGTTAAGTTAAATGTTATAATTAGGTATATATAATTTTAATATTATCTAGAATGGTTAGACTTTTTTTAATATTATTTGTATTTAAATTAGACATAAATGCATTGAAACTTATTTTAATTTATTTAATGTTGGTATTATTTTAATATTATGTATGTGGGGCTTTTTTTTGTATTATTAATGTTGATGGATATATTAATTAGTAAGGTTAATATTATAATTAAATGTGTATAATTTAGACATTATATAAGTATAATTAGGTTTTTTGAGTATTATTTGTGTTTAATTTAGAGATAAATGCATTGTTAAAAATAATTTTTAAAAAGTTGGCAGTAGGTACACTTACAAAAAAGAAAAAAAAAAAAAACTTGGTAGAAGGCTCCTTTTCTGGGGGATAGGAATCATAACCCCTAGAAAAGAGCTTAGGCACCCTAAGCTTTTTTGGGGTTAGAAATCCTAAACCCAAAAAAGAAGATTATGGTGGTTAGGTGCCCTAGTAACCCAGAAGAGGGGGTTAGGCGCCCTAACCTCCTCTTCTGGGGTTAGGAGACCTAGCCCCAAAAATGGAGCTTAGGGCATGTCAGGCGCCCTAAGCCCATTTTCTGGGGGTTAGGAATCCGAATCCCCAGAAAAGGGGCTTAGGATGCCTAACCACCCTAAGTTCCTAACCCAAAAAATAGCATTCTACTATTTTTAATTTTTATTTTTAAAAAATGTGCCTAACCTCTTTGCTAACTTTTTTTAATTTTTTATCAATGTATTTTCTCTAAATTAAACACAAATAATACTCAAAAAAAAAAAGTCTAACCATGCAAAATAATGTCTAAATTAAACACAAATAATACAAAATTTTTTTATAACCATGCATTATAATGTCTAAATTATACACACCTAAATAATTATTAACCTTAACAATTAATATACTCATCAATATTAATAACACAAATAAATGCACTAAATTATACACACCTAATAATTAAAATAGTGTCAACATTAAATAAATTAAAATGATTTTATAATACATTTATATTAAATTAAATGCAAATAATACCAAAATAAAAGAAAAAAGGAAGGATTTTAAAAAAATAATTAAATAAATTGAAAATGAAGGAAATGACTAATGGTGGGGCTGGTGGGAGTTAGTAGGGGTAAGGCGCAATTTGGGCATAAATACAAAATACTATCTCTCATTCCCTGCGTTTAGCATTTTTCTTCCTTGCGTTTAGCACTGCCCTAATTTTTATCATATTTTTACTTTTTCATTTCTTTTTCCAATTTTAACAAATGTAAGAAGGAACTAAATGATGGCTAGAGTTTGAGGAAAACATTCAATTAACCAAGTTGTAAGTCTGAATAATCTTAACAAATTACTTTTTCAGTCCATATAAATAGTCCCCTTTCAATAGTAATAATAAAAAAATTCATTTTTACTTTATATTGCATACCTTAACTATAATATGTGCCGTTAATAATTAACTCTTACTTAGAAATAATGTATAAGTGAAAATATAGCACCGAATTACTTATTTCATGGGTTGTATTTTAGAACTCATAACAAATTTATATTTTTTAAAGTGGATCTTTTTAGTGAGACTGAGGGAATAAATTTATCATTGTTGATAGTAACTAGCCAAGAAACATAACCGTCTCTCAATGAGTACTCAAACCATTTGATCCTTCTGTACGTTCCTAATTAGCTTTAATTCATGTTTTAAAAGTTGACACTGTTTCTAAGCAGCACAATATGATGCCCTCACTTTTCTACAAAATATTGATTACTTTAAAATATGACCAGTATATATATGAGCAAATATGTATTTCAATCATAACAATAATAAGGCATAATTTATATAGTTGATTTCATGTAGCGGAACAAAAGTTCAGAATTGTTGCTATATTAAAATGTGTAAATGATGACTTCATCACTGGCCAGCATTTGAGGATCTAACATTTTCCTTGAAGTAATGCTTCCGATTTTCTTGATTGGTTTTGGACTTTAATTACGAATTTGGAATGAAAGTGTAATGGCAGGCAGGTTTAAAACATTATTACAACCATTCGGAGAGTAGTACTAGGCTCCTATTCGGTCTCAAAATAAATGTAATTTTATCTTTTAAAATTTATTTCAAAATAAGTGTCATTTTTATTTATCAAGAATAAATTATACTTCCTTCGTTCCATTAAAAGAACCTACTTTGACAAATGTATAATTAGTAGAGCTATCGCTCGCCCTAACAAAAGATAGTAATTTACTACTAGACCTGCAAAACAGTTAAGATTATCACAGTAGAAAGCAGGGTCGAATCCACAGGGAACGGAGTGATTATTATTCCTAATCCTACTGATTTCAAGCAACTGTTTGTGGTTAGCAACCACCCTTGCACCGGAGTGCCTTGTGAAGTAATTTATGACTATTAAACTAGAATACTAATGAAAGAGACTAATTTATCAATTAATTAAAGCAATCCAGCAACATGTAAATGCACAATAATCTCATGCATGTCAATCACAAACTCAAAGATATATTAATATGCACATATCAAGCAGTTATAGATTACCGTGAATAAGCACAGATATAACTCAATTCCCCCTTATTTATTGACAACTACCGTGAATAAGCATAGACATAATTGTACTCTAACTAATATAGAACATGCCGGAAAAGCCGCCACCTATTAACTATACCAACACCATTAATAATTAGGGAAACCTGATTCTAGTTATTCCTACACTTTACCCTGCATTACCTAACGGTAACTTCACCACTAATTAACCTATCCACTAAATGACATGAAGTAGTGAGACGGATTAATTGGTTCTACTGAATCTACACAAGTTGATCAGGCTTATATAAATTCTAGCAATGAGATATAGACACCCAGAGTAAAAGGGAACACATGCATATTAATTAGCAACAATTCAGTTTCATGACATGCATAGATTGATTGCTATTTACATTATGCTGGATCTGAAGATTTAGTTACTCATAGTAATGAAACTAATTAAATAATTATAAATGTAAGACATATTAATCTAATTAATTAATAAGTAATAATCCTAATTAATAGCTACTGTCGGAATTCAAGAACATGCATAAATTAATATTAACTAATGCTACTGCCCACGGCAACGACTAATCAATTAATTAACTAAATGGCAATTCACTAATTTACTAAAAGCAATTAAAATAGAGGGAGAAAAAGATACTGGATTAATGAGGAACAAGTTTCCGACGACAAACTCCAAACAAATTGCATGCATGTAAATATTAAAGTAATACTACGGGACTTTTACCAATCGATTGATTAATTAACTAACTGCCAGCATTGAATTAATCGAACCGAAGCGAAAAGAAAAATAATTAAAAGAAGAAAAAGTACTACTTGATTGAAGAAATTGTTGCCGACGGATGAATGAATCCAAACGCCGGAAAAATGCTTCGCAATCCGAAAACAAAGCTAAAGCTTAAATTACTGCTGCCGCTACTTTACGTGAAAACTAAACTAGAATTCGGAATAATCAATCCTCCACTAACTCTGTCCATTTATAATGTGCAGAGTTAGTCTAACATAAGAAAACTAAAATATTCTCCTAAGAGATAGAATTAAACTAGAAAATAATAATTAAGGCAGCAGAATTAAAAAAGGAATAATGTATCATGGTAGGAATAAAATTCCTACAAGTGTCACAAGTCGACTTAAATTAGGAAACACAGTTCCATCACAACTCTTCGTTACTTGCATTAGAAGTAACTCAGATCTGGCAGGTGAATTAATTCCTTCTGGGCTCTTTCTCTTCAGACTCGGTCATACTCCCTTTCTATTGGGCATATTTGTGTGTCATGAACCCAATAGAAAAAATAGGCAGAACCCGTAACAGCTTCTCTATTACGCAAATGGCCTGTTAGGCTGTCGGAACTTCATTTCTGCTTTCTTTTGCAGTCCTCCTACACATCACGACTCGTCACATAAACCTGCATAATTCATCACAAATAACTGCAAATACCCGTGAGATCTGCGGATTTAAACCTTATAAATAAACAACATAAAGACACACATCAATAATTTATTATAAATATAGAGTTACAATGCTTAAAATAACTAATTTTACACCCCTTGTTCCATTTAAATCGTTACTTATTAAGTATGAGTTAGTTTATTGAAGTACTATTTATTTCTAAATTTACGCTCAATTAGTACTTTTTACTTTATTGAAATAAATATTTGTAGGGTTAAATACCAATAACCCTCCTATAGTTTCTGAAAAATAACCAATTACCCTCGCGTGGTTTAGAAAGCTACCAATAACCCGGCCCCATGTCGGTTGTCCAAACTGGTAACCGTTAAATTTTTAGTCAAGTTTAATGGTCAAACAAAAAGGTCAACTGTTTTATTTTGTAATAATGATAAAATGACATGTACACCCTTAATGAATATGAGCTTCTTTTCTTTTCTTTTTTTTCCTTTTGTAGTTTATAAGTAACAAAGTACATAAAATATTAATTTCTTTAATTACCTCTTTAATTGAGATAACTTTAAGCCGATTATATTTTTTCTATATTTAAATTATTATTACTTTCTTTAATTTTTTTTCATTTCCATACATTTCTCCATCATTAACAACACATATAATTTTATCCCCTTTTATATTTTCTTTTAATTACAATAATTATTACTTTTCATTTCAATAATTATTTCCTTTTACAAACATCATCACCACTTAACATCAACGCCATTACCGCCACCACCCCCGCCACCACAACCAACCATCAACGACCACCGTCGACCACAACCACCAACAGCCATCACCAGCCAACATCATAACCACTCAATCCAAAATTAACAAGAAAGCCATCCTTATTCCACCAACAGCACCACCATTCATCACAACTATCACCACAACCACAGTCAACCCATCACAACCACAACCACAACCACAAGTATGGCAATAAAGAGACCCATCAGTAGGTGGCAACAACACCAACAGACTAACTCACCAAAATTGCATACAATAGACGCAAAATCTCTCAAAAAATTACAAAGTTTGATTTTAATTACTAAGTACCCACGGTCAAAGTGCATGGCTAGGATTCTTTCTGTTGTTCCATTGACATTTTCTCCATTCAGGTTCAGCGGCTCAGTTGAACTCAAAGCCCAATTCGAATTTTTGTGTTGTGAAAAAAGCGATACATATGGCTACTTTTCTGGTTTAGTCAATTCTGTGCAGTGGTGATTTTAGTGCAATATTAATTGCAAAATTTCTAAAAGAGAAGCCATACAAGAGAAGGAAATGAAAATGGATTCTCACTAAGATTAAGCGTATACCCAAAACGATTAAAAAAAAATTTATGCATAGGACTAGGATGATTAATGAAGATGATGGCTTATGAAGATTTTACAAAAATAATGCGTATGAAGGTGATGATTAATCAAGATATGACTGATGAAGATGATAACGGGTGAAAAGAGTATTGATGAAGATGATGAGGTGAAAAAGTATTGATGATGAAAAAAAAAACTTGTAATTAATTAATTTAGTATGCAAGGACACAAATACCCTTTATAGAGTTAAACTTGACTAAAAATTTAGCGGTTATCAATTTAGACAAATCATAGGGGGCTATTAGTAACTTTCTAAACCAATGGAGGGTAATTGGTTATTTTTCAAAACCATAGAAGGGTTATTAGTATTTAACCCATACTTTTAATGTCTTTTGGAATATCATATTATTTTAGAAACATAAAAACACTATCTCTTTCATGTCATTAATTCCAACTAGTAATATAAGTACCTAAAAGTATTGAGATAAAATACTTTTTTATTGGAAATGATAGTAACATATGAATCAAAAATTTAAAATAATGTTATTAAAGTTATTTCAGCACTTTTTAAAATTTCTGCGAAAAGCACTAAAACGACACTTGGGCCTGTTCTCTTTGCGTGTTTTTGTTTTGGTTTTGAAAATATGTTTTGGAAAATAATTTTTTAGTGTAAAAATTGTATTAAAAATATAAAAATGTATAATTGAATAGTAAAAAATTGTAGTGAAAATGATTAAAAATGATTATAACACATTAAATTTACTATTAAAATCAAAACAAAAACAAAAATAATCAAAGAGAACATACTTAATGTAGTAAGGGGTATCAAATGGACGGATTAGGTGGGTATTAAATGGGTAATACCTGTCCACACCCGTTTGATTAATTGTCTTAATTTAAATGGATAATAGTTACCCATGAGTATTCATAGGTACTCATAATTCCCAACTACAAAGAGTAGAAACATAATGGTTATGGGTATTCATGACGGGTACCCAATGAGTATCCATACTAGTAGCTTTAATAAACCATTTATAATATTTGAAATTATTTTATTATAATTTATTTCAAGTTTGTTCATTTCATTTTAATTCTTTTAATTTTAAATTTGAAAATATTTTATATTTTATCTTTAATTATATATCATTTTTTTGTCCAAACACAAATTTTTTTTTAAATTATAATAACCCTCGTCTCCCTTTCCCTGGTCCCACCTAGGCCCGGCCCCACCCTCGTCCCTGACCCCACCCCTGATCGAAACCCCAGCCCCCGACCCGACCCCCATTATTAACCCACCCTGGCCCTCACCCCTGACCCCAGCCCCCCGTCCATGTCCCCGCCCTATTCCCCAATCGCACCCCCCGCTCGGACCCCACCCTGAATCCCGGTCCTCGGCCCTGACCCTGGACCTTTATCCCACCCCGCCCTGTCCCCACTCTGACTCCCGACCTCATTACGTGGGAATTCATACGTTTTTCTTCTACTTTTGGTACATACATAGTTGTTAATGTTAATATGTATTCAAACCTCTAAGTCGGCAGTGACAAAAGAATATTATGGATATTCGTATGTTTTTATTATGTTTCAGGTACATACACAGTATTTGTATTTTTTTAAGGGTATGAGTTGAGGTAACCTAGGTTTGGGCAGCTTTTGGGAAATTTACTGGGCTACCTAGTGTTAGTGGCTTAAGGGTACCCAATGGGTACAGTAAGTTGCCCATTAATTCATTGAGTCCAAAACCACATAATTGTTGATAATTGGGTTTTTGCATGTTAACACCTAATGGCAATGGGTATTTTTGAACCCATGAGTAATTTGACACCCCTAGATATAGCTATGGGTGAGACTATAGTCCGTTCAAATAAATCATTTAACCCTTGATTTTGATTTTGTATGAATTAACCATGCAATTGCATAAGCCAAATTCAATGGCTGAATGTTCCCTTGAAGGGACTATAATTTTAATTTCCCCTATAGTTATATATATTTGAAGACATAAGTAGAGGGGTGAAAGGGTTGGGATGATGATAGAGGGTCTTGTAACCATAAAGTCATGGGGGTCGTTCCTACTAAAAAAAGGGTCATGATCTAAAATATAAATTTGGGCATTTTTATATTATCGTAAATGTAAAATAATATATATTGTTTTACATTTACGATAATATAAAAGAACCCAAATTTATATTTTTGAACCATGCCCTTTTTCTAATACTCTCTATGTTTTATTAGAGAAGTCTATTTTCAATTATTATTATTTTTTGTTCGAGTAGAAGAGTCTACTTACAAATTGTTTACTCTTCTTACACTTACTAATATAATAATTTGCAATCTATAATTAACTCACGTATAAAAAGTAAAGACATAATTAGAATAAAATGTGACAAATTAACTATTTTAGCTGGTTTATCTTGAGCTCCATTAATATGGTGTATATTTTGAGATCAGATTTTTCAGATAGAATGCTTACTCGATAAAGTTTGGGTACGACACAACTCTTAGAAAACTTTAACCCCGGAGGGAAAATATTCATTAATAAGGCTTTCTGATCGGCACATTTTAGTTGCCTAATTTTAGAGTCTTATCCCGCAGATTTGACGGACTTTTGCCCAGGTATTGCATGGTTATGTGCATGTTAAGAAGCTGTTAATGAAAGGAGGAAAGAAGGCAATATGGAGCTAAAGTACGACGTTAAGACCTAAGGTTGACCCCGTCCGTGGAGATAAGCTGACCCCGTCTTCGAACGACTTGGGGGCTGACCTCATCCGGGACGACCTGAAGTGGATATTAGCTCAAGGACGACGTGAACTAAGGTTGACCCCGTCAATGAGACGACCCCGTCTTCGGACGACCTGGGCTACAGTGTCCTAAGTGCGCGACAAAGGGGCGCGGATATTAAGCACCCTTTATAGCATGCAGACAAGGGAGTTGATCCCAAAAGGAGGGAGCAGAAGCTGGAGGCCGACGTCACGCGAGCTCTGCGATAAGTTGGGATCCAACATAAACAGACCCAGAGTTGCGGTTTAATCCAGAACCATCTAGAAGGAGGATCCAGAAGCAATATTATGTCCAGTAATCACAGGAGAAGTAGAACTCATCTCAAAGTGTGAAATTCAAATTTGAATGAGATAAGGAAAAAGTTTGGTTGCTGTTTTCTTGGAGCCATTGGAGATAAGAGGGAATCTCAAGAAGCGATAAGGATTGATTACTTCCTTTTCCGGAATGATCTGCTGCCTTTTGTAGGATTGATTTATTTTCCTTAAGTGATGGAGATTTGATTTATTTCCTTTTGCTAAGAGATAACCATCTCTATAAATAGGGATATTTTCATAGGAAGAAGGGTGAGTTTTTTCATTCAGTTTTTGATAAAGTTTTACCAGTCACGATACATTATTTTAGTGCTAAGTTTTCGTTCTGTTCGGATTTTTCTGCATCTGTACTCCAGGCCGTCAACCATTTGGTGAAATGGACAGGTGACTTCCGCATTATTTCAGCATTAATTCAGTAATTTCTTCTATCTCTCTTTCATTCTTTCTATGTCGTATTCTATGATTATGTGTTTTACTATCGAAAGCATGTGTAGCTAAACTCTTAGTTCCGGTATTATGTAAGATATTCAAATCCATGCATGTATGAAACCGAATTAACATTGCGTCTAATTGGTTATATTTTATTCTATCTTGTGAATCTATATAATTGCTGATTATGTATTAAGTTTGATCACCTTAGTACTGCATTGGTAATTGTTATCAAGTAACAAGGCTGCCGGCTAGGTAGTTCCGGACAGATTAGTGTTTACCTTTAACGGTTACGGCTAATAAAGAATAAAGAGTGTTAGATTTCTTAATTCTTAAAATCTCTTTCGGGCAGTGATCTTTGCGAAGGACCCCACGGAGGATCACCGAATTACATAAGGGATTGGGTACGTCTGAGGGACCCCACGGTACCTAGAACTAACCGGTGTAGATTAAATTAGACCACAAGGTGTTTATGAGTGCATGCATGCGAGGAGAATTAATTGCATAATACTGGAATGTTTTTATTAATTGTTTATTTGTTGATTGTTATCTTGCTTCTAGTAGTTATAATTTGAACCAACTCTAAGGTCTCTTGAGAGGCACCAAAGGTGACGAATCGACAAAATTGTGTGTTTTATTGCATTAATCTAGAATTATAAGTGATTTCTCCGTCTCTGTGGATCAATCATTTGCTTGCCTATACTATTTATAGTTAATAACTTGCAGGTATAAAAACAGTGATTTTACTATATTTGATACGACACGACAAAGTCGCTTATCACTTTCAAAATTAAAATATTTCAGCAACAAAAAAATATAAATAATTAACTCACAAATACAATTCTAAATTTTACATTCAGTTAATAGAGTAATTAAAGTAAATATTATAATACATATATTTAATAAATTAAAAAATATATATAATAATAATTTATGAGGCTTGGGGGCCTGCACGGTGGCTCATGTGAGACAAGGCAGGGCCGGCCCCGGGTTCGAATCAGGGGATGCCAAGGATTAAAAAAAAATTATAAAAACTGCTAAAGATGCTGGAGTGATGCACATTTAATTAAGAAGAAGGCGATTGAGTGGTAAATCATATTGAATCAATTGAGGACCTCATTAGTTTCTTTGCCTTTTAGATTTGCGTTGTTGCAAGTTTGTTTTCTGCACTATCATATTCCAGCAAATTTTTGCAGGTTTTTCTCTCATTCATCAGTATTAATTACCATTTTTCTAGGTTAATGACAGTTAGCATATGGAGTTGACTTGCGGATTTTGACCTCCAATTCCATTGGGTTCCAGTCAAAAGTCTCAAAAGTTAGCCGAAAGCGACCTTGATGCATAAATTGTTCCTTGTTTAAAGTCCAATTAAAGTACTACTCCCTCTTTCCCACTCAAAGAGTCCACTTTCAAGAAAAAATCTTGTCTCATTTAAAGAGTCAACTTTGAATTTATTTATATTACATATCGTTACTAATATAACAATGTGTAGTTCACAATTAGCCCTTACTTCTAAAGTAAGGATATAAGTGGAAAATATGGTGGTAAATTACTTAATTTAGGTATTGTACCTCATAACCCATAATAAGTTGTATACATTTCAAAGTGGACTCTTTGAGTGGGACGGAGGGAGTATAAAATTAATTGTTCTTGTCTTATTTTTATTTTAAAATCTACTTGGTTGAAATTAATATTTTTTTAATTTGCAGATTTAGTTTGAGAAATTCAGTTAATGTGGATGTCTTATATGTCAGTCTAAAAAATAAAGATAATATAATTTTTTTTTCCAATGAGGATATATATATATATAGTTTATTCTTTTCACATAATTAACCAGAAAAAGGAATTATTTTCTCTCTCTATTTCTGACCCTCTATATTTGATTATATATTGACCCTTTTTTTTAATTTTTTATGTCTTGTTGCATTTATGGTTCCTCTTCTTTCATTTGTTGGCACTTTTAGATAGTTCCTATGACCACCAGTAGAAGGTTTTACGAGTTATTTGGAGTCCGAATGTAATTTTAAAATTCACACAACCATCTCAAAATGATCTACAAAACTAGTTATAAGGATTAAAAGTGACAAAAACATGAAAGAAGAGATACCACAAATGCAACGAGACATGAAAGATGGACCGAAAGTGTAGCGATGACATAGAAGATGGATCAAAAGTGTTACTATTTACCTGTCATGGTTACTTCAAATTAAGATGGGCACTTTTTTTTTTATTTTTTATGAGAAAGAGTTAATTGGCTTATCATTTTACATTTGAAAACAAACACATATACAAGAAATAGAAATAGGTCGAACACTTCTAATTAATGGAAATAAATTCAGCTAGGCCAATATTAATTAGCTAGTTTTACAAATTAATTAAACATTATTAATTTGATGATGAAATGAATCGATCACGAGCAGCGCCCAATTAGCTAGAACATTTGAATTTAATTAACAGGAACATTAATCAATTAATTTATTAAGCAGATCGATCTCATGCATGATCATGATCATGAGTTTGATTCATAAAACAACGTTAACACAAACCACAAAGAAGGCAAAACAAAAGAGAGATAACTAAAGCAAACAAACAAACAACAGTGGACTGGTTCTTCGACGGAAGTACGGCCGCACTCTTTGAATGTGACGGAGAAAGTACTTTCTAATGGCCGGGAAAGCATAAGCCACCAGATGCCAGTGGACAACAGACAGTAGAGTAGTTGTCTTGGAGAGAGATTCCGCATAAATTTCCCTCACAACAGCGGTCGAAGTCCCACCAATGAAATATAGAATTTAGCTCGCAGGTGTTGTCGCACGACCCACCATCTTGGAGCAATCTCCGGCCAAACATCGACCGCTGCTTCTGCTGATCATGATCACCTTCAATTCCCATCACCAAAACTACGTACCAATTTCACGCAAAAATCAATTCATTAGTTTGCAATAGACAAATACACATATAAATATATTATTAGAGGAGAGAATTACTCACAAGACCCTGCAATCACAAGGAGAAGAAGCACCACGACGGAGGAATATTGACCAGGAAACTTCATGGCTGCAGCCTTAAATCTAACTTTAATTTTCTTTGGTGATAGGATGGGCTTGCTCTTGGCCAGCTTGCCGGAATTTATAGTCACACTGGTATGTAATATTGCTCATTCCCATTAGTAAAGTCAACTTTGAAAATTATTACCTAAGGATACATTTTTATATTAATGAGTACTATGTAATATAAACAAATTCAAACGGAAGGGAACGTTGCATGGTGTACTTTTCAATGTACTAATTAGCAGTAACTAATTATATATCTATTGTAGTTCTTCCCATTACCCTTCCTAGGCTTCCAAGGCCAGCAGCCTCTTTCTTAATTGATTGCTTCCTGGATGCCCGGAGAACCGATGAGGAGCCAGCATCACACCATGTCATATTATATAAGTCAACTACTGTTTTTATAATACTTAAAGACTTCGATCACAAAAGTATTAGTATAGTATATTTTTTGAGATATATATATATATATATATGAAACTTAATTCTTTTTTTTCCCAAGTGTACGTAGTTTCTTTAGGTGCAGGTCGTATTGTTTCTTCTCTTTTCTTTGCTCAGTCAGCAATTCAATTCAAATTCTGTACATTAATCCATTAATTAATTGCTCAGTCAGTAGATCGATTAATATCATACAACAATCGCACTTAACCAAAAGAAAAGAATTTTAAATTTTTTTTTTGAGTAAACCACAATTAATATGCCACTAAAAGTTGAAGCGACCCTTAACATGCATGCATGTTCTCCATTAATCACACATGTCGGATCATTTGTACCAGTTTGAAAACTGGTAAAAATAATGGATAAAGAAAAAAATTGCAGATAATTGGCACCAGCTCTGGATTGAGACCCGTGCAAATGATCTACAATTATTAATTTTTTTAGTACAAACTTTTTGAAGAAAACCGATGCAAAAAGTTCATGTTACACTTTTATTACACATGTTAATAGCTCATCGTAAATATTATTTTTCAAATTAATTTTCTTACCAATGATATTCATTGGCGTTCTACCTAATTTTAATATAATTTTTTTTACACTAATCTTGTATTTTAATATAATTTTATAATATTTTATTGATTTTTTAATCTCAATAAATTAAAATTAATATACCCTATACCAAAATGGATGAATCCTTAGTCAAAAAAATTTATATAATGCCAATGAATAGTATTGGTGAAAAGATTAAAATAAAAAGTAATATTTACATTGAGCTATTTAGATGTGTAATAGGAAAGTCTAACAGAGCATCCTGAGCATGCAAAAAGTGAACTTTTTCACCAATTTTTCAAAAAATCATTCCAAAATTATAAATATTTTTAAAAAGTACTCCCTTTGTCTCACTCAAAGAGTCCACTTTCAAAAAAAAAAAAAAATTTGTCCATTTAAAGAGTTCATTTTGAATTTATTTACATTGCATACCCTTTCTAATATAACAATGTGTGGTTCACAATTAATCCTTACTTTTAAAGTATGGATATAAGTGAAAAATATGTGGTAAATTATTTATTTTAGGTGTTGTACCTTACAACTCATAATAAGTTGTACATATTTTAAAGTAAACTATTTGAGTGGAACGGAGGGAGTAATTAAAACACCGACACAATGGCCAAAACAATTACAAAATTATGGTGCTGTCATGGACACTGAAAAGTGTCGGTGATAGTGAATGGCTCTCTAAGAGAGGTTTGGCCCATTCTCTTCGGAAAATCCTTCAATTAGATGCATTGCAATACCCTACATTAGGCGATAGTTTTTTATTTAACTTTTTTTTTCTTTACGTTCGTTTTTACAATATGTACAATAATTATGCCCCCTCTCCAAGTCTCCTAAGAATTTCTAATTGATGTGACGCAAAAATTACAATGATGAAACGATGCTTCTTCGCGGCCCAATGAATTCTTGAAGACAGTAATAGCCCAATCCAAATGAAGCTTTGAGGAACAAAATGGCCCAACTTGGGATGAGCAATTTGAGGGATGAACTAAGTAGGGTTGCTGAGCTTGGCAAAGAGGATGAAGCTTGATGATTTTGCACTGCTCCGTTGATCAACTGATGAGTAATCAAGAGAAGGAGCGGGGCTTTCCCCCCTGTATAGGCTCCGACGATCAAGTCAGTAATATGAAAGAGATAAACAATATAGAACAAGAGTGTTCAGAGAAATTGTAAATGAGAGAGAATAGCTTAAGAAATGCTAGTGAGAATTGCCAGAAATTGCTTATTGGAACTTACCGGAATGAGGCTTGTGCCTGAGTATTTATAAGCTTACTCTTGATGTTCCGTTGGTCCTGAAGACATACGCTCCTCTTTATTCTTCTTGCAATGATGGTTTTTGCCGTTCCCGGAATAATGGCTTTAACATGGCTCCTTTGTCATCATTGTTCCTGCATATATATTAAATTTGTGGTCCTACCATGATATCTAACTGTCTTGTCAATATTATCTTTATCTCAGACTGGTTTACTTTTTACCGACCTAAGCTTTCCTGTGTTTTATTTATTTACCGACCTGAGTTTTAGCATTGTTGGCCGATCTAACTTCTCTAGGCTTTTACCGCCCTGGGCTTATAGTTTATACTTTTCCTGACCCAATCTATCCGAGCTGGGGGTTATAAGGTTTATCGATCTAAGATTACCAAGTTGGATTATAACGTTTTCCGACCTAAGCCTTCACGAGTCTTTTAAGTCTTCAGGACCGAGCTAAGCCTTCATATCCGATCTAAAACTATGACAGATAGACTTGGTTTGCACGATCTTTCCGACCTGAACGTGGATCTGGGCTTCTTTATCTTTTATTGTTTATTTGTTTTGATTGATTGGGCTAGGCCCAATGGGGATTTCAATTTTATGCACATCAACAAGCCCCCCAGTATTAGGTTTTACCGATCTAAAACTTAATACTCTTTGGGTTTTTCGAGCTAATTTTCCGAGTTAAGTATCATACCGTATTTTGCTAAGCTGAATTTTGTGACTAAAGGCATTTTTTCAGTATTTATCCGACCTATGATTCATGGATTTCTGACTGGTAAAAACTTGGAATATGACATGAAATCCGACCTTCAAATAGTTTCATCCAACTGCATAGTAATAATTATAATACCGATCTAAAGAATTTGAACAGTTTTTTAAGACATAAATGCAACCATAAAGAAGTACCTTTGCGTTACCCTAGATCGGGATTTCGAAGAGGCGGACCTGTCGGGACACGCCTTTACGTTTATCAATCGGTACGACTTCCAAGGCCGTTTTATGTCCTCAAAGCGTCATTAATGAATGCAGCTTTTGGTCTCCCCACGTCTCTTCGATTTCCCCGAGGCTCCATTATAAAAATCGCGAGTGCAAAACATTTTACTCCCTCCATCATTTGCTTTCCTGAAAAGAGAAATTTTTACCTTCCTTCTCCTTCCCTTCGCCGGAGTTTTTGCGATTTGCCGGAATTTTCTGTCGTGTTCCAGTTTTCGCAATTTTTGCGAAGGTTGTTGTCTTGTCGTTGTTATCTTTCCGTTGTCTTACCTTTTCCCCCGTTCGTCTTTCTACTATGGCCTCCGAGAGAAGCTCAGGTACTGGAGCATCACGCCAGGCTCCGGCAGCAGGTTAGCATCCTTGTCCCTTTCCTTTCTGATGATTTATTTTCTTTTCAAATCTGTCCTATTTTAGCATTTCTGTAGGATTGATTTATCCATGATTATTTGCATTGATTGCTGTAGATTCGGCTGCCCCACACGAATTTAAACCCGAGGAAATAATCTCAAAAATGACTATGGAAGATTTAGTAAAACTTAGGTCAACCCATTATATAGATCCTTCTGTCCCTATTCGCTTGCCCGAGCCCGAGGAGAGGATAAATATTGCATCTGAGGGTTGGGTCGGGGTATATGAATATCATGTTAATTTTGGGCTGAGGTTTCCGACCCTAGATCTGTTGAACGAAATGTGTGACTTCCTTAATATTGGGTTGAGCCAACTAGTACCTAATGCCCTTAGGTTTCTGATAGGGTTCATATATGTGTGTTTCGGGGCTGGGGTTCGGCCTACGGTAGACTTGTTTTTTCAATTCTATACGGTCCGTAAATACCCTTATGGTAAATGGTGGGTGACCTTTCAGAAGCGTAGGAATAGCCCTACACTCATTACCGATTCCCCTGATACCAATAAACAATGGAGGGATAGATTTTTTATGGTAAAAGCTGAGGAAGCGAACCTACCCTGCCGTTGGTCTCAGTTTACTTTACCAGTTGAACAATCCCGAGACAAGTCCGACCCCAGAATTCAATCGGACTATAAGGTATTAAAAAACTATAGTAACTCAGCTAAATATTCGGTTAAATTTCCTTCAGAGGATCTTCTTGTTTCGGCCGGGCTGAGCCAATCCCCCAATGTAGAAAGTAAATACCTGTCCCTTGAACTCTTTATTTATGGTATCCTTATCTTTCATAGCTCGGTAATTTTGATTTGTGCATATTGCTTGTTTTCAGGTAGTCTCGGTGGGTTCGGAAGGAAGAAAAAAGCCAACAAGCCTGCCGCAACTTCGGGATCTTCCAAAAGATTGGCTGAGATCGATCTTACGGAAGAGGTCGAGGTGACCGACCCACCCAGCTCGGCATTGATGACCCGGGTCGCGAAAAAGAGCAGGCCGACCCCGGAAGAAATCCAGGCAGCTAAGGCTGCTAAAGCTCCACAATTGTTGACGGGCCCCACACGTGATCCCGAGCTGCCAAAGCCTGATGATCTTTGGGGACCTGTGGACCCGTCAACAAAAGAAAGGGTTCTTCTGCTGAAGGATAAGAAAGATAGGCCGATCTCCCTAGCTCGGCCCATACTTCAGGTGCATTTACCAGAACCCCTGCCTGAGGACGTTAGGCCTTACCAAGAGTTGGAGGCTGAAACTGAAAGATCTTTTGAGGAGATGGTACAGGTGGGCAACCAGCTCCGGCAAAATATGGAGCTGATGATGAAGCAGGAAGCCTTTCTTGCTTCGCACGTAAAAAGGGTGAGCATCGAAATTAAATTAATGTCTGAAAATAATGGCTTACCTCGTATGACACTCTTGGATCGGTTTTTTGCAGGTGGCTTACAATTATGCCGCTACATCAAAAAGGGCGACGGCTTTGGATATCTTAGCCCAGAGCTACGAGCTGGAGAGGTCGAAGAAAAACCGTCCGAGGCCGTTGAGGATCTGGAGTTTCAGCTGGGGCTCGAGAAAAGCAAGTATTTGGAGCTTGAGGTTGAAAAGAACGGGCTGATGAAGCAAAACCAGGGTCTGCTTTCAAAGTCGAGCCAGCTGGAGACCAAGGTCCAGGGCCTGGAGACCGACGTGGATATCCTGAAGAAAAGCGAGGCCTCCTTGCTCAAAGAAAAATCCAACTGGGCAAAGGAGAAAGCTGACCTGGAGAAAGCTGCCAAAGAGGCCAAGAAAGCTGCAGAAGAGGCCAAGAAAGCTGCAGAAGAAGCTACAAAAGCTGCAGAAGAGGCTACAAAGAAGGCTGCTGAGATGGTTGGCCCGAATGAGACAGAGGCAGCTCGTCAGACCGAGCTAAAAACTTTCAAGGAAGGGACCCTGCTGGAGTTGATGAACCGGCACTTTTTCGAGCTAATCCAGTGCGGGTATACTCTGTGCTGGGACGAGCTAAAAAGTTCCAGGTCGGCAGCAGTTGCTCCAGAAGACTCCATAGCCCAGTCTTCTTTGCTTCCGGAGGGGCGCGATCCTTATGACTTAGTGGAAGAAATCAAGCAAGAATGCCGAGACATCGGTGTTCCAATTCCAGAAAAGGTCGAAGAGGATCCTGTGGTCGACCCCCAGGAGATAGCGGATGAAGCCTCTTCTCAAGCTCCTCCTTCCTGAGCTCGGCCTTTCCTTAGATCGAGCTTGCCCTTCCTTCCAGCTGTGTGAGGAATGTAGGTAGCATGCCTAGATGCAGTTGTAGTGATGTACTTAGCTTTATACTTTGTAGAATTTTTTCTGATTCTGGTCCCTTTCGAAGAGTTTTTCAGATCGTCTTTGTAACCGAGCTGGATTATTGAATGAAAATGATCTTTTCTGTTTCCTTCAAATTTTGCCTTTTTCATCTTTAACTCGGACTGCTTTACTGATAATATTTTCTCAAGTGTGCTGCATTCCAAGTTCGCGGAATCACTCGTCCTTGCAAATCTTCCAAAATATAACTTCCTGTAGGTCGGGCCTCGATTACCCGATAAGGTCCTTCCCAATTAGAAAATAACTTGCCTTGTTCTTGTGGTTTGCTGATAGATCGGTTTCACAAGATTAAATCTCCTGCTACAAAGGCTCGATGTTTGACCCGAGCATCATAGTGTTGCCGAACTAAATTCTTGTAATTTAGTTGGTGTACATAGCTGAGTCCCGAACTTCTTCTATCAAATCCAAGCTGAGCTCCAAGTTTTTCTGGTTTTGATCCCTTTCGAAGTGCATAACTCGCGGGGCTCTACTTTGTATTTCTGGGGGGATGACAGCATTGACCCCGAAGGCCAACTCGAAAGGGGTCTTCCCCGTGGCTGATTTGGGCGTAGTCCGGTGGCACCAAAGCACATGGGGCAGCTGTTCTACCCAATTTTTACCTTTATCTTCTAGTCTGGATTTCAGCCCGTGCAACAAAGTTCGGTTTGTGAGTTCTACTTGTCCATTTGCTGGAGGATGAGCTACCGATGCAAAACGTTGGGTGATACCAAGTTTTGAACACAAGGCTGTGAATTCCTTAGATTCGAACTGAGTTCCATTATCCGAAATAACCGATCTGGGCACACCGAAGCGACAGATGACTTGCCTCCAAAGGAACCGAGCTACGGTTCGTCCAGTAATATTTGTCAGTGCCTCGGCTTCCACCCACTTTGTGAAATAATCTATGGCCACAACAAGGTAATGGCATGAACCGATCTTAGGAAACGGACCCATGAGATCTATCCCCCATTCCGCGAAAGGCCATGGGGCAATTATCCCAGTAAAGCTGGAGGCCGGCAACTTGTGAATTGTCGCGTTGTGTTGGCAATTGGAACACCGTTGAACGTACTCCACTGCTTCTTGGAATAACCGAGGCCAATAAAATCCAGCCCCAATTATTTTCTTGGCCAAATTCCGAGCCCCAATGTGAGACCCGCAATCCCCTTCATGTACTTCCTTCAGCATGGTCTCCGCTTCTCCCGATCCTAAGCATTTTAGCAAAGGCATCAAGAAACCCTTTTTATATAAGTCCTCCCCGATTATCTGATAGTGTTCAGCCTTCCTTTGTATTTGTTGTGCTTCCTTCCGGGATTCTGGTAAAGTGCCATATTGTAGGTATTGCCATATAGGAAATCTCCAATCCTGTCCGTCACTTATAGACAAGATTATTGGTTCGGCTGTACTCCTGGTATGTACTTCTTCTACTAGGACGGTTTTAGTCAGGTGAGAAAAAACCGAAGAAGCTAATTTGGACAAGGCATTGGCATTTGTATTTTTGCTTCGTGGGACCCGCTCTATAGCCCATTTTTGAAAAAATTTTAGTTGCTGTTGCACCAATGTTAAATACTCCTCCATTTGTCGATCCTTAGCCTTATACTCCCCCAAAATTTGTTTAACCACGAGCTGGGAGTCTGAACAAATTTTTAGATTCTCGACCCCAAACTTCCGAGCTAACTTCAGGCCGGCTATCATAGCTTCGTATTCGGCTTCATTATTTGTGGCTGTGAAGCAAAATCGTAGAGCATAAGTGTGAATTTCTCCTTCTGGGCTGGTGAGGACGATCCCCGCACCTGATCCGGACTGGCTTGAGGCACCATCTACATAGAGGATCCACGCATCGTCACCTTCTGCTATAGCTAAAAGCAGATCGGTTTTTCTGACGGGCTAGATATGTTCTCTTGTTTGTCTGGTATTCCTTCAGCTATGAAATCTGCCAACACCTGTCCTTTGACTGCTGTACGTGGGGCGAAAGTGATGTCGTACTCCCCTAATTCAATGGCCCATTTCGTGAGTCGACCCGAAACTCCTGCCTTTTGTAAGATAGTTTTGAGGGGTGCGTCGGTATAAACGGTGACTCCGTGAGAGTTGAAGTAAGGCCGAAGACGCCGTGTGGAGTGAATTAGAGCCAAGACTAACTTTTCTAGGCTGGAATAATTTTTCTCTGCTGCCTGCAAAACTTTACTAACAAAATAGATGGGTCTCTGGACCCGGTTATCTTCTCGGAGCAAAACCGAGCTAATGACAGATTCGGTAGTAGCTATATACATGTACAATTGTTCTCCATGAATAGGCATGGTCAAAGATGGCAAAGAAGCTAAGTAAGTTTTTAATTGTTCAAAAGCAGTTTGACATTCCGGAGTCCATAAGAACTTATCCGTTTTCTTCAAAACATTGAAAAAGGGTAAAGCTCGTTCAGCTGACCGAGCTAAAAACCGATTTAAGGCCGCTAGTCTACCTGTTAATTGTTGTACTTCACGGATAGATCTAGGTGGGTGCATTTGTAATACAGCTTCTACTTTTTTTGGATTAACCGAGATACCCCCCTCAGAAACCATGTATCCTAAGAACTTTCCTGAAGTGGCCCCAAAAACACATTTTTTTGGATTTAACCTTAATTTATATTGGGCTAGTGTTTCAAGGGTTTCACGTAAATCAGATAAATAAGCAGATTCATTTTTACTTTTTACAAGTAAATCATCAATATATGCTTCCATATTTCGACCTAACTGTTTTTTGAAAATTTTATTGACTAAACGTTGAAAAGTAGCCCCAACATTCTTTAAACCGAAAGGCATAGTTATGAAGCAATATGTACCTTTGTCCGTAATAAAAGATGTTTTTTCCTCATCTTCGTTGGCCATGAAGATTTGATGGTACCCCTTATATGCATCCAAGAAGTTAAGGAAGCGGAATCCGGCTATGGCGTCAACCAACACATCGATCAAAGGCAAGGGGAACCAGTCTTTGGGGCATGCTTTATTCAGGTCAGTGAAGTCTATGCACATACGCCATGAACCATCCGGTTTGGAAACTAACACGGGGTTAGCCAACCATTCCGGATAATCCACTTCTCGGATGATACGTACTTTCAACAGTGCGTTGACTTCGATTTCCACGTATCTACTACGTTCTCCCCCAAGGTTACGCTTTCGTTGTCGGATCGGCCTATGATTGGGATCAATGGATAACCTGTGTTCAATGATATTTCGAGAAATGCCAGGCATATCCTCCGGTCCCCAAGCAAAAACTTCCACAAATTCTCGCAAAAGGTTAAGCAAATCATATTGTAATTGAGGGGGCAAATCAGCCCCAATTTTTATTACCTTGTTTGGATCGGCCGCGAGGGGAATAATTCTTACCTCGGCCCCTGCTTCAATGGACAGGTCCAAGCCACCTGTTAGATCGGTAATATTAACGGAGGTCGGCCTGACTGTAGAGGTAATTTTTGATTTCAGGTCTACGGGGGTCGGTTCCTTCAAGGAAGCCATGTAACACTGCTTTGCCTGCAGGACATCACAACGAACAGAAGCTACCCCACCTATGGTGGGGAACTTTAAAAGCATGTGTACAGTAGAAGCTATGGCCTGGAACTGATTTAATCCAGGCCGTCCCAGGTATACATTGTATGGTGATGGCTCATCGATGACCACGAAGTCTATGGTTTCCGTACGTTTTAGCTGTCCAGCCAGTAACGTGACGGGAATACTCAAATGTCCCACAGGTATAACATGGTGATTGCCGAAACCAATCAATGGTGTCCGAACTGGACTTAACTGTGCCTTGTGTAATTGACAACCAGCCAGTGCCTTGGTTGTAATTATATTGTTAGAACTACCCGTGTCTAACAATGTCCTACGTACTTGGTAATTTGAAATGTAGCAATCGATCACTAGTGGATCGTCACAATTGAAAGGCAGAAATGTATCTGTGTCATCGAAAGTAATTCCTGGTGTCATGGTATCTGATTTACGCTTACCTAGAATAGTGTTCCTTTGTCGGTATACCTGTTTCCTTTGGCGGTTAGAGTCGCCTTGGGTCGGTCCTCCTGCTATGGTGTTTACAATCCCTGCTATATTCAGGTCGGTGCTACCCCCAGCGTTCTGGGCTCGGGAGTCGGGTTGGGGACATTCGCGGGCAAAATGACCGGTCTCCCCACATCGGTAGCATCCGTTAGGTCGTTCACGGGTTGCTGAAGCCACCGGTTTAGGTAGAGGTGCCACTTGTGTATATTGTGGTAGTTTCCCAGCTTGAATTAATTTAGCTATTTCTGCAGCTAAATCACGACAGTCATTAGTATTGTGACCAATGTTTTTATGGTAATTACAATACCTGCCCGGATTGAGCCGATCTGTGGGACCGTCATGGGTCGAGCTGGGGGCAGCAGCCCTTGATTCTGAATGGCAGCATATATGTCAGCTCGGGGGACTGAGAATGGCTCGGCTACCTGCACAGCGTTTACACTTACCCCGGTCTTTGGGATAGGGTTAGTAGTATTTGAAAATTTTAATTTCTTACTTCCTCCTGATGAATGAATTGGGGAAGAAGCTTTCCTCTTACCATATAAATCGGAAAAACTTCTTTCTCTTTCCTGTTTTATAGCTGTAGCATCTTCAACAACAGCAAAATTAACAGCAGTAACCATCATTTCAAAATAAGAATGTGGGGGTCGGATGGCCAACTCGGTAGCTAAAGGTCCTGACCGTAGCCCATTAATGAATGATCCCATCATTATCCTATCATCTTTTTCGTGACACTGCCTAGATTCTACATTGAACCGATCTATGTAAGCCTGTAATCCCTCTCCCATTTTTTGTGTTATGTTCATTAAATGTGAAATTGGTTTAGACAATATCTTATTACCCATGAAATTGGCTAAAAACAGGTCACCAAACTGATCTAACGAATGAATAGAATTTCGGGGCAGAGTACAATACCAATTTATGGCCTGACCTTTAAGAGTCAGATGGAATGTCATGCATCGGTTAGCGTCGGACAGGTTAGCAGCATCCATAACGCTCATGCACTGCATCCAATGAGCTGTGGGGTCGGTAGTACCATCATATTTGTCAACTTTACCTAGGCCTCTGTATCCATGGGAAAATTGTGCCATTTGAATCTCCCACCCAAAAGGATGAGACACGCGAGACGTGGGGACCGTTCGTCCGAGCTGAGCATATCCGGATCCGGGGAGGATGGTTTGGCCGAGCTGGGGATATCCAGACTGACCTAAGGGGTGTTCTCCCATACCGGGGTAATAGTTCCCTAAACCGGGCCCAGGGTAATAATTTGGGTTAAGTAAAGGAGGGTTTTCTGAGGACGGTTGCATGGCTCGGTTATTGCCTAAACCATAATGTTGAAATAGCGCAGGGTTGGAAGTAGTTGTGTATCCGGGGTAATAACAGGGTTGATTCATTTGGCTGATTTGTAGGCCATGGCCAGGTTGATTCAATTGACCCATTTGTTGCCCTAAAATGGGAAATGGTAAGCCCGACATAAAAGAACTATTATTGAACTGAGCATTAGGAACCATAAAGGGGCCCGGAAAAGTAGGATTAGCCTGAGTATGGGCTACAGTAGTATAGACAGGAGGTGCCACAGAAAGGTTAGGAGGACCAGCAATATGACCGATTTCTGAAGAAAAATTAACTCCCCCAGGTTGTGGAGGACATATAGTGGTGGAGCGCGGGGGAACACTAGTTATTAAAGCAGCAGAGGGGTCGGACACAGGGTTGAATTCAGCCCTGGGTGGGGGAACAGTTGGAGACCAATGTATGCCATAAGGGTGTTCTATGTTAACTACATCTGAGGCAGTGGTTGTGATGGGAAGTTCTATATTAAGAGTAGAGATGATCGGAGCAACATGGTTTATTAAGTGAAACAGTTCTGGAAATATACGGAAAAACCTTTCTTTCTCTGCTTGTTCCTGCTCGGAGGTGAGGGTTTCAACAAGGGTGGTAGTAGTAGGTGGATCAGAAGGAGGAATAGAACTGGTAGCTGTAACGGTAGGAACCAGGGTGGTTGTAACGGTGAGTCCGTTGGTGGTGTCATCAGAAGAAGAAGCACCCTTCCCTGAACGAGTTTGCGTCATGGTTTCAACAAATTTATTTAACGGAGGAAAATTTGATGAAATAATTTGATCAAACGTTCCCCACAGACGGCGCCAGTTGATGTGACACAAAAATTACAATGATGAAACGATGCTTCTTCGCGGCCCAATGAATTCTTGAAGACAGTAATAGCCCAATCCAAATGAAGCTTTGAGAAACAAAATGGCCCAACTTGGGATGAGCAATTTGAGAGATGAACTAAGTAGGGTTGCTGAGCTTGGCAAAGAGGATGAAGCTTGATGATTTTGCACTGCTCCGTTGATCAACTGATGAGTAATCAAGAGAAGGAGCGGGGCTTTCCCCCCTGTATAGGCTCCGACGATCAAGTCAGTAATATGAAAGAGATAAACAATATAGAACAAGAGTGTTGAGAGAAATTGTAAATGAGAGAGAATAGCTTAAGAAATGCTAGTGAGAATTGCCAGAAATTGCTTATTGAAACTTACCGGAATGAGGCTTGTGCCTGAGTATTTATAAGCTTACTCTTGATGGTTCCGTTGGTCCTGAAGACATACGCTCCTCTTTATTCTTCTTGCAATGATGGTTTTTGCCGTTCCCGGAATAATGGCTTTAACATGGCTCCTTTGTCATCATTGTTCCTGCATATATATTAAATTTGTGGTCCTACCATGATATCTAACTGTCTTGTCAATATTATCTTTATCTCAAAATGGTTTACTTTTTACCGACCTAAGCTTTCCTGTGTTTTATTTATTTACCGACCTGATTTTAGCATTGTTGGCCGATCTAACTTCTCTAGGCTTTTACCGCCCTGGGCTTATAGTTTATACTTTTCCTGACCCAATATATCCGAGTTGGGGGTTATAAGGTTTATCGATCTAAGATTACCAAGTTGGATTATAACGTTTTCCAACCTAAGTCTTCACGAGTCTTTTAAGTCTTCAGGACCGAGCTAAGCCTTCATATCCGATCTAAAACTATGACAGATAGACTTGGTTTGCACGATCTTTCCGACCTGAACGTGGATCTGGGCTTCTTTATCTTTTATTGTTTATTTGTTTTGATTGATTGGGCTAGGCCCAATGGAGATTTCAATTTTATGCACATCACTAATAATTAGGGTTACCAAACCGTCAGCCAAATCGGGTGTTTAATATATTATATTATCTCTATTTGTATAAAAAAAATATATTATAAAATACACATATGAGTGATGATATACACGAAAATTTAAAGTGAATAGTTATAGTAATTGACGTGTCAATAATTTGAAAAAAAATATTATTGAATATTTAAAATTATAATTATTGAGTGGCTCCAATTAGAGGTGATAACGACCTAGCCAAGCCGAGTTTTGATGTGTTCATTTATTTATCGAGCTTAAAATCTTGTTCGTGTTCGTTTATTTATTAATTAAGTCGAGCCGAGCTTGTTCGTAAACATTCGCATGCGTTCTATCTCGCATTAATTAACAGAAAATCGTAATGTTTAGTTGTTTTAATATACTATATCAACTTACATAAAAATCAAATTTTAATTTAACCTCATATATTGATATCCATGTACATATAAATATATATAAAGATTCAATTATTTGTATTATTTAAAATTTTAGTATTGTATGTACTTATTTTATTTATATTATATAGTTAATATTTTAATCGAGCACGTTCACAAACATTAACGAGCTTTCAGCACCTTGTTCGTGTTCGTTTATTATCGAGCCTAAAAATCATGTTAGTGAACATTTTTATCGAACCGAGCTCAGACTTGTTCGTGAATATTCGTGTTCGTTATCAGCCCTAGCTCCTCCAATTAAATAATATCTCATCAGTTAATAAGTCTTTTTCCTAATCATTTCAGGAGTTATGAGTAGTTGACTTTCTACAGCCCAAGTGCCAGATACAGTGACAGAATCATGAATTAATTAATTTCTCGAGGGTCAATTTATAAATTATTCTTTTACATAAATCACTCATAATATATCCCTATAATTAGGGAGGGGGGGGGGGGGGGGGGGGTGGGGGGCGAATACCGGTTTGGATGGTCCATGGCCCCTAGTTCCACCCTAAAAAATATTAGACGATTAATAATCACCATATCATGGCTATCGTAGTATTTATTAATCCACTCAAATTTTGTTATATGATAATTTTTTTATTTAGTCAACAATACACCAATCATAACATGAGATCACTATTGAAATGTAGATTACTCACTGAAGGAAAATCTATCAAATGACAAAACTTGAATGGATTAATAATCACTAGTACTCATGCACATGGTGATTATTGATTATTAATTATCTAATCTATGTTTTCGTACCACCTTGGTCGACTGACTTGTATATGATATGAAAGAATATTATTGGTTATTTTTACATTTTCTACTAAATTCCACATAACAATGAATGAAAACCAGCTCATGATCCTTTCTTATACTTTCTTGCTGCATTCCTTGTTACACATCTGAATAACTAATTGTAAATATTATTTTTTATATTAATTTTTTTATCAATGATATTTATTAGCATTATAATAAATCTTTTGACTAACGGTTCACCAATTCAGTGTAAGGTATATTTATTTTAATTTATTAAGATTAAAAAAATACTATAAAATTATATTAAAATATAAGACTAATGTAAAAAAATTTAAAAAATTTATATTAAAATTAGGTAGAATGTGAATAAATAGTATTGGTAAAAAAATTAATAAAAAAAATAATATTTACGATAAGTTATAATATGTATAACAGTGAGTGTAACAAAAAATTATTAAGAGGATCATGGGCCGTGAAAACCGCACATTGCACTACTCGACAAAGTCAGTGACATAAAAAATAAATTAAAAAAATAAGAGAAAGTATCAATTTTAGTTGACTTTCTCATGTGATAACTGATAATTATGTGTTATACTCAGTCATGCATTAATCCCAATAGAAAAGTTTTGTATCTAATACTCAATTCCAGCAAAGAGGAGAGGCTGCTGTTGACTTTCTATCATCCAATCTTAATTGTGTACTGTCGTTCAAACTTCAAGGTGAGATTACAAGACATCTCTTAAAATAATTTATTCAATTATTAGATTTAACCTAAACAATTTTGTATGTAATTATATTAATAATACATTTTAATGCTAAATTTAATAACTGAATATTTATTCAATGAGACTGTAATTTTTCCTCACCTACAATCCTCAATTAATTATTTTTAATCGGTTATTGTTTGTTGGTATATACTCATCAATTGATATCTCTCTCGCACACATACACACATACACATCCACTTCCTATGTTTTTAAATAAGTGTTTTCTTTAAAAAATATTTTTAAATAAATCTTTTTACACATTTTAATGTACCATATAAAATTAAAAAAATCAATTTTATCCTCTATTTAACTGATGTAGTTAAATAGAACTAATTACGGTGTTGGTGTTTTTCCGAATTCTCACACATTACATAACTTCTCATTTAATTTGTTCTTAAATAAAAAAAATAGAAATATTGATTGGACAATAAATTCGTTCACCTTTTAAATTTGTGTATATGTTTTAAAATGGACACTTATTAAGTGACAGAGAAAATACCTTATATTATGTGTCATATGGGTATCATGTTAGCAAATCTTTAACACGTAAACACTCAAATAATTGCATAATTTTATATGACTCCTTATCTGCTCCACTAATAATAATAATAACAATAATAATAATAATAATAATAATAATAATAATAATGAAAAATAATATTTTCTTATTTATTTAGATTTCAATGTAGATACAAAAAAAAAAAAAAAAAAGGGGGGGGGGGGGGGGGGGGGGGGGTAAAACTGTAGTCCCTTTATAGGATCATTCCTTTGGAGGATAATAACTTATGCAATGAGTTATACAATTACATGAATAGTGCTCATAGACCACATTATTCACAGAAGGAATGATCTTGTGAAGGGACTATAGTATATCAAAAAAAAAAAAACATAAAATTCAAAACAAACTCCTTATAAATATTACAATACATAATTCGGACCTAATACTACTTCTAAATATACTTCAATTTTAAGGGCAAAATACAGTTTTCCCTTATAATTTGGTGTGGAAGACAATTTATCCCTTGTGATTTATAAATATCCTGTTACCCCCTCATAGTTTTGGACTTAAAGTGTCCATCTAACAAAAAATTTGTTAGTTAATGGTGTTACTATTAAGGGCATGTTTGGTATCGTGATTCAAATCGTGTTTTGAAATCACTTTTGATTTTATAATATTAAAAGTGTGTTGGGAATGTAAAAAAATGTGTTGAAAATGTAAAAAAGTTTATTAGAAATGTAAAAAGATTTATTGGGAATGATGAAAAACTATTATAAAACAAAAGTGATTTCAAAACACATTTTGAAAACGTGATACCAAACAGGCCCTAAATGTCTGAAATATCCTCACACCCAAAATGGAAAAAAATAATTAAAAAAAAAGTGTCAGCGCAGAAAATTAAAAAATGGGGTTCCATTACTGATGCCGAGGAACATGGCGGTAGCGATCTCTGAGCCAAAGACGGACCAAACTATTCTAACTTTCAAAGAAGTGATTTTGATTGGGTTGGTGGGTGAGGATTGTCAATTGTTTTCTTTTCAATTTTTTAAAAAGATTTCTTCTTCTTTAAATCTGAATTGCAGCTTCGAAAATTTGTGGAGGCAAAGCAGACGCACTTGTGTAGGTCACAAAATAATCCAGACCCACCAACACACTTTTACGATCGACGAAACAAAACCGAAACAGAGCTCGGAAACAGAGCTTCAAAGCTGATCTCAAATTGATCAACTTTACCACACGCAATTCGATGGAGGCAAGTCAAATTAATCCAAATTGATTTGCTGAACCGATGGAGCAAGACCAATTAACAAGAATAAACTTTAAACAAAACAAGACAATCACTTTATTGCTTACTATCACGGCCGCAAGGCTGTCGGACGCCACAAGGCCTTTCCGATTTCTTTGTAATTTTCTCTGTGTTTACAATAACAATCCAAGGCATGTATTTACAGACTAAACTATCCCTGAATCCTACACTGATTCAGATTGTAACTATTTCCTAAAATAATTAGATTTCCTAAAACAAATACGAAACCAAACAGGAAACAACCGAATAGGAAACATAAACCGAATAGGAAATAGAAATTAATAGGAAACTTAGTTTAATTATTCTACATAGCCTCCCTTAAACTAAGTTCACGCCGTTAGCCATACCGAGCATCTTCTTCAACTTTGCAAAGATCTCGAACTTCAATGCCTTGGTGAAAATGTCTGTCACCTGATCTCCAGTCTTGCAGCAATTAATAACGATCTTCTTTTCATTAACCAAATCACGAATGAAGTGATACTTGATATCAATATGTTTACTGCGACCATGAAATACTGGATGCTTCGTCAGCTCAATTGCCGACTTGCTATCACATAACACCGTAGTCGGACCATCCTCTTTATGCCGAAGGAAACCCAGCATCCTTCTCAACCAAATCGTTTGAATGGCACAATTAGACGCTGCAATATACTCAGCCTCAACAATAGACAATGTTATCACTAGTTCTTTCTTTGAACTCCAAGAAAACACACCAGAACCAATAAAGAAAGCATACCCAGAAGTGCTTTTCCTTTCAACTGTATCACCTGCCCAATCACTATCAGTATACCCAAGAAGCTTTACTGGTTCATCTCTCAGATACAGAATACCATCTCCTTGAGTACCCTTAATGTACCTCAAGATTCTCTTTGCAGCTTGCAAATGTGACTGATAGAGATTCTCCATGAATCTGCTTATCAATCCAACACTGAAATTTATATCTGGCATTGTAGAAATCAAATATTTCAAACTACCAACCATACTTTTAAAGTAAGTTGGATTCACAGAATTCCCAATACCTTCCTTCGTCAATCTCAACCTTTCTTCAGTTGGAGTCATGATCGGATTAGCACCATCCATCTTGAACTTCTTCAAAATATAACCAGCATATTTCTTTTGAGAAATAGAGATTTCACGATCAGTCTGAGAAACTTCAATCCCAAGAAAATATGACATAAGCCCCAAATCAATTATCTCAAACTGTTTGATCATTGCCTCCCTGAAGTCTGACATCATCTTTTCATTATTTCCAGTGAATATCAAATCATCCATATACAAGCAAACAATGATAATATTCCCACTTAATGAAGATTTTACATATAAAGTATGTTCATATGGACATCTTTGAAAATCACTTTCAAGAAAAAAGTTATCAATACGAGTATACCAAGCTCTTAGAGCTTGCTTCAATCCATACAAGGCTCTTTTCAATCGATAGACCTTCTTCGCTTGACCTCTTTTCACAAAGCCAGGAGGTTGATTGACATACACCTCCTCTTCAAGAACTCCATTCAGAAAAGCAGACTTCACATCTATCTGAAAAATCTTCCAATCATTCTAGGCAGCCAAAGGAATTATCATTCTTACAATATCAAGTCTAGCAATAGGAGCAAACACTTCAAAGTAGTCAATTCCAGGCTTCTACTTGTAACCTTTTACAACAAGTCTTACCTTGTATCTATCAACTTCTCCACTAGGCTTGTACTTTACCTTGTATACCCACTTTATACCAATGGGCTTCTTTTCACTCGGAGGTTTGTAAGCTCCCAAGTATTATTCTTCTCAATGAAATTCACATTTTTCTGCCTTATCATCTAATTTCTTCTGAATTACATTCGAAAAATGGGCATATGCAACACACCCAAATACTTTAAGATGTGAAATATTTGGTTTCTTTCCTGACCAAATCTCATATAGGGTCTTCTTACCAATACTTCTTGTTGGACACCTATTCGACAAATAAACTGCACAGGCTACAGCTTCAGCCCAGAAATCTTTAGGCATACTTTTGGCCGTCATCATCGACCTTACCATGTCCATTATTGCTCTGTTCTTTCTCTCTGCAACACCATTCTGCTGTGGAGTGTACCTGGCTGTCATCTGATATTTGATCCCATGATTTTTTAAGAAATCATCACACACCGTATATTCAGTGCCTCTATCAGTCCTCAGAGTTTGAATGGAATGCCTACTCTGCTTTTCAACATAAGTCTTGAAACTCTTCAAAATATCACATGTATCAGATTTAAACTTCAACAAATAAACCTAGGTCTTCTTACTAAAATCATCAAAGAAAGTGATAAAATATTTGTTACCACTCCGAGAAGTAACATCAACAGAACATAAGTCATAATGAATCAACTCTAATAGTTGCTTTGCCCTCCAAACTTCACCTTTTGGAAAAGGCTCCCTATTCTTCTTACCCAAAACACACGACTCACATTGTTGAGATTTAAAGTTAAGTGATGGAAATCCAGTAACAACATTATTCTTCACAATAAAGTTCAAACCGCCAAAATAAAAGTGGCCAAATCTCATATGCCACAACCAACACTCATTAAAGCTAGTGGTACTAAAGTAAGCTAAATTATAATAATTAAGAGTGATTGAAAATAATATGTTATTGTTCATGTCTACCTTTGCAATCATCCTTATCCGTTCATCGCGAATTGTGCAAATGCCATGCCTAAAATTAATATCATAATTCTTCTCTTGCAACTGACCAAGACTCAACAAATTTTGACTAAGATTAGGCACATAATAGACATCACCTATTGTACTGGTCTTCCCATTTTTCAAAGTAATGGGAATACTACATTTCCAAACAACAGACATAACATGATTATTTTCAAATCTCACTGTATTTCTTTAGGTCTCATCAAAATTTAAAAAAATTTCCTTTCTCCTACACATATGATTATTACAGTCAGAATCAATGTATCATTTAGAACTTTTATCTTCTTCATCAGCTCCAACAATAAATAAAACAGTTTCTTGATTATCACCACTACTTTCAGCTATTTGAGCATGTCCAGTATTGTTATTCTTAGGACCCCAACAATACTTTTTTATGTGACCCATCTTTTCACAATTATAATATTTAATTTTAGACCTATCAAGTTTTTACCCATTATTTTGAGCATCCGAATTAACCTTTGGTTGGTAAGAAAAATTACCATGGCCTCTGCCTCTGAAGCTTTGACCGCCACGGCCTCTCCCTTGAGAATTCTGGCCCTGCTGATTGGTTCCATCATCATCGGATTCTTTAGACTTTTATACCAAAGTCTTCAATATCAACAGATGGTCTGTCACATGACATCTCATATGTCACCAATTCTCCTTCCAAATCAGCATACGAAAAAGTAGAAAGATCTTTAATGGCCTCAATAATCTCCTTCTTTGTGGGAAATTTCGAAGTCAACGTCCGAAGAACTTTAGACACCATCTGCTCTTCCGTTACTTTATCACCGTTGATCTTCATCTGACCAGCTATGAATTTTACCCTAGCTATGTATTCTTGCACTTTTTCATTAGGCTTCATCTCTGCCAACTCGAATTGTCTCATGAACTCCTACAGTTTCTTTTTTTGAACGTTTTCGTTTCCTCGATTGGTAACTTTTAATTATTCCCAAAACTCCTTAGCTGTCTTTACTTCCATTAAACTTCTGCATACGTCTAATCCAACCTTCATTCCCAAATAATAGAGTGCATGATCATTGTGAGAATGATTCTTCTTCAATTCTTTACTTCCTTCACCTGTTGATTTTTCACCTTCCTTGTCTTTCTCAGATTCTTCAAAACCTAGCTCAATCACATGCCAAATACCAATCATCTTGAAAAAACTCTCCATAGATTGACACCAAATTTCAAATTTATTTTTCCCATCAAAGACATACATGACAATCAGGAGGATTAAATAAAGAGACATCTTGAACTCCAAAAAAAAAAAAAAAACCTGGTTCTGATACCAGATGTAGGACTCAAAATAATCCAGACCCACCAACACACAGTTACGATCGACGAAACAGAATCGAAACAGAGCTCGAAAATAGAGCTTCAAAGCTGATCTCAAATTGATAAACTTTACCACACGCAATTCGATGGAGGTAAGTCAAATTAATCCAAATTGATTTGCTGAACCGAGGGAGCAAGACCAATTAACAAGAATAAACTTTAAACAAGGATCATACTATTTGCAGGCACTATTTTACTATTTACAGGCACATTTTTCTGTAAATATTATATTTTGCCATTTAGGTATAAACAATGTTCATCAAACGAAATTGTTATTTGCAGGCACATTTCAATATAAATAACAAAATTCCGCCCAATTTGGGAGGAATTTTTGATCAAAATCCCGCCCAATTTGGGCGGGGTTTTGACCAAATCCCACCCAGCTTGGGCGGGATTTGGTCAAAATCCCACACCATTTGGGTGAGATTTGATCGGGGGGGATTTGGTCAAAATCCCGCCCATGCTGGGCGGGATTTTGACCAAATCCCCCCCGATCAAATCTCATATGGGCGGAATTTTGACCAAATCCCGCCTAGCTTGGGCGAGATTTTGATTTATATGAATTTTTATCTGATTTGGTTGATTTTTTTGCTTCTTTTTATTCAAACAGAACAGCTACACTAGAGTAGCTTGATGGAGAAGATTGCAGGAAATGTTATTTTTAAATACCAAGGGTATTTTAGATTTTTCACAGTAAAATGTGCATGTGAATAGTAAAAATGTGCCTGTGAATAACAATTCAGTTAAACAAAACAAGACAATCACTTTATTGCTTACTATCACCGCTGCAAGGCTGTTGTTCGGACGCCACAAGGCCTTTCCGATTTCTTTGTAATTTTCTCTGTGTTTACAATTGTAACCTAAGACATGTATTTATAGGCTAAACTATCCCTGAATCTTATACTGATTCAAATTACAACTATTTCCTAAAACAATTAGGTTTCCTGAAACAAATACGAAACCAAACAGGAAACAAACGAATAGGAAACATAAACCGAATAAGGAAATAGAAACTAATATGAAACTTAGTTTAATTATTCTACAACTTGACTTTCTTCTCGTTCTTGCTGCCCCAAATTGCTTAATTTGACAGCAGTAGCAGGAATTTTGAGCCCAAAGGATTCGAAGGGAATGAGTTTGAAGAGGTTCGACACCACCATAACTTTGCTCTCTGTCGTCAAACTCAAACCACCCTTTTCTTTCAATCTAAAATCTACCACCTGAATTTAATCTTCAACCAACCATAATCTTTCGAGATCAACTCCGGTTTGATGTTCGTCTCGAAGATTGAATACGCATTGAAGCACCAAACGCCGGATTTTTCCCATCACCGATTTGCCCTTTCCCTGCAAGTTAAGTCCATCAATAAATGGTGATGATGAGTGAAACAAAATAAAAGATATGAGCTTTTTCCCATTCTCACGCGGAGACTTGAGAGCGTGTAACATAGTTGCCATTAAAGTGAATGGTTTTTGTTAGATGGACACTTTAGTCCAAAATTATGAGGGGGTAACAGGGTATTTATAAACCACAAGGGGTAAACTGTCTTCCACACCAAAACATAAGGGAGAAACTGTATTTTGCCTCAATTTTAAATAAGTTTCATCCAAAAATATGCATTTTCATAAAAGCTATGTGACTCTACCAATATCAATTCTATAACTTTTTTTTTGTAATTTATTCTTCATTTTATTTCTTATCTTCCCTATTAGAAAGTAGGAAAGAGCTCTGTTTTTACTTTGTCGAAATTGCAAGCTTCATTAATGATGTTGAAACGAAAATGTTTCTCCATTGCTAGAAGAACTAAAGGGTTCTCAAGTTTCTTAATTTTATAGCTATTGAAAAGATTGCATTAAACCATGAATGCAAGCTTCCCCGTTGTTATATTTTTTCTTTTCATAAGTACTCCAACTTTTTTTATTAATGGTGTCTAATCAGTTGTTTATGGAACTACTTTTATTAAATTATCTTATTTATTTGCTTGTATCTAAAACCGATTCATTAGTCACTGTGGAGGAAAATGAAGAGTCGTTATCAAATCTTTAAATGAGGGACACCATTTTATTCATATGAGGGTTTGTGATTGTGACTTGATTTTCTGTTCCAAATTTTAGTTTAATACAGAGTTTATTTTATTCTTTTTATTTTCATCAATTTTCCCAATTTCCTTTGTGTCAATGACAAAAAATCAACAACCATTTAAATTATCCCTTGGGTTTCCTTTTTATTAATTTCTTCTCCCTACATTTAATTTTGACCATGAGAGGGAAATTCAACGAAAAATTTAAATTATTTCTTAGATTTTCTTTTTTATTACCAGGATGATCTTTTTTTAAAGTCAATTTTAAATAATATAGATATTGACCAGAATGATTATTTTTGGTCCCTTTATTTTGTTAACATACCTTTTGTAATTTTTTCAAAAAAAAAAATATCAAACTAACCAATAAACATAGAGGTATAAGCCTAGTAATATAATATATGGATGCTGTTTATGGACCCGAATTGGTGCAAGAATTCTCACACCGAAAGTATATTTGTGGGACATACCAAAGATGCAATTACACAGTTACCCTTGGTAGTGGAATGTCCAACTGTGATACACACGTAAGCATACTTTCCTGTTCTCTCTCATAGGCAATTGTCTTCTTCTCTTTCCCCCCACCACCGTCGTCTCCACGGACATCGCCACGACCGTCGCCTCTATGGCCAGCTTCCCACGTAGCCTGTTTAACGAAACGGAAGCTAGCCGTTTTTTTTTCTCTCCCGACTATAAAGCTTTTTTTTTTCCTTTTCTTTCTGCCTTATAAGCTGCGGGAGTATTCCTTACAAAACTGAGATATGCAGTTTTCCCAAATTATTCATGAAGCTGAAATCAACACGATTGGCCATGAATCACAACTACAAACTGATGTTTCCAGTTTATTCCAATGACCATGCAAGAGTAAGCCACACATAGTTTTCTCCCTCAGCCGGCCTAGCAGAGAAGCAGATAAATCCATTACAGCTTCTAAACCATTCCTCGGCCCCACACGCTAAGCATTGTAGTTTGAAGTTGCTATCTCTTTGGATCTTTTAAATGCGGCAATTTCTTAGTCATCTGCCATCAACCAAAAGAGAATCACTATCTGCTTAATTTTCTAAACTCAAATTCATAAACATCCTACCAGTTCGAAACTTCACGTACGTAACTTATAAAGCAGAAAGAAAAGAAAAAAAAAAAAAAACTTTACATTTGGGATAGAAAAAAACGCCTAGCTTCCGTTTCGTTAAACTGGCGACGTGGGAAGCTGGCCATAGAGGCGACGGCCGTGGTGATGTCCGTGGAGACGACCGTGGTGTGGGGAAAGAGAAGAAGACAGTTGCGTATGAGAGAGAAAAGGAAAGTATGCTGATGTGCGTATTCCAGTTGGACATTCCACTACCAAGGGTAACTGTGTAATTGCATCTTTGGTATGTCCCACAAATGTACTTTCGGTGTGAGAATTCCTGCAACGATTCGTGTTCCCCAACATTATCCATAATATATGGGGTGAATTATATTTACATCCCTCGAGATTTGCCTAAATAACAAATGAATCCCTTAAGTTTCAAAAAATAACATTATAGGGTTTGCTTCTTGTTCACTTCTTGAGTCTCTTCATCATCTCCTTTATGTCTAAATTGTCCACTTCCTCTCTTTCAATACTTTAACTTAATGTAGCAGTAGGAAATTGCATGAGAAGCAGCACCAGAAGGTGATGTAGTATTAAAATTGCAGAACCGATGAAGAGATCGAAAGAGAGGGGAAAAAAAAAAAAAAAAAAGAAGGACGAAGACGATGAACAGTGTTGGACTCCAAGTTTTGGTGCTTAAGGGACTTGAATGTTATTTTCTGAAACCTGAGAGATCCATTTGTTATTTCGGCAAACCTCAGGGGAGGTAAATGTAATTCACCCTAATATATATACAATGGTTAACATCACACTTTAACTACCAATGAACAAATATCATTTTAAGTAGTAGCTAGAGATGAAAATTAAACATGAATTTATTGAGATGACTGTCATTATTTTATTATACTCCTCTGGTCGAAGATCGAGTCTTGTTTTAAAAATATACAACTTTTTATACGTTTAGAAGTACGACACATAAAATAATTAGTTTGACACTATTTGTTCTCTTGATATTCTTACTTTAAATTATAAGTTAATTATGAACCATACACAATTATATTTTAAAAATAGTATTGAAAGAAAAAGAAAAAGTAAAAACAAAAAAAATAAAATAAAAAAAAGATCCTTTCATTAAAATATATATATAAATATATATATACTTTAAATTATAAGTTAATTATGAACCATACATAATTATATTTTAAAACTAGTATTGAAAGAAAAAGAAAAAGTAAAAACAAAAAAAATAAAATAAAGAAAAGATCCTTTCATTAAAATATATAAATAAATAAATAAATAAATAAATATAATATATATATATATATATATATAAATATTGAAACAAGTAGGATGCTTCTCGTGTTGGAGGGGGAGTTCAAATACACTCCCTCCGTTCCAAAATATATATTGTTTTAGCTTGTTGCACACAGATTAAGAAAAGTGTTAAAATGACCTTTGTAACCTTATTTAAGTTTTGTGAACATCCCTAAACTTCATAAATTGTGTAATCATTCTATGTACTGATAAACTAAATGTTCCAGTACATTAAAGAGCCCAGCAGATCTTTTCGTCCTTCCATGAAAAACTATAATATGGGAGCCAAAATTTTCAATATTTAAGCTCAAAAATTTTGAGAGCCAAAACCAAAATTTAGCTTTTTTCAAACTTTGAATGGAGGTGAAGTTCATAGCATCACACAACACTCATATATATGAACAAATCTGGAAGATAAATCTTCAACATTTGGAGTATGACTTTTTGGTGATGTTTTTTTCTTTCTTCATCGTCTTTGTGATATTCTTTTCTAACTTCACTCATATTGTTTGCAGTAGTATTACAAATCAAGTGAATGATCTACTTTAAATAGAATAAGTGTATCAAGTGCAGGTAAAGTGTATTTAATCAGTCAGAGTTAAAATAATCATAAATATTACACAAATCTTCAAGTAAGTTAGAGTTTCAATGAGAGTAAATGCTTTAAAACTTTACAATATAGGTGAAGGATAAATTAGAATAAATAAGGGTATATATGGAAGAAAATGAACTATTTACTCTTCAAATCCTAAAACAACATACATTTTGGAACAAATTTGAAGAGGTAAAACAACATACATTTTGGAACGGAGGGAATATGTATATATCATCGAAATCCACCCCATCTGGCCAGCCGCCGGTTGTTCCAACTGGCCGGCCCCATTGTTTCTTTGTTTTATTTCTCCATGAGATTTGCTTAAATAATATATGCTCATGATATATTATTGCTGACTGTCGACTCTGATCTTAATTTAATTAGTTAATATATATTGTGGGCTACTAGAGGTGATATATATCGAGTTAGAACCGAGTTTTGAAGTGTTGATTCATTTATCGAGTCTTGCTTGCTTGTTCGTGATTAGAGGTTCTTGTCCGTGCGCACAAGAATGGTGTAGCCTAGCCCAGTGATACTACTAAAATTATGTAAACAAAATAATTACTAAATAATATTTTGACGTTACTATCATTTATTTTCTTAAAAAATATTGAAAAAAAATCCAATCAGTAAGTATTAAATATAGTACGCAATGTATCCGTTTTGTTTCAATTTCAGTCCAAAAGACGAAAATTGGGACAAATTAACGGTCAACGAGTTTGACCGTTAGTCAAAAGCGGTTTTGACCTCCTGAAACCACACCCAAAGATTGTGAACTACTACTGATTTTTTTTTCATATTATTTAAGAATAGCTATTTATTGAAATTAAATAGCTTCTTATTTTCGATAATTTTTCATTTTCAAACTTATGACATTATTTTATTTTTCTACTTTTTTTGTTTCAGTTTTTCTCTATTCATCCTTGTAATTTGTCCTTCTTTTTTTTTATTTATATATATATCTTTGTCATTCTTGTTTTTTTTTCCTCTCTATCTCTCTACTCTCATTTATTTCTTTATTTTTTTTACCCAACTCTTATTTTCTGTTTTTCTTAAACATTCTTTCACCTTAATTTCTGTGACACCCCAAATTCACTACCCTGCATACAAGGGGTAGCTTCACCGAATGTCTACCTAGTTCGCACCAGGATTCAGAATATGCTTATCATAAAAAATTATATTCTTTATTAATATATAAAATTTAAAACTTACACAGCCCAATAATATTCTTTAAAACTTATATTTTTACTATTCACAGCAGTGAAATCGGTTTTACCCGATTCGGAAATTTTGAAATAAAATAATTTTATGATTTTATAAAATTTTCTAAAGAAAATATTTCTCAACTAAGATTCTTTTTATAAAAATACTCTTATAAGTTTATTAAATATACTTATTATGAATATTAGGGTACAACAACTAAAATAACTAATTTGACACCATTTATTCCACACATATACTTATTAAGTATGAGATAATTATGAACCACACATTATTATATTAGTAAGGGTATGAAGAGTAATAAAATTTAAAAGTTGACTATTCTATTGGAACAAGAAATATTTTTCAAAATGGATTCTTTTAATAGAACAAAGAGAGTAATTAATTTTTAAAAATGCAAACTTGAGATGAATATAATACAATTGTAACATAATTTTTGGTGACTTTAGAAGCTCCTATAATAAGTAAAAGGAATCAAAATTGTCAATATCTTCAAAAGTAAGATAAATGTGTTATTCTTAAATAATATGAAAAAAAAATCAATAGTAGTCCACAATCTTTGGGGGTGGTTTCAGGAGGTCAAAATCGCTTTTGACCAACAGTCAAATTCGTTGACCGTTAATTTGGTCCAATTTTTGTCTCTTGGACTGAAATTGAAACAAAACAGATACATTATGGATTATATTTGATACTTACTAAAGATTGTGGATTACATTTAAAATAGGGATACAGACTGTGAACTACTTTTGCAATTTTTTCTATTTGTTCTCATATTTTTAAGGCTCTGTTCTCTTGTGGCTTTGGTAGAGAATCATCACTTTTTTTTTTCCAAAACTTTACACAAAGAAACAACTTTACTTTTTTAACAATTTAAAATTAAAATTTTAAAATTCCCTCTAAATACCTACTCACATAAATTCAAAAAAAAAAACACAATCATTACACTTTTTTACCTCTCACCTACACAATTTTCAAAAAAAACTTCCCTCCAAAAAAAAAACTTCCCTCTAATAAAATTTCCTCTACCAAAGCTACAAGAGAACAGAGCCTTAAGATACAGATTTTGGCCCATTCACCATTACTTTAAGAAAAACTTTGTTATCAGGGTCTAGGTTTGACTTTGGGCAAGGCGGGCATATAGGAAGAATTGATACAGGTCAGACCTCAAGAGAATATATATATACTAGGATTCTCATGCCCACGCTAAGCGTGGGCTGCTCTTAATTTGTTTGTAAATTTGATTTATTTTAAGTAAAAAATTGTTAAATAAATAGACTGAAGCCACGAACGGAGGTGGTGATAGAGCGGTCTGCGTCCTGATGAAACAAATTACATACAACTATTAGTCAGACTAAAAATACTGGTATATACACAAATTACATTACTAATCAAATATGTTTATGACATGACGAACTGAATCCGCTCAATATGCCCTCATGTACTCATCTCCACATGTACGTTGCAATTTGTACCCTTCGAATGGTCTTGACATTCGTTTCAAGTTGCTGGAACAGCATATACATCATTTATGAATGAGACTGGATTGATTAGGTGTCTTTGGAAGGAAAGGTGGAAGTAGTGATGTTTGAATATGCATCTGTCTAACGTAAAGAGCAGCAAACGAAAAACACAAAATATTGAACCAGGGAAAAGATTTTAGCTTTACGTCCTCAGCCCTAGACACATCTAAGACAAACATAGCCCTCGTTCATATATAACACGCCGCAGCAAATTTGATGCTATGTATCAACAATAATGAACAAGAATTAATATGAGCTAATCATCCAACAGAAAGTTGGAAAAGAAACCACAAAGAGATTTTTCTGTATATTCATTCAATTGCTATTTGAATTCTAATATTCTAAACAGCATTACCCATTCAATTGCTATTTGAAAAAACATGGTACATAACACTAATCCACTCATCTAACATATGAGCCAGTAAGATTCACCTAACCATAGGAACAACAGTCTGTATACCGACAGTTCTCTTAAAAACCAAAAACAATATATTCAATGAAGATTTTGGTTTAAAATGGTGAATGCTCTTTCTACCGAAACTCCGATCCCAAAAAGCACCTAAATGTTAATGTAAAACTTAGTTTCAAACACCATTTACACATTCAATTCTCAAACAACTCCACTTTTCTAAAGTTTAAAAGTTTTAATCTCTATTTACCAAGTAACCTTAAAAGCACAAAAATTATTTCAATTTATCAAGCATATCCAAATGCTTCTATAAAAAATTTAATATAAACCAGTAACACCCTGTTTTAAACAAAAGTTTTGGTCCAGAGTGTTGACCAAGCTCACATCACTTTCTACTCTGTGTACCAAGCTCAATAGAAATTAACAAAGGGTAAAAACTTACGAAAGTGAGCCAAGATCCCAAGCAAACAAAGGCTCAGAACAGTGTATCGGGTCGAGCCATAATAGATTGGCATGCTTACATGTAAGTGGTGACAGAGGTTGAACTTTCAAAAAGCACCTAGGAGACATCTCTTGAAGTGGCTGCACTAATCACAATTTAGGAGAATTGGAGCACATCTAATGACTACAATTTAGGAGAACTGAAGCCTAAGAAGACAAACAAAAAGCATTTAAAGGAATGAAGAATTTAAAGTGCAAATGATTAACCAAAAGGTTTGGATTACATGGCAAATTTACTGATCCTGAAAATAAGATAAAATCAAGAGGGTCCATCACTTATCAGAGATTTAAGGCAAGCAAAAGTGGCATCCAGAAAAAGTAACGCCCTGTAGCAAAATGGAATTCAGATGGTAAGGAAATTCCTGTGCAAAAAGAGCAATTGCATAAAAGACCTTTGGTGGCAGCTAGAAGACCAAAGCTCTGAATGTTAAATAAACCGGGATAAGACACAAACTCCAGTCACCGTTGCTCAGAATAAGAAAACAAGGAAATTTTCTTAAGGTTTATACTGTATCTCTCTTATCAAGTAGCCTTACTGTTGACATGTTGGTAATAGTTTCAAAGCTGTTGCACTAAACACTCTAGAATTCACATATTTACCACCTTTAAATATTCTGCACTTTTCTCTGTAGTGACTCTCGAATCTAGTTTACTTTCTCTGTAAAAGTATCCTCACTTGTGGAATGAGTAGGTAAAACTAATTGTTGTTGTAAGAAAAAAAAAAAAAAAGTAATTGTATCTTTCACTAAATACACCTCCACAAGCAATAGGACACTACCTGATACTAAATGTTGAATAAAATGGAGCAGGTAAATCGAAAACCGATACCAATGTGTACCTGTCCATAAATATGAAGAGCCTAAAACTGGGCATGCGAAATCTCCTCCGTCCACAAATCCTATAGGATCATACAGGAATAACCAGCCTCCTGTCAGTCAAAACAGAAAAGAGATTATTTTATTACAGCAATTAAAAAAATATATAAACAGAGTTTGTCAAGCAAAGATATCCATGATATAGTTCACAAGATATTTAATTAATCATTAAATTTAGACAAAATTTAGCTTTCACTTAATGTAGACGAAAACGTGAAGACAAAACTATCAGGAAAATCTTCTTAAAAGAAGAAAAGAAAAAAAAAAAAAAAAAAAAAGGGTAAAGCCAGACATTCAAAAACCTCAAGTTCTCATCATATATAAAACACACAAGTTGTTAAATGAAGGAAGCACTGAGAATATGGAGGGATTATTAAGGGAACAGTTTAGATAACATGTATGACGGTAAACCATCAAATACACATTCAAAACACCCGACTACAGTGAACACAACCTGTAATGCAATCATTTCTTCACTTTTGTATTGAATACAGGATCCTAGAGAAAAAGTCATTCATACTTAAGAATACCATAACATCATTTGCATGAGAGAACATACTCCTTTAATTAGCCATAGGGCCAGGCCAACAAATCCAAGATGAGTATAGTATGAGATAAATTAAGTACAACAATTCAGTCTTAAACAAATAATCATTTTCATGAAAGCGAAACAAAAGAGAGGAACATTTACTTTTACAGCAAAAGAAAACTGAACTAAAAAGATTAGCCAAGTGGCGAATTGGATTGATAAAACTTAATGAAGTAAGAAACATTAAGGAAGAAAACAAACCTGAAGCAGCCACCGTGCTTGTTCAGGACCAGAATGAAGTACAATGGGCTGGCAACATGTAGAAGTAGAAAAGAGTACTTTAGAAAGGTCATAGACAATGACAATGGCAACATGCAAAAGTAGATAACAAAGAAAATTTCCAGAAATGAAAGCATATGGTGCATGACTAAATTCTAGTGAAATTTTGGATAGAATAAATTGAAGAGATGAATAGTAATAAAGTTACCATGGCAAGAGTTTCGGCATACAATTTGTAATCCCAACACGGGAAAAAGGGTTGAGGAGAGAGGGCCAAATTGGAAGATAAATAATCCAGGGGAAAAAAATCTGGCACAATGACCAGCAAAAGCCACATCTGACAGCTTTTCAAAAAAAAGATAAAGCAAAACAAGTAGGTCCCCTTAGTAAATGTCGCAAGAGAAAGCAAACCAAGAACTCCCGTAAAGCAAGCGTAGGCTTAAGACATAAATGAATCACAACATAAAATATGTATTCACCCAAAAAACATTAGAACCCTTTTAACAGATAACATCAAATCATACATTACACTTCTGGTTTGAATAAATGTTTTTCCACAAGTCTCTCCAGGATGCTCCATGATCTCATAAATTATCTGAAAAATAACAAACATAAATCATGTAATACAGGGAGGTAGAAGATATATAAACAAATCTTAGTAATACCATTGTGGACACATACTAAAATGCATAAAGGGCCAAGTGTGACCGAGACACCAATTGAAAATTTCAAAGCTAACCATTCTTGAAGTTAAATGACATAATTAGCCATAAAAGCACTAACTATTAATCAACTCTCTGAACAACATCACCCAACCTAATAATTTTATTAATCATCCCAATCAAGGCAAAGGTTTTCAGATTAATATTTTAGCACATTTATGAATGCATAAGTGAAGGTCATTGTTGTTGAACACATATAGTTCAAATAAAAACTAACACAACAACATGCACCCAGATCAAGTATGTATCAAAGAGTTCAACTATAAGATGAAGATATTCCAAATCAAAATTCATCAAAAAATGGTACAATATATGCTATTGATCTAATGCCCACATGGATTCTAACGCCTACATAATTAATGAAATAAAAAGGTATAACAATGCTCACAAATATTAAAACCATCATACCAAACACAAAAAGACTCCAGGAAAGAACAAGGTCTCAAAAATACCAACATAAAGTAACTCCCTATAGTTTCCCACAGCACACAAGCATTTTTTTTCCCACCAAAAACATTAAAAAGAAGTTTAATGGGGTCAAGCTGAAAAGTGAACTGTGGGTTATCTTCACAAAGCATTAACAAGAATTTTTTAAAGCAAAAACGTTACTAATGCAGAAAAAAACAGAGGAGGTGAAATAGTAAATAGAGGTAACTGGTAAGTAACAATGCAGTAAATATCATTTATGAAAAGGGTATTATTGTTACAGAATAAAAACTGTTACCAATGCACAAGAACCATTCGCATTTGCAGCTATGACATTCCTTCCAAACCCTGCTATGAACCATGATAATCCTGATTCCTAAAGGCATTTGGTTGATAAGCACAAGCAATAACCAAGCACAAGCAGTACGAAGTGTCAAAAACCTGCCCTTTTGCATCTCTATTGTATTACCTATAGAGAAATGCAAGAAAAGAGAGACACAAATCAAAACTTTTAACTCCAAGATATTACCTTGGAATCAAATTCACTTGGATAGTAAGTCATAAGAAGCCAAATGGTGACCTCAGACAATGTTATTGGGATCTTGAGAATCCATCTGTGCAGATTACCCCAAACAATGTCCTGAAAAAGAGAGGGAAAAAAAAAAAAAACTTGAAAAATATTTCCGCTATTTCATAAACTGCAAATGTATGACAGCGTTTCTTATGCTTGGACTGCCTATCATTTCCTAGAGATGTTGTAGTTCTATTGCTTGATTATCAAATGACCAAAAGGAGAATACCAGAACTATCAAAGGCAAGATACACAGAACCAGATACTATCATATCTATCAAATTCTGATCCTAGGTGCCTTACGGAAATTCAACCTCTGTATCCATTGGCACTATTACAATGATGTGCAAAGTTGAATTTAAACCAACAATGACCCCAAGAAAAACTAATTAGTGCAAGTATTATTCATGCATGAATCGAATAACTGCTAGAGGAAGAAAATTCCAGGGGGAAAAAACTCAAACAAATACATTCAAAACAAACCAAAAAATGAAGAAAAGGGAAAAACGAACCTTCAATCATGACACAGAAAATCACAGAGAAGAAGACACATCCTCTCCCGCTTGGTCTTCGTTATTTTTTGCACCTTGCAATTAGTAAAAATCAAAACTTCTTTCGCAATTAGTAGACCTCTTCGCAAATGTAAAATCGAATCAGAAGTTGTGGAGTTGGAGAATCTACAGATAAATACATCCCAGAGGCTGTCAAGAGTGAAAAAAAAAAAATTTAAAGGCAACCCGAAAACGTGGAAAAATTTGCACATTAAAACATGGAAATGAAAGTATAGAAGGACGATAAATAATTCTTCCTGCGATGAACAAAAAACCCACAAAAAAAATGCGTCATGAGAAAGGATAAAACAAAACCGTATTTTATTAAATCAAATTTCAATTAAAGTAAATTGCATTGAAGAAATTGAGGACGGGGGGTCACTCTCAGCCGGTCGAAGCTTTTATCGTTGAATCTTCATTTCATCAGCGAGTAACTTCCACCTCCTGGGTTCTCCTTCTTCCTTGGCGGTCATGCTTCTAAGCCAGCGGGGTTCAGATATCGTTATTCAAAAATCGGTTTCAGTTTTTTGGGAAAAACGGCTAGGGAAGAAGTGGGTTTCATTTTGTGAGGGAAGAAGATTGGAACTGACGGTGAAGAATCTGAGAAAGGGAAGTGATCGTGAAGCTGAGAAGTGAGAAGCAAAGAGAAGGTAGGATCCAAAGAAGAATCTGGAGAGGGGAGCGTGTTATAGGTAGAGACGGAGGAAAGGGACGAGTGGTTTTGGGGGAAAAAAAAAAAAAAAAAGGGCAAAATGGGAAACGAAAAATGGACAACCACCAAATTACTGTAGATAAGCCATTCGTGCTTTATATATAAGTATAGATATAGATATAGATATATATATATATATATTTATTTATATTTATTGTATATAGGAAGAATTAATACAGGTCAGACATATTTATTGTATATAGGAAGAATTAATACAGGTCAGACCTCAAGAATATACATATATATATATATATATTTATTGTATCAACGCAATTAATTATCTCTCCTTCTGCCCACCCTTCCCCTGTTAATTGATTCCCAGTTAAGCCACTACTTGGAAGTGTTTTTAATTATAATAATTATGTACTTCACAAAAGAAAGGATAGTTTGGGAGATCTAATTGAAATTTTGAAAATGAAGGAATAGAATGACAGAAAATATAAAAATATAAATGTTTAGTTGATAAGTTTGAGAATAAATATTTTTGAATCATTCTCAATTAATTGATGAGAATAAATAAGTGGTGGGTTTCAATTTGATTCCTCGCTCATTTTCCTTTATTTTTAGGGTGAAATACAAAAACAACCCTGAGATTTGTTGTAAATACAAAATAAACTTCGAGTTTTTAAAAGGTACAAATTAAACTCTTAACTTAGAAAAATAATTTTGACTGACAAATATTAAAATTTTCAGACTGAATTGCCCTTCACAGCAATAAAACATCGAAATTGTTATACGCAGTAACCGTTTTACTATTCGCAGTAACATTTCTCTATGAAAAGACTAAAATGCCTTTGACTCAAAAAAAAAAAGAAAAAGAAAACCCGGGTACTGTTCACCGGTTTAGTGAACAGTACTGTTCATGCAACTGGTGAACAGTACCAGTCTTTTAAAAGGGAAGAAGATCCGTTAAAAACTCGAAATACCGCCGGTGGGTGAACAGTACCAGTTAAAAAGAAAGATAAGAAGATTCGTTAAAACCCGAAATACCGCCGGTCCGTGGCGGTATTTTTCCCGGAAAATACCGCCGGTGGGTGAACAGTACCAGTTAAAAAAAAGATAAGAAGATCCGTTAAAAACCCGAAATACCGCCGGTCGGCGGCAGTATTTTCCAGAAAATACCGCCGGTCGGCGGCTGTATTTCCGGCGGTCGGGGGGATTTTTCTAGATGTTTTATGCCCGAACTGGGCGACTTTTGCGCCAATACTTTAAAGGGCAATTCGAACTTTTTACAGGGAAATGTTACTGTGTTTAGTAAAACGGTTACTGCGTTTAGTATGCCTCAAAAATATCACCCCTGTTGCGGACGGATCTGGAAGAGTTTGTTTGCAGAACCCAATCCTGCAAATGTGCCTCCCAGGACGCAATGGACATGCCCGCCCGCCGCCGCCGCTTTGGCTGACTTGAATCATCTCTACGAACCAAATCCATTTTACAAAGGCTAAAACAAAACCGCAAGTCCAATCAAACCAATTTAAGCCTTAGCAAGATTGGATCTTCACAGAATCAAACTTAAGCAAAGAGACGACTTGAGTCAAGTTTTATGTATCTTCGTTGCCGTCGATGTGCTGTTTATTTTTGTTCCGATTCAGATAGACGGAGAGAGAAGGAAAGGCAGTTACAAACGGAGATACAATAAGGGAAAGAAATGCCAAGCGTCAGTGTGAAAATGTAGAACCGATTGTGAAATGTAAAGGCAGAACAATTGCGAAATCCTTAGATTAAGTCGCAATGAAGAGTTGCAGCTGGATCAAAGGGATCATCCAAATAGTGCTATTCTGCCCCATCGTCAGCACAATCATCACCCCATGCATGGACGGCTTCATCACCCCGGCATAGGCCACGCACCTTCTGAGGGTGCTTCCCTAGCTTCTCGCCCCTCCGGCTGCATAACGGCGGCCAAACAGGTATTCCCCCTTTGGACGAAGAAGTAGCATGCCCCACAGCCTCTCAGTCAGGCACCACAAGCACCCCATTTAAACGCATCCGCCCCAACATCCTTACAATCGAGGGGCCTCCACTAGCCGCATCGGAGACAAACCTTTTAAATGTATTATGTTAAAACCCATAATGAATTTGTACATTTTGAAACCAAACCTTTTCGATATTATCTCTCTGTCATCATTTACAGTCAAAATGCATTAATTCATCTATATTAAAATATAACACGTCGTTTTAAAGTTATTATCCAATTTTTTTTAAGACTTGCTTTTCCCTTTTTAATATTAATCAATCTTTCTCTGTTCTCTCTTCTCTAGTAAGGAAAAACTTAACTAGGAGAAGATTAACTTTTCAGAGAAAATAAGATGTATTTTTTTCTTCTTCTTCTTGAGCAATATATGGCCCAAAACTAAGTCGTTCCATTAATGGATAGAGTGAGACATTAACAGGATCCCATCCCGTTGAATTTGCTTAGTCATTAGAAGAAACTGTAATTATACCAATCTGAAGTAACTGATTGGTAATAAAATCCAAATTCCACTGGAAGTAAATGTACCTTTACCTAAATGCTACATAGAGTTTCTCAGAAAAATCTAATCCTCAATGGGGAGGAGGAAAGTGTGAAGATACTTGAAATTTTAGACACTAGAGTTGCAGGCTTACAGCAAGACCACCATAGTCACTTGAAGGTTGATTTGCTCAGATTTTGGAAATTAGAGGCACAAGAATCTCAGCAAGGAGACTTTAGCAGCTTGGCAAGCACAGGGAGAAGAGCCAAGAGTATTGATCTAAGAAGAAGCCGGCTCGGCCGAACCTTCATAATAAGAGAGGCCGTTCTCGCCCGCCATCACATGGACCTTAAAATCTCCAGCACTAAAGGACTGACCATCAGCAGCAAAGATAGGTCTACTCATGTGTGAATAGGCACAATAGTCTACAGAAGATACATTCACGTTTGAATACGCCGAAACTGAGGACCCAACTCCTTCTCCTAGAAATGGGAACAAGAAGAAAGAAAGAAAGAAAGAATTTCAGAAGCATTAGTAAACAAATGCCAGTACCAGTAAAACCTACAAACTCATTATGCACCTAAAGCTTTGAAGACTTACAATGGTTCTTCTTAGTCACTAGATTTATTGGAATTTGTTAATTATGGAATGAACAAGATGAATGTTAAAGCTCTCCGAAACCCCGATTAGTATTGTAGTTTTCATAATACAGGAATGCAAAAGGTAGTGACATAAAGGGCAACATTTCCAGATGGTAATATTGAACCACCACACAAGTTCAATATCCTGAGAATTTTCTCCCCAGTAAGATGGTGTGCTAACTGCCAAATTCATTCTACTCACTCTCCAAACCAAAACCCCATGATCCCAAAAGGAAAAAACAGGAGACAGAACAAAAAGTCAATGAAAAAAGTTCTCTAACACGAAAGTTATCTCTGAATTCTCGAATGTTAAAAAGATAAAACACCACATTCACAGAAATGTAGTCAATAACAAAAATCTTTCAATCCAATCCACCAAATTATTCATTCTTCTCTTCTATGGAGCCATTCTGAGCTTTTGATCAACAATTAAACATCCCGCATGTTACATATCATGTTGCAAGTTTACTTTTAACGAGAAACTGCATTGCTTAAGTAAAGCTTACCATGTGTTACAAGCAATAAGTTCTCTGAGGGATATTTATCAGCAAGTACTTTTATGATATGCGCATATCTGGATTTTGCATCTAACGGAGTCTCTCCCCATTTTGGCATCTACAGATGTACAAAGAAAAGCATAAATATTATAAGAAAAATCAACAACTCATGCTTAAATATGAATAGTAAAATATAAATACCTCCTCAACCGGTTCCACACTATGATCTACAGTTCCAGCTGGCAAAAGAGCTTCACACTCAGAGATGATAAAAGCAAAGTCAAGATCTTTAGGAGCAACGTTAGGTCTGATTGCAATAGCATTCAACATTTCAGACAATCCATACTCAACAGATACCTGAAACAACATCCTAACAGTCATAACTACAAGAACCAGGGAAAATGCATATATTAAGGAACTGATCCTCTTTCCCCCCAAGCAGAGTCACATATGGTGTAGACAGTTTCTATTCCAAGAGATTTGTCCATACATACGCATATGGGTATGTATAGCTGGATTGTAAGAAGTTTCAAACCTCTTCAATGTCGACAAATGTCCTCAATGCAACACCAAAACAACAGAAAAAGGTATTCAGTAATCAAGTCATATTAACTTTAGAAAGACTCTTGACTGATATGGATAAACATCCCTCGCTAAAATATTTAATAGATTAAAAAAGACAGAGGAAACTAAACAAATTATTATGAATAATCTATTGATAGAGACAGTGAAGACTCAAAGCTCACAGTTCCACAACTTGATACCTTAAGGATGGGCCTAGATGCTTGAATACTCATATCCAGTCCATTCTGGATGGTTGATATTCATCTAAAATCCAGTTTTTATTGGAGAGTCTTTGAATTTGTCAACATAACATCTCATGGTCTTTTAACTTATCACATTGACTTTGTTCATGCGATAGTTGTTTAGATTTACTTAGTCTTGGTCATCCAAATACTGTTGTCCACTTTTGCAATTGGGAAGACTGTCATATGTTCTTTGGTCCCGTAAGATGTTCGAAAATTCCAAACTTTACAAAGCTGTCTTCCTCTATCTCGCCAGGAAATGACATTGATCTTGTCCTGAATTTCTTCTTTAATATTTTCTATTTAGAATAGACCATTATTTTTTCACTATACCAAAGTCTATCTACCTTAATAACACATGCTCCAGTCTTTTTATGCAACTTAGTTGACCTACCAAAACTCTGAAACTTCTTTAAGCAAGGCCAACTATCCTACAGAGAAAAGAAACCACAAAATTACATAAACTTGAAACAGATAAAGGGACATGACAACCAATAGAATTAGTAATACAAAGATAATGTTTGTAACTTATCACCAGAAGTAACCAATCAGACTTAAATTATTTCTGTACATAATCAGAAGTTATCAATCAGTCGTAAAAGGGTAGCCCTTTCCCATCAAAATGCCAAATTTTCAACCTATGTTTTCCCCTTTACTTCAGTGTTATAAGAGCGCTATCCTCCTTTCAAAGCCATTATATTACTTTCTTATTCAAACAGAAAAAAATACAACACTGTTCATAAAACAGAGTGAACTGTAAAACCTAGAAAATAAAGATAATCAGAATAAACCTTCAAGTACCCAAGTTTCACAATGTTTAGAGCAAGCCTCGTCCAAATTTCAAATTTAAAAAAAATAGTGAAAAAAAGAGAGGAGGAAATGAAATACCTTGACTTTGGAGGGATCAATGGTGATGCCGGCGGTGGAGGTGACGGTGGGGTCATCGTCGTTGACTGCGCAGAGCCCGTGGATGACTTCGGCGGCGGTCTGCAGGCAACGAAGAAAGGGGGAAACGAAGACCCGATGGATCGGGAAATGAAGGTGGGTCCGAAACTTCCGACCGCGGGCAAAAGCCCGGTCTTTACCTTCTTGGGTCAGCGGGGGGTCCCAAGGGCGAGAGGCTTTGGTGTCCCACAAGGGCTCGAAGTTGTCTATCCTGTCCCCGTGCCTCATAACGACAACGTTTTGGAGGAACGATCCCTCCTCCTGCTGTAATTCCCGATCGCCATCACCGGAGTGGCCCATTTCGATATTTTCCTTTGACTGGAAACTTTCGTGTTAGGGAAGCTTCAAATTCCAATGGGGTTGGGTGGGATTCAGTGCGTGCTTTACGGGGTGGTGTTGTGCGTGGGGGGAATAATAATAATAATGAATAAACAAAAGAAAAGGATTCTTTGTGAGAGTGAGAGAGATACTCTTCACTTTCACTTTAGAGAACGGAGGAATAAATAACGAGAATGCTGAAGTGGGCGAATGGAAAACATTGGAGTGGATTGATGAGTAAGGAGGAATAATGGCTTTCTGCCTTCCATGATTGGTCCAGGAAGCTCCGTGGAAGGACCGGAGGGAGGAAGAAAAACTTCTTCTTCCTCTCCTTTTTGTTTTTGGCTGCTCTGCTCTCAAAGTAGTGAATATCTGGGAGTGCTCGATGACGATGACAGTTTACTAGTTTCCTTGAGCGAGCCCATAGTTTGTACGAACGGAATCAAATAAAACAGAAATGTTCACGTGTAGAAGTTATTGATAAATTATTAAAGTCATGTTCGTTTTTATTGTGGTTTGACTAAGAGAGTGGTCATTAGTACCCACTTTTGATAGTTTAATGTCTAAGGGTTGACAAATATAGGAGCCCAAAAGTGCACACATACAATAGTTTCGTGGCTAAAAGTGGCAACAAATAGTTTATTGATCAAAACTGCGCACATACAATAATTTAGTGATCATTTATATCATTTACCTAATAAACATTTTCTATATAAAGTTTAATTTCAATTTCATAAATACAGAAGTTATTATTTCCGAAGGGAACTCGATTTTCATATCATGATATGTGAATATATTTATACAAATTAAAGTGAGATTTTGGTAAAATATTAAGAAAAAAAATTATAAGAAAGGTTAAATTTTCATGAGATAGACAAAATTGATTATTAATTCGAATAATGAAAAAAAAAGATGCATGATTTAAGAGAACCACTAAAACATTGTTGTTCTTTAGAGGTTTTGCAGGCTAGTTTTAAAAATTGTTTTAAAATCAACATTTTGTTTGGCACGACTTCAAAACTTTGTTCTATAAAGCCTTATTTCAAAAATAAATTCTATTTTTAACACAAAAACTTTTTTTTTTTTCAAAACTCAAACCTTGAGGGGAAATCTTATTTGCTGCCTACTACCATTACTAAACAAGATTTTGAAAAAAATGATTCTTAAAAAATTCTTTTACCAAACATAGTTTTTTAAATTAGTTTGTAAAAATTTATTGAGTTGTTTGTTTTTAAAAACATGTTTTTAAAAACCTGTTCTCCAAAACATCTCTCAAAATCTTCTAACAAGCCTAATAAATGAAAGATTCATCGTAAACTTATCTTCAATTGAAAATCACCAATGAAAGGAGTCGAAGAGAACTTTGACAAAATTTAAAAAATGAGTATATGACGTACAACCAATAAACAAATAAACCTACTATTACTTATTCCTTTTTTTTTTTTTTAATATTTAAGAAACAGTCTATTAAGTGGCGTGCGCGCATGACGACCATAATTATTAATAATTTTAAATATTTTTGGAAGAAGGAGACATAATGACTTTAACTTAGGTTTCCAACCAAGTTTGAAACTTAGTTTTGGAAAAATAATTTTATAATCAATTTTCATCATTTTCAATACAACTTTTTACTATTCACTTACACCTTTTTATATTTTTAATACATTTTATATTATAAAATTATTTTCTCAAAACTAAGTTTCAAACTTGGTTTGAAACCTAAGTTAAAGAACAGGCCCTTTACCTCCTTACATGTAAAATATTTTGCGTAAAAACTACATAAAAAATAATAATAAAAAATACAAAATTACCGTTTCACATATGGCAATTGTAACTTTTCCACTCTTAGTAGCCGTCGTAACTCTGGCAGTGTTTCCGACAAACTGTAGAACAAATCTTGATCTCCTCCACTACCTTTCTTTGTCATGAAATCTGTTGCTCCATTTGCTTCCCTATATATATATATATATATATATATATATATATATATATGCTCTAATTTGTAATTTCCAACTTTTTGCCTTTAAGATATCCTTGCTGCAGTCAATTTACTCCATAATCCTCCATGGAATATTACTTTCAGCAGTAGCTAGCTGCAGCCACTGCCACCTTTGCATATCTCTCCACCTCGATTTTCTCAAAACCCAATTCCTGACATTTCTCCAAACCAAGCAATGATGTCTCTGCGTCTGCATATATGTTTGTTTGCAATCTAAACCTATATGATTTAACAAGTAGCAATTCACCTCTATCATCATGTATAACTATTCCTCCACCTGCAAAGCTAGAATTATCCCAAAAGAAGCCATCCACATTTAGTTTTACCGAATCAACTGCATGCATCAATCACTGTACCACTATTACTTATTCATTATCTTGAATCAAATAGGGTTAAAAACATTCAATATATTATACTTCTTCCATTTCCTCGCGTACTAATTACGACACTCACAAAAATGATACATGATTGTCAACCCCTTATCTCCTCTCATAGTCCTAGTCGTCTCTGCAGAATGACCATACAGAAGGCTCCAAGTTGAGCTCACAGAAACAGAACCTGAAGCTGAGGAGCAACACTGGTAGCTGTGGTAAGCTTCCTCCAGCAGATCAAATCCAATTGAAGCATGATTCTCCTTGATGAGCTGTCACATCTCATTAGATATTTTTGGATCATGATTAAGAGCATGCTTAAGTTAATGGAATACAGCTGTCACCTAAGCTGTCAAGTTGCTGGTTTTTGGCTGGAAAGTTAGTTAGAGAATTAATTCTCTGTACATGAGGTGCATTGTACAATCTGTATAGCTCATTTTTATGAACTTGCATAAATAGTTTGGTAGGTGATTATTGTAATCAATTTTTTCCATTTTTTCCTCTCCTTCGATTAATAGAAATCAGAAATTCTCTCAACTCTTCTCTTCCTTTGTTCTTAGCTAAGTGTTTATTGCTTGAATATTGCTGCAATTCTATCAATTCTACATGATATCAGAGCGGTTCTAGCATTAATTAGATCCTGATCTTACAGTTTGTAGAAAATCAATCGAAACGCAGGCTTCCTAATGGCAGAAAGTTCAGAGAATTTCAGAAACAATTCGACTGTTGGAAATAGAGGAATGGATCGGGCAAACTGGCTGGAGTCTCAACTTACAGAGGCTATGATAGGTCATGGATCAGATCACCCAGGTTTGATCTTAGTTACTTGTCAACTTACAGAGTTCAATTATGTAATCTAGACTAGAGCTATGACTTTGGCACTAGGAGCAAAGAAGAAGCTAGGTTTTGTTGATGGAAATATTAAATCATCTGGTTTCAATTACCTGGTTTATCAACTCCGGAAAACTACTGATGATATGGTGTCTTCTTGGATAATTAACACCATCTCTAAGAGTTTAGTTGATGGATTCATGTTTTCACCAATGGCTAAGGATCTATGGGATGATCTAAGGTAAAGGTTTGGAGGAACAAATGGACCTTTGATCTACCAAATTCAGAGAGATATTGCCTCTGTGAGCCAAGGAAACATGAATTTGGTTGGATACTTTTCCAAATTGAAGAGGCTTTGGGATGAGCTTGAAAATTTGAAGCCACTGCCTCCTTGCTCTTGTATTCCAGAATGTGGATGTCAACAGAATCAAGGAGTTCAAGACATGGATAAGAATAACAAGCTTATGCATTTTTTGCTTGGCTTGAATGAATCTATGGATGCTGTGAAGAATCAGATTCTTATGATGAATCCGTGCCCAACTATTGGACAGGCATACTTATGGTCTAGACAGTAGAAAGGAAAGAACAACTTGGATCCACCTATTTTGCTGTTAATGAGAATAGTGCATTTGTTGGTTAACTCCCAAGTGGATGGAGATGCAGCTAAACATGCTCCAACTGCTTCATCCACTCGAAATGTTGGAAAGAAGAAGGTGAAAAATGGCCTTAAGTGTGATTTCTGCAAAGGAGAAGGTCACTCAAAGGATTTTTGCTTCAAAATTGTAAGATATCCAGATTGGTGGAAAGATGATAAAAGAAAGGCTCCGAATGGGCATGCAGTGAATATTCTGGAAACTCCTTTGGATTTTTCTAAAACTCAGGGGAGTTCTAATTTGGAAGTAGTCATCGCAAATGTCTTGCAGAGAGAATTGAGTAAGATGATGCAAGGAAATAACAACTCTGGATCTAGTAGCAGTTCGAATGGCCATACGGTTACAAATGCTCCTTCTTCTATTGATCTCATCAATTTTACTCATATTGGGGAGTTTGCAGGTATGTGTTCTCCTTTCATCTCTACCTTTTCTAATATATCAACAAAGACTCATGGATTATTGATACGGGTGCTACAAGTCATGTTTGCATTAATGCATCATTTCTCAAAAACATGAAACCAGTAGCTAGTTTCACTCATATGTGTCTTCCAGATGGAACAGTTAAATCAGTATCTCATTCTGTTTGGGTGCACCTCTATGATTATTTAATCCTTGGAGATTGTTTACATATTCCATCTTTTAGATTCAATCTCTTATCTGTAAGAAAGTGTACAGCCATAGCTAAAGTCCTATTTCTATTTCATCTTGAGTTTTGCCTATTGCAGGACCAACATACTAGAAAAGTAGTTGGAGTGGGAAGAACAGTCAAAGGACTTACATTCTTGATCAAAATTATTTTAAGCCTGAAGTCATAAAGTTCTATGAGTCATCATTAGTGGCAAATCTACATCAGTTGCAACCAAAAGAAGCATTATCCTTTCAGGAAGCCTACCTGTGGTATTATAGATTAGAACATTTTTCATTTGATGTTCTGAACAAGCTTAATATGCCAATTTCTTATGATCAGTGTAAACTTCATTCCTGTACTGTTTATCCTCTAGCTAAACAGCATAGAATTCCTTTTCCTATAAGCACTACTCATACTACTAAGTGCTTTGATCTTGTACACATGGATGTTTGGGATCTATATTCTAAACTTTCAATAAATGGTTGCTCTTACTTTCTTACTATTGTGGATGACTCCAGCAGAACCACTTGGACATACTTTCTTAAGAGCAAAAGTGTAGTTCATTCCGTTATTTCTAACTTTCTCAATTTGATTAAAAATTAGTTTCAAACTTCTGTCAAGGTTATTAGAACAGATAATGACAAAGAATTTACAAATTCTTATTGTCAAACTTTGTTCTCTGAACTTGGCATCATTCACCAAAAATCCTGTCGTTAAACCTCTCAACAAAATGGTGTTGTTGAGAGAAAGCATCAACATCTTTTATAGATAGCCAAGTCTCTTATGTTTCAATCTTCCTTGCCAAAAAAATTATGGGTAGAATCAGTACTTACAGCCACATATCTTCTGAATAGATTACCTTCTGCTATCTTATAAATGGAAATCTCCTTTTGAGATTCTTCATGGCTCAATTCCTTCTCTTCAGAACCTTAGGACTTTTGGGTTGTTTATGCTTTTGCAACTAACAATGTTCCTCATAAAAATAAATTTGATGCCAGATCCATCAAATCCATTATGATAGGATATCCTCCAGGTCAAAAAGGGTACAAACTCTATAGTCTAGAAGATCACAAGGTTTTTGTATCAAGGGATGTCTCATTTTATGAGTTTACATTTCCTTATGCAAAGACTGTCAATTGTTCAAATCCTCCTTCAAAGTCAGCAAAACATATTTTTAATCCCTAATTTTGATTTCAAATCAGATCCATAACTGCTGATTCTTTCTTAAAAACATCCATATCCATTCCCACTTATCAATCTTTAATATCATCTAGTACTTCAGATTCTCCCTCTGTGTCAGCATCTAGTTCATCTGCTAATGAGTCTCCTGATCCTTAGCCTGAGTCTCCTCATCCTATAGACCCCATTCATCTTAGACATAGCTCTAGAATTAGAAAGCCACTCCAATGGCTGCAGGACTTTGTTCTGCCTCCCACTTACAAACCACCAACTCCTTTGATATCTCAAGCATCTAATGTTTGTGCATTCCACCCTTTCACCTACTCACATGAATTTTTTAGCTAACATATCACACATCCATGAGCCTTGTTCATATAAACAGGCAAAGGGTCACGTAGAATGGGAAAATGCTATGCAACAAGAGTTGCAGGCTCTGGAAGCTAATGAGACTTGGGATATTACCTCATTACCTGTTGGTAAGAAAGCCATTGGTTCTCAATGGGTTTTTAAAGTCAAATGGTTGCCACATGGCTCCATTGACAAGTTTAAAGCTAGATTAGTGGCAAAAGGGTATACTCAAATTGAAGGCGAAGGCTTTTATGAGGTTTTCTCTCCTGTGGTTAAGGTGGTAACTGTCAGAATCCTTATTGCTCTGGCAGCTTCGTATAATTGGCCCTTTGCAACAAATGGATGTGAATAATGCCTTTCTGCATGGCCATTTGGAAGAAGAGGTTTATATGTTATCTCCTTCTGGATATAGCAAAGCCTCTGAATGACAGGTATGTAAGCTGAAGAAGTCCTTGTATGGTTACAAGCCTTTAGGCAATGAAATCATGAGCTTACTAAAAGCCTGATAGCCTATGGATTTGTGCAGTGTGAACATGATCACTGTCTCTTTATCATCAACAAATTTGGACTACAACTATTTTTGTTAGTTTATGTGGATGATCTTTTAATTACATGATCTTTAGAAGCTGCAATAACTGAAGTTAAGAAGTTCCTGCAAAAAAAATTCACCATCAAATATCTCGGATTTGCAAAATACTTTCTTGGAGTGGAAATTGCAAGGTCTATTTCTGGTATTTCTCTGAATCAAAGCAAGTTTGCTAATTACATTTTGCAGGATTCTGGTCTTCTTGATGCCAAGCCAGTCATCAATCCTATGATTCCTGGTCTTCTCTTAGAAGATGAAACCTCTCCTCTTTTCACGGATCCTGAACAATATCGCAGACTTATTGGAAGGTTAGTACCTTGGCTTTACTCGACCAGACCTGCCTCATGCTACTCAACAATTGAGTTAGTATGTTAATGCCCCTAAACAGAATCACTGGGAAGCTGCTTTTCATGTGTTGCGATTTCTAAATGGTAGTCTTGCCGAGGGTTTGTTCTATCCAGCAAAGCCTATATCCCAATTGACTGCATATTCAGATGTAGATTGGGCTACTTGTAACAAAACAAGGAGGTCTCTTACTGGTTTCTGTGTGTTTCTTGGGGATTCTTTGATTTCCTGGAAGTCCAGGAAACAGGCTACGGTCTCTAAATCCTCTGCTGAAGCTGAGTATAGAAGCATGGCATCTATAGTTTGTGAATTGCAATGGATCGGCTACCTTCTGAAGGGCCTTGCAGTTCCTATCACATTTCCAATCCCCTTTTACTGTGATAATCAGGCAGCGTTGTACATCACTGCCAACATGTTTTCCATGAAAGAACAAAGCATCTGGAGATTGATTGCCATATTGTTCGAAACCAAAGCAGGATTAATCAATCTCTCTACATTCCATCCAAGCTTCAGCGGGCAGACATTTTTACCAAAAGTCTTCATTCTCCTCAATTTCTGTTTCTCAGTTCCAAGCTTGGCTTGATTACCTTTAATCCAACTCAACTTGAGGGGGTGTGTGCAAAATGACCATACAGAAGGCTCCATGCTAAGCTCACAGAAACATAACCTGAAGCTAAGGAGCAACACTAGTAGCTGTGGTAAGCTTCCTCCAGCAGATCAAATCCAATTGAAGCATGATCCTCTTTGATGAGCTGTCAGATCTCATTAGATATTTTTGGATCATTCTTAAGAGCATGCTTAAGTTAATGAAATACAGTTGTCACCTAAGCTGTCAAGTTGCTGGTTTTTGGCGGGAAGTTAGTTAGAGAATTAGTTCTCCGCATATGATGTGCATTTTACAATCTGTATAGCTCATTTTTTATGAACTTGTATAAATAACTTGGTAGGTGATTATTGTAATCAGTTTTTTCATTTTTTCCTCTTCTTCAATTAATAAAAATCAGAAATTCTCTCAACTCTTCTCTTCCTTTATTCTTAGCTAAGTATTTATTGCTTGAATATTGCTGCAATTCTGTCAATTCTACAGTCTCTCTATTTTTATGGTTCTCTTTCCCATCTCTCATAGTGGGAGGTGGGATAAATAATCTTCTTATTTACTTTTTAGTCCGTTTAAAAAAAATAAAATAAAATAAAATTAATCATGTATTTTTACTATCATGGAAGCTTATATATCTCTAAAAAAAATGTCCCTCAAGTGCTTAAATTAATTTAATTTTGAAGTAGAAATATTACTTTTAGTGGAAAAAAAATTACGTGTAACAATTTTAGTCTTTTAATATAGTATTGTTTATTGGTTAGCGTTTTTTGCCAGAAAACTTTTAAGATATAGAGTAAATTTTTTGCTTTATTACCAATTTGCCCTTATTGACTTATGAGTATGTTCCTTTTTCTTTCCTGTTCCTCTCATTTTCTCCTTCCTGACTTTTATGGTTTCTTAAAGGAATTATTCTCCCTCAATCTTCCACATCTTTCTCAAATCTTTTCATTTTAACTCTAGATTTGTCCTGAGAGAAAATTTAGCGGCACTAGCAAACAATAAGGGGCTACGATCTGTGGTTTTTGGCGTATGCTAATTGACGCCAAATCACCCTGATGTCGATTCTGGTGAGGCACCGGTTCTCCATGCTGATCTTGCTACGGAGACAACGTCCTTAAAACCATTGCCATCTCAAAGAACTGAATTCAAAAGGCATGTAGCTGATCATTTAGTGAAAAAAGATGAAATTTGTTTTAGTAAAATTTTTTCTTCTCTGTTTTTGAATTCAAAAGATTGTGCTTCATTGAACCAAAAGCATAGCTTTAGGGAGACAATCAAATACAAGAAAAAATTATTGAAGGTATAGCAGGTAGAAAGTGGATATGAGAGAGATAAGGTGGGATCGATTGAAGGAGAAGAATAAAAAAAAAACAAAAAGACTCATCAGTAAATAAGGGTAAATTTGTAACAAAGAATTTATTTGCTCTATATCTTAAAAATTGCTCAGACAATAATTGGCACACGGTTTGGAGACTATTCTAATAGGAAAGACATTGATTAGGTCATTAGAATTTAGGTGTATGTTCTCCTCTTCAAAGTTATATAAATCTCAGTGCTAGAATCCAATTAAGGCATGCATATTTTAAGGAATATAGGTACGTAACTATATATATATATATATATGGAAAATGTTCACGGAACCGAATCGGGGTACAGTTTCTTGTACCAAAAGTGAATTTTGGTGGACCCCATTTGAGTCTATCCCTAAAATACCCCCAGTTTTACTCTCCTCTTATCTAGTCTCTCTCCTCTCTCCTACTTTCTCTTTCTCTTCCCTTAATTCTTTTCTCACCTCTCTCCTCTCCCTCACTGTCACCAGTCATCACCACTGTAAAATTCTTTTCACTCAGCACCCACACACGACTCTCACCACTTGCCCACCACCAGTTCTTTCTCCTCCACATTCACCTTACCAATGCCAAATCCAACACTGTCACCACCACCTCCATGCCACCAAAGCCACCACTAAACCCAAGCTCCACCACCAAACAATTTCAAAGTAAAATGGATATGCCATCACTTCTAATTACTTACTGGGAGTTTTGATAGCAAAGGATTTGGGCACAAAAATGGACTCCCAAGGGATATGGCCATCACACGTGCAGCAACTACCATGTTTATCATTGCACCACCACAATCATCTTCTTCATACACCCATAGCAAAATCTAATTTAAAATCAGGAAGTGTGGCTTTCAAAGATTGTCAACCTCTGTCAACCTACCATTACCGCTGCTGTCGTCATCAACGAACAGCCTAGCATTTTGAGAACATGAAGAAATCACCTCCGCCACCGTGCTTATAACCACCATCATGCCACCAACAACAAAACCCAGAACATAACAGAACCAAATTTGCAACACGATCATGCAATACCAGCAATGACATCAAAACCCAGAATCCAAATTTGCAAAATAAAGTAGTAAACACCCAACAAAGAAAAAACAAAATCAACACGATGTTGCCGGCTCCGTCTCCGTCAGAACTCCAGTCATCATCAAAGACCCAACTATTCCGTTTTAAGTATTTCCATCATTGTCGCCGTCACCACTCCATAGATCTACAGAATCTCGAATCCAATAACTGTTTTGCTTTAGTGACGAAACTAGAAATTTATTTTAGTGGGGGCACAATATACATTGTATTACCAAAAAAATTATATTTTAAAATAAGGTTAAACTATAAATATTTACGAAAATAAGAATAGATAAAGAAAATGAAATTTATTTAGTAATTCTTTACGTTTTTTGCTTTGAATGCAATTTTAGTTTTAATCAATTTAAATCTTACTAATACTCAAGAAAAAATAATCACAACATTAATATAATTTGCCTATGTATTATAAATCTTACTAATATTCTAAAAAAATAATTATAACATTAATACAATTTAACTGTGTGTTATGTATTAGTTATATTTAATTTATAATTAAAAATGGTGAATGCACATTATATTAATTTCATAATTTTAAAAAAAAATTTTAATCAAATATATAAAGGGCGGTGGGATTCACTGGGAGCACATGCCCCCAGCGCCCCCATTGTAAATCCGGTAGTGGTAATGGGCTGCCAGCTTCGAATATGGTAGGCAAAACTGGAGGAGGAAGAGGAGAGAGAATAGAAAAAGAAAAGGGTAAAAAAGAAATATAATTTGGTGGGGTCCAAAATTTACACTTTCTGTGCAAGAAATCTTGCCCAGAATAGGTGCAAATGTCAAGATCATATATATAGAACTGAAAACAACAATCTTATTCATTTAATTTGAAATACATGAATGGCAGATAAACAGACAAGAGTGACAACCCTACACCCCATATAGAGTCATATATTGATTATACCGATTGACTCATAAATAGCTATATCACTACTCTTTTAACGAAGCAAAAGGAGTGTAAAAACATAATAAAAAGTGCTTCACGATTCACACAATAATTAAAACTGACATGATGATCACCGGGACAAATGAAAACACTCCAACGACTTAGAATATCGTTCCTACAATATCGTTATTGTCCGGTGCATTTCTGATTTTAGAAAATTCCTAGTCGTCAACAGTCGTGGGAATGGTTATGTCGATTCCATGTCCTGTAGGATGACCGATGATTGCAGCTCAAAGATCATAGCCTCCGCCATAAGTATCGTGTTTCGAACTGTCAAGCAATGATTGCCAGTGCACAAGATCCCATAAGTCAAATCCTTCTGTACTTACCCTACGGAGCAACCCTTTTTCGATGGCTTCTTGAACCACCGGTACCTGGCAAGATCTGAGATTCAAAGGCTTTTTTCTGTGATTCCATGATTATAAACAGATCTTTTGTGTAGTAAAATTATAAGCTCAAAAAGATATATTGGAGTTGTGTGCTTTTCTAGCTTGGGATTCCTGCTTTATTTATAAGCATGCCATGCATCCATATGCGGGCAGGGAATTAATGAAGGATATTCTATTAGTTGTTCTTGTAAAATGAAGGCTCTATATAGCCAGTACCCAACTTGAAAGTCGTGTATGTGACAAACTGATTTATTTTAATTGTATTTTGTTTCGAAATGATGCGTCATGGATAATCAAGGAACTAAACAAATGCAACTGGAAATTATCAAAGAACAAAAAAAGAATTTCTAGTACTAATTTTACATACTTACTCTCCCGGTTGATAGTTCCTTAGTTAGACCTTATTGTCACCAATCTGATTAAAAAGAGAGAAAAAAAAAATGGTGTATGTACATAGTCGTTCTCGTTCTATTTTATTTTCTAAATAAAATTTGTGATAAATGGGTGTCAACACCAGCTGCCAGCTGAGCACATATATAAGTAGTAAAATATTTTTAAAAATCTGAAAAAGAAGGACGTCAACTTTTGTTTAGGGAACTACCGATCACTACCACAAATTCGAGTCTTTAACACTTAAAGATCTCGGCTCTTTAAAACCAGTGTTAAAAGGTTTACATCAGTTACTACCTAAAACTGATGTAAAGTTTGTAAAATAAAATTTACGCAGCATATATGCTAATTACGCAGCACAATTCAAAGCGCCCATTTTCATATTTGCTTTCATCCCACCTTCGGACAAGCCAAAATTGGCGGTGACTAGAGACTTGAGAGCAACCTAAGGCCAATGAGAGGAAGGGTTGAACCCGAAAAGTCTATGAATGAAGTGAAAATCCCACGATAAAACCTTAAGAAAAGAAATCTATGGCTGTTGTCGTTATTGATTTGCAATGAAGTGAAAATCCGACGATAAAACCTTACACTGCTTATAAGGTTTTTATCGTTGTCTTTTTACGTTAATTCACCACCTTTTCATGGCCTTAGGTTGCTTTCATGGCCCCATTCACTACCCAATTCCCTAGTTTTGTACATATATTTTTTTGTCACGCTTTCGTATTTCCCTGAACTAGAGAAGTTTTTCGTTCTTATAGGATGACGAAAGAATGATAGTAATACCATGCCTGAGAAACCTTGGGGTGAGCCGAAACGTTCTTGATAGTGAGAGGTAAGTGTTGATTCGAATATGGAAAGTGAGGAGCTGCGCTATTATAGGTTAAAGTAGTGATTCTTTTACCGTCAATCAATACTTGTACGTCAACACAGTTACCGGAGAACTCGGGGTCAAAGAGTATCATTAACATCTAGTATTAACAAACCCGGTGTAACTTTTCATCATTGAACCCGGATTTTTAAACCGGTGTCAATGATTCGCGTTTTTTGTTTTGTTTTGTTAACACGGTTTCTTAAACTAACCAGTTTTTAGAGCCAGTGTTAAAGGTCCGAATTGTGGTAGTGAATGAAATAGTTTAGAGCATGGTAATCTTTTATTAATTATTTAAAAAAAGAAAAACAATTAAGTTGACCAAGGAAGACATATACTTAACCTTACCTCAATCTACAAATTAAACGATGATATGCAAAATGCTAAGTTAAAACAAAATTTATAAGAAAATGTTGGAAGAAACAAATAATGCTATCGTGACGAACTGGTAGTTAAAGCTGTCATGGTTCTTGAGAAAAAGTTCTGGTCCCCACTAACGCCCATCTTGACAAGAAAATCAGCTACTGAATTACCTTCTATACTTGTGAAGCAACTGAAAACCATTGAGGCTCTGTTTGATTCTCTCATGGAATTGAGGTATGGAAATGGAATTGAACCCTCAATTCCAATTATTGTGTTTGTTTGTATAATAATTGTAAGAAATAGAATTGAATTCCAATTCCAAATACCTCTAATTCCATAATTTCAATTTTTTAGTTAGACATAAGAATTGTAATTCTAATTCCATATTATGAATTATGTGTGCTTGTGTATGATTTTATTTATTTATTTATTTTTTATTTTTTAAGTTTGGCCCCCTCCCCGTATCATCCCACCCCCTATTCCTAAGCCTGTTCATTCTGATCCGAATTTCGAATCGGGTCAGCTGATCCGATTCGATCCGAAATTTTCGGATCGGATCGATGCAGCAATTTCGGATCAATATTGATTTGCGGATCAGATCGGGTCTAATCCGAGCTGATCCGAACCCTATTTTTTTTTTATTGCTAGTTTAGCTTAGTTCTCCACAAGTTACTCCCATCGCTCAAAAGTTTCTCCTCACTCTTGCGATTTCTCTCCATCTCCAGCCCACCAGATTTCTCTCATCTCAACCGCTCTAAATTTCTCTCCATCTCCACCGCTCCAAATTTCTCACCATCTCCGCCGCTCCAGATTTCTCACCATCTCTGCCGCTCCAGATTTCTCACCATCTCCCGCTCCAGATATCTCTCCATCTCTATCGGCTCCACCACTATCTCACTGTCTTTGCGGGAAGCAATGAACCATAGAAGCTAACTTTCAATATTTCAATTAATGGTCACCATGTTTTCAAAATCTTTGTTTATTTTTGGTATTTTAAAGTGAGAATTTATGCACTGTGTTGAAATGGAAGTTGGGGGCGCTGAGTTTTTCTGCTGAAATTGGGATGAGAAACAAGTTATAGCATGAAGGTTTGAGTAATAGATTTATATTGGAAGAATGATGGATTTGCATATAGATAGAGTAGATGTATCTTCATCAACGGCAGGAAAAGTGGAAAGGAAAAAAGATGAAAAACAGAAGAAGAAAGAAAGACGACAGCGAAGAGGAAGAAAGGCACCCTAAAAAAAAAAAAAGAGGAAAAAAGAAAAGGTTCGGATCAGGCCTTGATCCGAACCGAACCGATCCGATCCAATCCGAACATAGCTTGATCCGATCCGAAATTTCGGATCATTGATCCGAAATTGATCCGAACCGTTCGGATCGGGTCGGGTCGGATCGGATCAGGTCGGATATCACCATTTGAGCAGCCCTATTCCCCAAACCAAAAATTTTTCACCCCAACCCCCACACACCCACCACAAACCACACCCCCCCTACCCCCTCACTCCCCACAAAGAAAAAATTCACCTAGGTACCATGGACTTCAATTTTAAAATTAATTTATTTTTCCAAGTTTCAATTTTAGTTTTTCACTGGACTTCAATTTTAAAATTAATTTATTTTTCCAAGTTTCAATTTTAGTTTTTCACTTTTCAAAATAATAAATAAAATGGTTTTAATTATTTTATTTAAAAAATATAAATTATACATATTTTTAAAGTTATATTATATATATCTATATATTTTTGCAACAAAATTATTATCATTACAATATTTTTTCTAGCTTAAGAAAATATAGGATGAAAAAAATTAATTGAACGGAAAAAATAATTAAAAAAAAACTGAATTAAGAACACGGAAGAAAAACAATTTTAAAATATGCAAAATATGATAATTTATATTTTCTTAAATGAAATAATTAAAACAATTTTATTTATAATTTTTTAAACTAGAAAATTAAAACTAATGTTGTAGAAATTTTGGGATTTTTTCTTTCGGTAGCTGAAAGTGGGGGTAGGGGTGAGGGAAGTGGTGCTGGTGGGCTGGCGGCCAACGTTGTCTGGGCCGGACCAGCACCCTTGCCGGTTCAAAACATGGGAAAAACCGGACCCTTAAAAAATTGGTCAAAATCGCGGGCGGGAACCGGGCCGACCCGCCCGAACCGAGTTTTTAAATTTTTTTTCAAAAATTGACAACTTTTGCAAAATTTTGCTATCATTGGGAGTTGAACCTTGGCTACTCATATAGAAACATGAGTACTTACCACTATACCATTGTTCACTTTTGTTTAATTTATTGTTTTAACTCATTTTTATATGAATCATGAACTTTCTAACAATCTATTAATTGGACCATCCAAACTAATGTTAATTTTATTGTAATTCCTTACTATTTATAAAATTAATACTATCATAATTTTTGTTAGTTATTTTCAGTTCAATTAAAATTTCTTTAATTTATTCATGTATTAACTTAAAATACGTTTAATTTTTTTTACATCAAATTTTATCCTTTTTTTCTTGTCTAATAAAAATGCAGTAATATAATTTTATACATTTTCTAATAGAAAATAAGAAATATTTTATAGTTGATTTACTTATTGGGTTTTATAATAATGAATTTTAATGTTGAACTTAGTTGTAAAATTTGCAAAAATATATAATTGTTGTGAAAAAAAATATTTTAAATGTTACAAATAATAAAATTAAAGCATGTTAATCATTATATATATATATATATATATATGACGTCATCCGGTTTGACCCCGGCTCAACCAGTCGAACCCCCGGTTCGAGCGAACTCTTGGCCTCACCGGTTCAACATCCTGTCCAACCCAGACAACTATGCTAGCGGCAAAGGGAGGGAGGGGAGGGGGGTTGCTTGGTTGGTTGACTTTGGTTTGGGGGCGAGGGCGGTTTGTTTTTTTCGTTGGGGTTGGGGTGGGGGTATTTTTTAATTTTTATTTTGTAATTTTTTGTCATTTTAAAGTTATTTAAAAAAAAAAATTAAAACGTGTCGATTCACATTGTGTCTCGAACTCGGGGTGCTTGGTGGGTTGACTTTGGTTTGGGGGCGAGGGTGGGTTTGTTTTTTTCGTTGGGGTTGGGGTGGGGGGTATTTTTTAATTTTTATTTTGTAATTTTTTGTCATTTTAAAGTTATTTAAAAAAAAAAAATTTAAACGTGTCGATTCACATTGTGTCTCAAACTCGACCGAACTTTTCGATTCAGTCAGTATCGATTGTGACACTCCTATTATTAATAACAAAAAAAAAAAAGAAAAGAAAAAAGAAGACTATTTTACTATTATAAATGAATTCTAATTCTATATAAAATTTAAATATCTAAACAAAAAAATTAGAATTGCAATTCAATTTCTACATAATTCTATCACTTTTCCAAACAAAGGAATTCAAGTGGATTTACAATTTCAATTCCAATTCAATTCTAATTCCATTTAACCAAACGAACCCTGAGTTTTCTCCCTCTCAATGATTCTAAAAGTACCTTATAGTTGCTTTCAGTTTCACTATCAATGTGTTGAAGCCAAATTCCAATCTTTTCTCGAATCTCATAAGTAAAATTGCAGCCTTTGCGTACATATTGGTTTGGGACCCAAAAGAAAACACATTGAATATAGACCACCTCTCCTACACAGATTGAATTTTTGTTTTTGGAAACAAATTTTTTTGGAGGATTTTTTTTCATTTGTTAAGAAATTGTGTAGGTAAGACAATAAAAAGTGTAATGATTATATTATTTTTAAAAATAATATGAGTATAATTTAAGAGGGGAATTTAAATTTAAAATTTGAATTTCAAAGGAAATTGAAGGTGTTTGGATCTAGATTTTTTTCAGTGAAAATTTGTGATTTTTCTATTAAAAAAAAAAATAAATAAAATAAAACAAACAAAGCCAAAGCCAAAGCCAAAACCTCCTCCTTTCAGACCTAGTTTGCCGTAGCAAAACCATAACATTTAACTTAAAAGAGTTCCAGAGCAGTAGTTTCCAATCAGGGCTACTCAAATGGTGATATCCGACCCCCGACCCGACCCGACCCGATCCGAACGGTTCGGATCGATTTCGGATCAATGATTCAAAATTTCGGATCGGATCGGATCAAGCTATGTTCGGATCGGATCGGATCGGTTCGGATTAAGGCCTGATCCGAACCTTTTTTTTTTTTTTTTTTGGGGTGCCTTTCTTCCCCTTCGCTGTCGTCTTTCTTTCTTCTTCTGTTTTTCATTTTTTTTCCTTTCCACTTTTCCTGCCGTTGATGAAGATGCATCTACTCTATCTATATGCAAATCCATCATTCTTCCAATATAAATCTATTACTCAAACCTTCATGCTATATCTTGTTTCTCATCCCAATTTCAGTAGAAAAACTCAGCGCCCCCAACTTCCATTTCAACACAGTGCATAAATTCTCACTTTAAAATACTAGAAATAAACAAAGATTTTGAAAACATGGTGACCATTAAAATATTGAAAGTTAGCTTCTGTGGTTCGTTGCTTCCCGCAAAGACAGTGAGATAGTGGTGGAGCCGATGGAGATGGAGAGAAATCTGGAGCGGGGAGATGGTGAGAAATCTGGAGCGGCGGAGATGGTGAGAAATTTGGAGCGGTGGAGATGGAGAGAAATTTAGAGCGGCTGAGATGAGAGAAATCTGGTGGGCCGGAGATGGACAGAAATCGCAAGAGTGAGGAGAAACTTTTGAGCGATGGGAGTAACTTTGTGGAGAACTAAGCTAAACTAGCAATAAAAAAAATAGGGTTCGGAACAGCTCGGATTAGACCCGAACCGATCCGCAAATCAATATTGATCCGAAATTGCTGCATCGATCCGATCCGAATTGATCCGATCCGAAAATTTCGGATCAGATCGGATCGGATCAGCTGATCCAATCCGAAATTTGGATCAGAATGAACATGCTTATTTCCAATAACAATGACTATCCTCAATTAATTATATTTTTTTGATGAAATTACTATAATACGTATACAGCCACACAACTTTTCTTCGTTGTATATAAATTATTAACTTCCACATTTCATTTCTAAATTTATAATCATTTGGAACTCCCATAAACTGTGAATTATAAGGTCTGAATTGCACATTTTTAATAAGGTTTGAGACTACTTTTAACCAAAAAATAATGTTAAGGTTATATGAACCCTAGCCAGCAGAAATAGAATTACCAATTCAACTTGTATTAGTTAATAAATAAATTAAATTGGAGTTTGTAAACGAAGGGACACGCCTGGTCCAGGCCTAACTTATTAACTCAGGCCCAATTCACTTTGTACCTTAATCCAACTCCGTCCTGAAATTCACGAGGAAAGCCCTAATCCCGCAGGAAGGATGCTCGGAGTGCAACTCTCTTATCCACTGAACTAGCTAGAAGCTATCGCTTTGGGTCGAAGAACTAAAAGAAAAGGACTGGGAAACACGATGGCATAGGAACCACGAGACCCCCTAATAGTAAAGGGAAAGCGGAAGTGCGGTCTTTAGCACTAGATGAAAATGAAAAAGCCTTTTCCGTTTTTGATCTCATACTAGCTTTAAATAGAAATCCATCCCAACTCCAACTGTGTAAGGTGTCCAACTGAAAGTGCTAACATGCTAATAGCTCGCATCAATTCCTTACTTTACTCTGTCCCCCAAGAGCTTAAATGCCGACATTTATCTCATTTGTCACTTACTTCAGCGATAGCATGAATAAAGTGAGCGCTCATCTTAAGAGCGTGAAAAAATTAGTATGTGCAAACTCATACGCAGATCGATATGGCAAGTCCTCATCAGGAAAGGAAAGGAGACTTAGGGCCTGTTCTTTACGTTTTGATTTTGATTTTGATTTTGGTTTCAACAATAAATATAATATATTATAATGAGTTTTCATCATTTACAATACAACATTTTACTATTCAGCTATACTTTTTTACATTTTCAATACATTTTTTACATTATAAAATTATTTTCCAAATATTAAATTTTAAAATGTTTTCAAACCCATAAAAAAAAAACAGGCCCTTAGAGTTCTAATAGGACTATACACTTTCCTTACCACCAACATGGTATAATTCTGACAGGATTCTATTACCTTGTCCTCTGCAAGGTAATTTCGCTATAAATACAACATCTAACACTTGTAATAAGGTATGAAAAATAGTCTAGAATCCTAACTACACACTTGCTCTGATTTAACCATCGAAATGTTTGAGGGAATATTTTAGGGGAATTAGTTCCTGCTTTGAAGGGTTCAGATCTGTTGTTCCCAAATACAGTGTCCCTACTGTGTCGTCCCTCACATATGTGCGGGGCCCACTAATAGATCCATTTGAGGATACAGTAGAGACACTGTAAATAGGGGTGTTCAACCGGTCGGGTTACCGGTCTATCGGTTCCGGGTTGTACCGGTTTTACATATTTTTTTGAAAACCAGAAAACCGACCAGTAAGGTACCGGTTCTGTCGATTTTTGGGTCTACCGGTTTTTACCCGTTAAAACCGGTCAACCGATAAATGTTTTATTCCCTTGGAGCCCAATCAACACTTATCAGCCCACAGCTCAATAGACCCAACTAATAAAACTAGCCTAAACCCAACCCAATAAAAAATAACCTAGCTCAATAATCTAACCCACTAAACAAATTAATTTAAACTTAACATTTTGAAAAATAAATCTAGCCAAATAAGTAATTAAAAAAATTTTAAAAAAAGAGGGAGAGGGCCGAGACCTGAGAAGCAAAGTGGGAAAAAGAAAGCCTTGCCCAACCCACTGGCTCCTCAGTCCTCTCTTTCAATTTCAAACCCTTCCAAGCTATCGTGCCTCGCAATCGCTATGACCCCGTTGCCGACTCCGTGTGACGCCGTCGCCGCCCACTGTCCAGCTGCGCCGCCAGCTTCACCGTCCACTTCACAGGTTCGTTTCTGTTCTGTGGCTGTAGGACTTTTAGTTTCAGCCTTTCAGGTATGCAATTAATTTTAAAGTTTTGTTTTTTTTTATTTTTATTCATTTTTTCTGTTGGTTTTGGGTAAATAATTATGTTGTGAAACAATAATCTAAAAAAGTTTATGTTTTTTTTATGATTCATAAAAATAAAATCAATTATTTGTTTTTATGCACTTGGACTATGGAGAAAAATAAAGAACTTCCGTTGCCTTCACATGGAGAAATGGATGGTTCTGACGAACACTTGAGGGCCTATATTAAAGTTTTAATCTTTCAGTAATCGTTTTAGATTCTAGAACTAATTTTCTTTGATCTGGATTTGGAAAAAGGTTGGATTTTGGTGGGTTATTTGTTTTCCCCCCCCCCCCCCCCCCCCCCCCCCCCTCTATCTTTGAAAGCTTCAGAATTTGTTTTCAAATGCCGTTTTCATGGAACCAAGAAAGTATGATTTCAAGCCTTCTTGTGAACTGAAGAAGGAAAGGGAGGAGACCTGATTTGCTTAACTGGATATAAGATATAAGGAGGACTATACGGTATACCATTTGATGTTTATCATAATTCGTAGAGCAAAATCAAGTCTCACACAAACTACATTTTTGTCTTTTTTCAGATTCATTTGCTTCCCTCCATTTTTTTTAAGATTAAAATCTTCTCGCATTAATTCTAAACCACTGTCTACCTATAAAAATGATGTGTTAGTCCTGAAAAATAAAACAACTATATATCACAAGCAACTTCAACCGAACTCATCCTTCAAAGTTATTTATTGGGCTAAAGTTTTCTCATGGTGCACATATCTCCCTGTTTTATCATGGAATTTTTTTACGATGAACAAGTTGCTACACAAAAAACTTTCTTCTTTTTACTTTACTGTTTTAGTTTCAAATTAATTTAGTATTTATACTCTATAATATCATTAATGTATTACGTATGTGAATCTTTTTGTAGATGGATGTTGAAAGTGACACTCCCTTGATGGAAAGAGCAATTGAAGAGGAAGAGGAACCAAGTGGTGTTGATTTATCGAGCTCGGAGGACGTTCCTGATACCCAGTCTTCTCGTCCAAATAAATGTGCTAAGACAAAGCCAAAGCGTAAGAAGAATACTGGAGGAGTAGGTTCGCGTAAAAAGAAATCACCGACATGGGCTCATTTTGAGACATTTCGTGAGTCGGAGGAGGGAAACGTTCAAACAGCTAGGTGTATTTGGTGTGATGCTGTGTACTACGCTGATCCATCAAAAAATGGGACTAAGGCTTTGCTGAATCATATTCCTAAATGTTCAAATAACCCACAGAACAGGAAGAACGTGAAATCTCTACAAACACAATTCGCTTTTGGGAAGAAACATGTTGATGAGCTGACAGGAAAAGGTAAGGCCACATCACTTGCTTAGAAATTTAATCAACAAGCAATTAGGAAAGCTCTTTGTTGTATGATTATTGTGGATGAACTGCCTTTTAGATTTGTTCAGAAAAAGGGATTTCAGTATTTTATGAGTGTTTGTTGTCCTTATTTTGTCATCCCTTCAAGAACTACCATTACTAGAGATTGTTTTGATTTGTATATGGAAGAAAAACGCAAATTGAAGTTTTTCATCAATAGTTCAAGTGGTAGGGTATGTTTGACCACTGATACATGGACTTCAAGGCATCAAGAATCTTATTGGTGTTTAACTGCACACTTTAGTGATTCTGACTGGAATTTGCATAAGCGCATTCTGAATTTATTCCCAATTACTAGTCACAAGGGTAATGATCTTGGTGAGTACGTATATAAGTGTTTGCTGGATTGGGGAATTAATAATGTATTCACAGTTACAGTGGACAATGCTAGTTCAAATGATACAACTGTGGGATATTTGAAAAAAAAAAATTTAAGAATTGGCCTAGAAGCATTTTAGGGGGAAAGTACGCTCACATTAGATGCATTGCACATATATTGAACTTGGTTTCTCAAGATGGGTTGAAGACGGTTGGCAAGTCTGTTAGTCATGTTAGGAAAGCCATAAGATATGTTAAAATGTCTCCTACTAGATTGGCCAAGTTTAAAGAAGTGACTATAATGGAGGGCAAGGAGTATAAGAAGCATCTTTGTTTAGATGTAGCAACTAGGTGGAATTCTACTTATTGGATGCTTAGTAGAGCTTTGGGATATCAAGAAGCTTTTGATGTTTATGCGGAGAATAATAGTGATATGATTGAGGCTCTTGAAGATAAAAAATGTTGTGTTTGTTGTGTACCCTCATACTCAGATTGGGAAAATGTGCGTTTGTTATGTGATTATTTGGATTCATTTTACACTGTTACAACTGCAGTTTCTGGTTCTCAGTATGCTACTTCAGTTGAGTTTGTTTCCCATTTGAGTAATATTGATGTTGTCATAAAAATGATGCTTGATTCTACTGATGTTGATACGAAAAAGATTGGGTCTACTATGCATGAGAAGTTCAATAAGTACTAGGGAGATCCGCTCAAAATGAATAAGGTTGTTTTTATGCGTGTTGCTATGGATCCTAGGTGTAAGATGAAATATCTTACTTACATACTTCCCAAGATATATGAAGACACCATTGGTGAGGAATTAAGTGAGGATGTGGAGAAAGAAATGAAAAGAATGTTCCATGATTATAAGAGGTTATATGAAAGTGGTAATTCATCAGTAGCTTCTTCCACTACTTCTATTACTTCAGAGAAAGAGGTTTAGAGTTTTGAATCGACTGGTTATAGTAGTGCAATGAACAGAGTAAAAGCTACAAGAATTAATCGGGAGAAAGAGTACAAGAAAATGAGTTCCACTGCTACACATGTGGTTACTACAGAATTGGAGAATTATCTCAGTGAGAATGTTCATCAATATACAAGTGGCTTTAAAGTATTAACTTGGTGGGAGATAACAAATCCAGATTTCCTATACTTTCTCAGATGGCACGTGATTTACTTGTTGTACCACTTTCCACTGTGGCTTCAGAGTCAACTTTTAGTTCTGGTGGTAGAATTTTGGATTCTTTTAGGATTTCTTTGACACCTAAAATAGTGTAGGCACTAATTTGTACTCAAGACTGGCTACGGTGTGATGAGTCATCCATGACTGTTGAAGAAGATGTGGTAGAGCTTAATGAATTGGAAGAAGGTAATATATTTTCTTTTTAACATATATTTTTCAACATAATGATTGTTATTCTAACGTATGTTATTTGTTATAGGATGGGATGATTTGAGAAAGGAATGCTCCTTTTTCGATACTATGTGATTGATTCTCATCTTGTCCAAATTGATTTTTTATTGAGAATTAAGAGGTGAGACATTATCCTATAATTAAAAAGTAGAGATTAACAATATTCAAAGTGAATTTTTAATTTTTATTATTGTAATTTTTAACACTTTAAATTTATCATCTAAATTGCAGATTTTCTCATGTTTGAGGATGGCATATGGATAATACTTGATATTTGGTGATCGTGATCAAGTCACTTATTCTCTTGGTATTTAAAGACAATGGCGGAACTATTTATATTTTGGAAGGATTTTGTTGATGGATGATGATGTTTGTACTTTAATATTATGTTGGTTGATTCAAGTGCACTTATTCTCTTGGTATTTAAAGACAATGGCAGAACTATTTATATTTTGGAAGGATTTTGTTGATGGATGATGATGTTTGTACTTTAATATTATGTTGGTTGATACTTGATATTTTGATTATCGTTATTCATGATCCATTATCTATATTATTTTATAATTTTGTGCTAGGAAATTTTGCTCGATTACAAATAAAATGTTGCCAATTTTTTTTTAAATTCACTTGAATACATAACTGTGATTCTACATAATTAATGCCATGAAGGTGATGACACCTAAAAAAATGAAAAATTAACTACCGTTATTTACCTTAAAAAATGAAAAGTAAAATGAAAATAGTGTTACCTTGTTCATGTTAGTATGTTACCACCTCTTTGTCAAAGCATTGTTACTCAATGATTGCTTTGCTCATTGATTTAAAATTTGGCTTATAACTCATAAAATATTTGATCAACATTAATTTGGATGGATTTTAGAAAAGACACAATATTTATATTATAATTTCTTATTGTACATCATATTTCACATTTGATATAAGTTTATAATTTATATCACAAACTCATAATTATTAATTATTATGACATTGATATCTCATATGAAAGTATAAAATCATTAACTAGTATGACATTGGTTTAGACTATATAATATGATTTATCGGAATTTGTAAACTTGATTCATTAAATCAGTTAATCTCACAAACTTTCAACGAAATGAAGCGCTATACATTACCATAAATTAAAATGAATTACCCTAACAAACATCTTCATTAAATTTTGAGAAATATCTAAATTACTTCTTGTTGGTGGCATGTTGCCTTGTTGGATATTTAAATTGCTATTTATCAGTTGCCCCTTACAATTCATTATGGCGGTATTTTACAATAATTTTGCATACTTACTATACTTTTTAGTTATTATCTATACTAATTACTAATATAATTATATGATAGGTGTCCTTTAGCTGCTGCATTTTAGAGCATATTTGTGGCAAATCTCACGGGTATGTGCTAGTTTTTGTAAGATAAATACAGGTTTTAGGAAGAAGAACAATTAGAGAAAGCAGGATGCAAAAGAGGAAGAAAAGAGCAGTCCAGCCCAAAGAAGAGAAGGAAGCCCAATGAAGAAAAGAGCAGTCCAGCCCGCAAAGAGCAATTAGAATGGAATTCGGATTCTTTAATTACCAGCATTAGTGGTGCGCATGGAAGAAGGAATTGTTTCCTAATACATTTATCCTTCTTTGTTTTGGAGATTATTTTTAGTAGTATCCTACATGGAAAAAGAGTTTTAGTAGTTTACTATTTTTGAATTAGTTTCTACTCTCCATTCTACACCTATTTATAGGGATGGAAGGGAGAGGAGAAAAACACGTTTTTGAGTAGAATTTTATCTCATATTTTCGCTTCTAGTTCAGAGTAAGTAGCAGTAGTTTTCTATTTCGGCGATTTGAGAAATTCTGTCCAGGAGAGGTTCCGTTAGCCCTAACGGGCGGTAACTTACTCAGGGGATTGTTTTCAGATCATAATTCAAGTAGTTATTCCTTATTTATTTTATTCTTTTCAATTATTTTCAGTATGAATCGTAAATTAATTATGCGCATAGTTAGTTTAAATATGAGTAGCTAAATTATACATTCCAGTATAATGTAATAGCAATTAATCCGGGCATGTTATGAAACCGAATTGCTCTTAAACTTAAATTGCATGTGTTCCTTTTTATTCTCTGCTCATAACTTTGATTACTGATATTTAATTAAGATTGATCACCTTAGTTGAATTAGGTAGAGCCAATTAATTCCTAGTTAAATAACATAATATTTATTGGGCAAGATTAATTAGTGGTAAAGTTACATTCAGGTAATAGAGAATAAAGGGTTAGTAATTCTTAGATGTTAATTCAATAAGAATAACTAAAATCGGGTTTCCCTAAATCTTAAGGCTGTTAACTTGGTTAATAGGTGTCGATGCCTTACGGCCTGTTCCTTGTTAATTAGAGTAGCAATTATGTCTGTGCGGATTCACGGTAATTGTCGATAAAGTAAGGGGAGATTGGGTTATGTCTGTGCGGATTCACGGTAATCTATAACTGGTTGATGACATGCTATTTAATATATTATTGAGTTGATGATTAACATGCACGTGATTATTGTGATTTACATATTGCTGGAATATTTTATTACATTGATTAAACTCTCGTTCTTGATTTAAGTTGTTATTTAGTTTTCACTACTCTTTTGAAAAGTCTCTCTGAGCAAACTAAGGTGGTTGCAAACCAAAATTGTTTGGAATAAATCAGTTTTTGTGATTTTAAGCACTCCGTTCCCTGTGGAATCGACCCTGCTATCATTGTGCTACTTATAGCTATTTGTTGCAGGTTTATACAGTACTTTTACTGGATTTGATAGGGCTAACGACGGTCTTATCAGTAATCTACAATTAAATTTGACTTTTACAATTGTATAGTTACCATATGAATGGAAGACTTGGAAGTTATAGAAACATGAATGAGTGCTGTGAAACAAAACAAACTATTTTATTATGTGTTGTACATATGTGTTATTAATGTACTATTTTAGTGGAACTAGTAATGTATAATTAAGTGTAACAAGAAATATTGGTATCTATTTTATAGATTCAATTTTTGAAATATTATAAATAATAACCAATTAAAGTAATGTAGTAAGTAGTATAAAGGGTAGTACCGGTTTACTACCAGTTTTACCGGGCTAATGGTTTTTATCGGGTTAACGGTTTTTACCGGGTTACCGGTAAACCGACAAACCGGTATAAAAAATTATTACCGGTTTAACCGGTAATGAAAAAATGCCAACCGAAAACCGCCTTGACAAACCGGTCAAAACCGGGAACCCGAAACCGTTAAAACCGGTAAACCAAAACCCGGTTCGGTTCGGTTCGGTTCCGATTCGGTTTTCGGTTGCCCGGTTTTCTTGAACAGCCCTAACTGTAATTAGAGACATAGGATATGAGGCCCGTTTTGAAGGTACAAGCTCGGAGCCAAAGTGAGGACACGCTACTCTTCGGCATTAATTGGGTTGACACTCATTGGTAACTAATTGACGAAAGTTAGAAGGTGAAGAGTTTTTTTTTTCTCCTTCTGAAAACCAAAGACTACTACGCCCTCCGTCCTATTGAAAAAATCTACTTTGTATTACTAAAAACAGTAATACAAAGTAAACTCTTTGAGTGAGACAGAGAGTATTATTTATATGTGTATATGTTTATTGAAGGGACATAGTCAGAGTTTTTGCCATGATGTGTACGCTACTACTTCCGATTCATTTAAATATTTTCTTCACATTTAGAATGATGGGCCATTCAGAAACAAGTTAATTGCAGTTTAGAACACCAATAAATTAATTGCAGTTTTTAGTTAATTAAAGAAACAAGTTAGAACTTGAAGAGTTTTTTTTTTTTTTTTTTTTTTTTTTTTTTTTTTTTCTGAAAACCAAAGACTTTACTATTTTATATGTGGACATATATAGTCAGAGCTTTTGCCATGTACGCAAATCCTTCCGATTTGAATGTTTTCTTTATATTACAAATATTAAAATGAGTCCCAATTAAATTACGTAACATTTTTCTACAATTTCCTGAATCTCTACTTGGTGCTTCAAATTTCCTGAATCCCCAACTTTTGCAAGCAAATAAGTTGAGAGTTAGGACATCCAGCTCTTTTTCGGCCAAAACTGTATACCAGGGGTGATAACGAGCCGAGCCGAGCAGAGCCGAGGTTTGACGTGTTCATTTATTGTTCATTTATTTATCGAGCTTAAAATCTTGTTCATGTTCCTTTATTTATTAATCGAGCCGAGCCGAGTCGAGCTTTGACGTGTTCATTTATTTATTGAGCTTAAAATTTTGTTTGTGTTCGTTTATTTATTAATCAAGTCGAGCCGAGCTTGTTCATGTTCGTTCTTAGCCCTAAGTGTCATGCTCATCTATTTATAAGGACTTTTCCTCCCAAATCTTCTCTCATTTTCGATGTGGGATTGGGTGAAATTCACCTCAAAATTGTGAAATAAAATAAGTTTGGCTTTGTGAAGATTCTAACCCTAGTTCCCTTACTTCTCCTTTTGATGTCTAACCACTGCACCAAATTTATTTTCATGTTATATGTATGAATGATAAATTATATATGTATTTTATCCTTCTTAAAAATTGTTTTTTCTTATCGAGCTGTTCACGAACGTAATCGATCCGAGCTCCCTTTTGTTTATTTATTGTTCGTTTATTAATCGAGCCTAAAATTTTGTTCGTGTTCGTTTATTAATAAATAAACGATCTCAAACCGAGCTTTTAACGAGTCGATCCCGAGCTTGTTCGTGAACATTCGTGTTCGTTCTCAGCCCTATATACCATTATTAAAATGACATTTTTTTATAGGTTTAATCACTATTTATCCCCTGCGTCATTGGCTTTTGACTATTTGTCCTCTCGTATTTTTAAAACTAAATAGTTGCCCCCGGTGTTTCTAAAATTAACTGTTTGTCCCCCTCTTACCAGTCAAACAATAAAAATCCCTGAAAAGACAAAAATACCCTTTTCGAATGCACACATCACACTCTCAGGTTTAATTAAAAAAAATTTCAGATGAATTTACCCCAAGCATTAACTGCATACTACTTAAGAAAGACAAAAAATAGGTGAAGATTTCTCCGATACACAATCGCCGTCGTACTATTCCCACTCCAAACTGCTGCCGCTTCTCCAGAGTCGAGCCGTGAACTCTATTATCGCCGATGCTGCACTTTTCTCGCTCTAATCGCTGTTCTCACAAAGAACCTGCTGACATTGCCGTTTCTCTGGAGCTGAGCGTTTTTCCCAGGAAAAAATTTATCACCGGGAAAAAATTTATCGCCGGCCATTTTTCCTAGCATCAAAGCTTGGGGGTATACTTGTCTTAAATTTTTTACTTAAACCTGAGAGTGTGATGTCAGCATTCTAGAGGGGTATTTTTGTCTTTTCTGGAAATTTAATGGTTTGATTGATAACTAGAAAATCTTGTGACGTGGCTGAAAATCCAACCCTTGATGTAACTAGGGTTTCAGCCATGATGCATGATTTCTAGAACGAAATCTTTTTGGAAAGGGGCATGTTATTTGCAGGTACCATTTTACTAAACACATGACACTTTTTAAAATTTTAAGTGGTGAAAAGACAAATATACCCTTGATAGTTTCTAACTTTAAAAAAATAAAATTTACCCAACTTTTTTAACTTAGGGAAAATCGCCCATGCCAAGCCAGGCTATTTTCCCTGAGAAAATCGCCTAGGCTAGGCGATTTTTTCTGGGAAAATCGCCCAGACCAAGCGATTTTCCCAGATAAAATCGCCCAGGCCAGGTGATTTTCCCTAAAAAAATCGATTTTTCGAAAATTTAGTGGTCTTTCGCCGGAAAAACGATTTTCCGACGAATGACCGGGAAAACCTGAAAAAAACGCCGTCTTGTGGCGTTTTTTTTAGGGAAAATCGCCACAGGACACCGATTTTGTAGATAAAATCGCCTGGACTGGGCAATTTTCCCAGAGAAAATCGCCCCGACCAGGCAATTTTCCCAGAGAAAATCACCTAGTGAAAATCGCCCAGCCAGTCCAGGCGATTTTCCTAGATTTAAAAAAGTTGGGTAATTTTTTTATAAAGTTAGAAACTATAAAGGGCAAATATGTAAATTTACGTATAAAAATTTTAAAAAGTGGCCTACGAATAGTAAAAGGTGGCCTGCTGATAACAATTCCGTTTGGATGGAAAATGGAAAATTAAGAGTGTCAAGATTCTTCAAGATTTGATTAATTGCGAAATATAAGATTTTCAAAAAAAATCAAGAACTTCCAGAAAAATCTCTTTAAAGTCCAAGAATCTTCCATTGTCTTCAAGAACTTCAAGAAACAGCCAATTTCTTCATGTCGGAATGGTTGTAGGTGTCTCTCCTTCAAGAATTGTAAGTAGAGTGACGCTTTTGACCTTCTCGACTTTGTTCTCCAAGGCGTTGCCTTCAATAATCACTTGGGCTTCTCTTGCACAAGTATGAACCAAGTTATCAAGGTCTTTGATAAAACCGTTGTTAGACTACCAAAATGCAGTAAAAGTACTGCTTAATCCTGCAATAGAATTGCTTTACGTAGCACAGTAAAGACAAGGTCGATCCACAGGAAACAGTGATTAAAATTCCTACTCCTACTAATTTCGTAACAGATTTGATTAGTAATCGCCCTTGTGTCTCTTACGAGACCTTGAATTGTCACTTTTATGGAATTAAAACTAGACTTACGAAACTGATAAATTAATCCAATTAACGAAGCATTCCAGCATCATGTAAATAACATTAATCTCATGCATATAATCATAAACACTTCAAGAAATCAAATAGCATAGCATCGGTCAGTTATAGGTTACCGTGGGCTCCGTACGACATAACCCAATCCCCCCTTAATGTGTTGGTAATCATAGTGGGCTCCTTACGTCATGATTACTTCTCTAGCTTAATCTAATTAGCAGACCGTGGGCTACCTATGATACCTTATTAATTAAATTAATAGCATTAATTACTAGGGGAACATGACACTAAAAATTCTTATTGGGTTAACTTTAAGAATTATTACCCAATTATCCTGTATTACTCGACGGTAATTTTGTCACTAATTGATACTACTGGATTTCCCAAGTTGATTAGACTTAATTAAATTCTAGTATTGAAATCTATGTTCACAGGATAAATGGAAACACATGCGATTCAACGGAATTAAACCTCAAGTTTCATATATGCATGGATTAACGTTCTTGACATAATGTTGGAATTAGATATTTAGCTACTCATGATTTCATAAACTAAACACAGAATTATTAAAAAAGCCATATAGGAAACAGAGATCATAAAAAGGAATTGAAAGAAAATACTTGTATTGATGTGCTGGAAAAAAAAACCTCGGACTACTTTCTATTTGGGCAAATTGAAGCCTCCAAGGAAATACTCCAGAACAGCACAAGAAAAACTTAATACTGTATCTCTCTGAACTCCGAACTATGAAAACGTAAAACTCGGTAAACAAACGAGAGAGATATTCCTACACCAATTCTATCCATATATAATGTGTAGAATAGGTGTTACAAAAGGAAACCAACTAAACGCCTCTTCAAAGTAGGAAACTACTTTTAATGAGGAATTAGAATTAGAATAGGAAACAAAGTAACTACTTGTGCTGGAAGTAATTTCAGATTAGGTAACTCCTTGGCTTCTCCTCCAAGAATTTGATCAAAAACAAATCCAAAGCATAATAGGAAATTACTTCCTACTTCTGCCATAAGCTATCATCAAACATGGAAACATAGTTCCTTCCAAATATTTGCTTCCAATGGAATCATCAAATTAGGCAATTTAATTATTCCTTGGGCTTTTCTCTTCACACATTTGGTCACACCCATTGTGATTGGGTAATTTCGCAGATCAATAGTCCAAAATATCCGCCTATGCAAGTCTTAAGTGCTAAGAAGCGCACTTTCTACTTCTCAGCGTATTGCTGCTAAACCATCCATTTGGGCAAATGGACCTTTGTTTCAACTCTCTTTTGCAATCTTTCTTCTTACACTGCCTTGTCTCCAAAACTTGTAATTATCGCTACAAAACAGGGCACATACCCGTGAGAATTGCCAAGAAAGTATCTAGAAATAAATAACTAAAAGACACCCATCAGTCTTCCCTCAACTTCCTTCTCAGCTACGTCATTGGTGCAGTGATGATATTTACAAGTTGGTCTCTTTGATGTGGACTTGGATCTATCGTGAAGCATTGTTGGGTCTCTGTGCAGCACTCGGACTTCCTCAGTTTCAGTAGTGGACTCACTTGCTTGCGGACTTGTAGTGGACTAGGAATGCCCTCATCACACACTGTATCTGGTTTGAGTTTGAGATCAAATTCTCAACACTAGTACATCCTAAAGAAAACAGTTTCTTGGAATTCCAAACAATTACTCCTTCCATTTTTTTTTAATAAAAGAGTCCACTTTCAAAATTTTCACTTATCCTACCCTTACTAATATATTAATGTGTGATCCACAATTAGTCCATACTTAAAAAATAACGATATGAATGGAACAAATAGTGTCGAATTAACTATTTTAGGTGTTGTACCTTAACAGTCATAATAAGTTTTACATTAGCCAAAGTGAACTCTTCTAATGGAACGAAGAAAGTATAATTTTAGAAATGAAATATGCAAGTTAATAATTTATATACTGCAAAATCACAGTTTTGATCCTTCTTGTATACTCTCGTTACACTTTTGGTCTCTCTTCTATGCCTCGTTGCACTTTTGGTCCCTCTTCTTTTACGTTTTGACACTTTTAGTCCCTATGACCTGCTATAGCCAGTTTTGTAGATTATTTTGGAATAAAATATAATTTTAAAATTTACACAATCACCTCCAAAATAACTTACAAAATTTGTTACAGAAGGTCATGGGGATTAAAAGTGTCAAAATATGAAATTCGTAAAGTAGAGTGGATGTATACTTATTATAGTAGTTTGATTAAAAAAACTATATACTTAATTTAGGATAGTGATCATTATTATTAGAAACTCACTCGATCTGGAATTCTTTTAAGTTAAATGTTGACGGTTTTGTTTGGAGCAACCTAGGTTCGACAGGAGGAAATTTCTTGTTTTAGAACCGTGAGGGAGAGTTGGTCTATGCTCTCAATCTGTTTTTTTCTTCTGGGACAAAGATAAATATGCATGCATGTAGAGGCGGTAGGGGTGACCAGGGTTCTAAAACCGTAGGTTCTCGGTTTCAAAAAAGATAGAACATGAACTAAACTGTTCATATGACGATTCCGGTTCTGGTTTCAAATTCGGTTACGATTTTGAATTTGGTTTCGGTTTAAGACGGTTCCAAATTCAAAATTATTAATATCAACTCAAGTAGATCATTAATCAAAAAATTATATATAGCATAAAGACATGAAATACTTGAATTTTTTTATATGATTTTAATAGCAAATGAAATTAATTTAAAGAAAAATAATATTCATGCTCACAAGATTCTCATTTAGAAAGAAATTACACTAATAATAATTCATTGAATTAGCAATTTGAATACATTCAATGAAAAATATTATTAAAATAAAATAAATATACATAGAAAATATTAAAAATAAGAATATAAATCATATTTATAAATAAATAAAATATTATTACATGGTTCTGAACCGTCGATTAATTCTTAAAAATTAAGAACTTAAATTGAATAGCAAGGCACGATTTTGGTTATTATTCCAAGAACCGTTCCCCACAATTACGGTTTTGGAACCGAAACTGCCGATTTGGTTTCGATTTGGTTCCGGTTTTACCGTGGTCACCCCTATGTAGATTTTGCTGTTATTTTACACATTTAGCAACTCTTAGCAGGGCCGGCCCTGCCAGTGTCTCACATGAGCCACCGTGCAGGGCCCCCAATTTTATGGGGCCCTCAGGCCCCATAAATTATTATTATTATTATATATTATTAATTTATTAAATATATGTTTTATAATATTTACTTTAATTACTCTATTAACCGAATGTAAATTTATCGTCATTCACTCACCTTTATTTTCTGTGAAATTATATATATATATATATATATCTATATTATTTAGAATTGTTTTGTGACTTAATTATTTATATTTTTTTGTTGTTGAAATATTTTAATTTTGAAGGCCTTATTAATGAATACTCCCCCGGGGTGAAAGCTTTCTAAGAGTTGTGTCGTACCAAACTCTATCGAGTAAGCGTTCTATCAGAAAAATCCGATCTCAAAATACACAACACAGTAATGGAGCTCAAGATAAACCAATTAAAATAGTTAATTTGCCACATTTTATTCTAATTATGTCTTTAGATTTTATACGTGAGTTAATTATAGATTGTAAATTATTATATTAGTAAGGGTAACAAGAGTAAACAATTTGTAAGTAGACTCTTCTATTCGAACAAAAAAAAAATTGAAAATAGACTTTTCTAATGGAAGATGGAGGGTATTAAAAAAAAGGAACCGGTTCGAAAATATAAATTTGGGTTCTTTTATATTATCGTAAGTGTAAAACAAGAAAATATAAATTTGGGTTCTTTTATATTATCGTAAATGTAAAACAATATATATTATTTTACATTTACCATAATATAAAATGCCCAAATTTATATTTTAGAACAGGGCCCTTTTTTTAGTAGGAACCGCCCTGACTCTAAGGTACTAGTAGTATCACTGAGAGGGAAAGATGCATCCTTGGAAAAATTTTGCACTTGGTCACTCATATTCGACAACTTCTAGCTACAAATGGTTGAGTTGGTTCAAAATGATCGGAAAAGCAATTCGGTAGCTGATTTTCTTGCCAAGATGGGAAGAAATGGCAACCAAATATTTTTCTCAAGCACCATGACTTTTCCAGTTCGTCTCCAAAGCACATGCACTACAGTCAGAGGGACGACAGATTTCCTATCTACCTAGATAGCATTATTTGTTTCTCAAAACTTTTTCTTTAAATTGTAATTTTTTAAATTTTTTAAAACTAAAGCCTTTTGCATACTATCATTGTAGACCTCAACTATTTGATCAGCTGTTTGCATACTCTCTTCGGTCAAATTAATTATTTGTGTAATAATTAATCAGAATTGTTATTTGCAGTGATAATTTTACTATTTACAGTAACATTTTTCTGTGAAAAGTCTATAATGCCCCTTAAGTTTAAAAAAAAAAAAAAAATCCTTTTCAATCTAATTATGGCCGATAGTCACGGGGACAATGCATATTACATGGTAAATAAATAATCTATACATTTTTTGTACGTAAAATTAGTTTTTTAACAAAAAAAAAATAATAATAATCTCTACATTTTTCATGTTGAATTGGGTTTCTTCCAAAATACCGCTCAAAGTGGGCGGTATTTTGGATCAAAATACCGCCCAACGGTGGGCGGTATTTTGAATCAAAATACTGCCCGCTTTGGGCGGTATTTTGATTCAAAAGTGGGCAGTATTTTGAACTTTTGGGTGGTATTTTGATTCAAATGGTATTTTGATTCAAAATACTGCCCAAAGTGGGCGGTATTATGAATCAAAATACTGCCCACTTTGGGGGGTATTTTGACTCAAAATACCGACCAAAGTGGGTGGTATTTTGGTAATGTTCCTGCAAATAGAGAGTGGGATTTTGGAATATATTTTTGTCAATGACGAGATTTTTGGCAAAATATTTTTGTCAATCGCGGGCCAATCGGGATTTTTTTCTGTTAACAAACAAACTTTACGTAAAAAAAATGTACAGATTATTTACTTACCGTGTAATATGAAAAATATATAAAAAAATTTTTTTAGCTAAAGGGCAAAATAGACTTTTTACAAGAAAATGTTACTACAAATAGTAAAATTGTCACTGCAAATAGTATGCCCCTGATTAAAAAAGAGTTACCGCATATATACCTCAACTATTTGTTTCGCTGTTTCCCAATATATTTTTAAAAATATTTTACTACGTATATATATGGCCAGCTGGCAGCTGGTGTTAACACCCGTCTATCATAATTTTCATTGCAGGAAAAAAAAAAAAAAAAAAAAGAGCGAGAACGAGTATGTACATACAACATTTTTTTAATTTTTTGTTTCCCCTTCTTTTTAAACAGATTGGTGACAATAAGGTCTAACTAAGGAACTATCAACCGGGAGAGTATGTAGAAATTCTATTTTTGGTCTTTGATAATTTCTAGTTGCATTTGTTTTGTTCCTTGATTATCCATGACACATTATTTTGAAACCATGTAAAATTAAAATAAATCAATTTGTCACATACACGATTTAATTTTCAAGTTGAGTACTGGCTAGCTATAGCCTTCATTTTACAAGAATAACTAATAGAATATGGATGCATCGCATGCTTATAAAAAGAGCAGTCATCTCAAGCTAGAAAAGCACACAACTCCAATATCTTTTGAGTTTAAAATTTTACTACACAAAAGATCGATCTGGTTATAATCATGGAAGCCTATGAATCTCAGATCAAGAATCTGAATGATCAGATTGCGGCTTTGACTGCAAAAGTGGAGGCTCTGCAATCCACCATCGAAATCGACATCGGTAAGATTATTGTCTCGTCTTGCCAGGTACCGGTGGTTCAAGAAGCCATCGGAAAAGGGTTGCTCCGTTGGGCGAGTGCAGAAGGATCTGATTTACGGGATCTCGCGCACTGGAAATCATTGCTCGACAGTTCAAAACACAATTATTATGGCGGAGGCTATAATCTTCAAGCTGCAATCATCGGTCATCCTACCGGACATGGAATCGACATAACCATTCCCACAACTGTTGACGACCTGGAGTTTTCTAAAATCAGAAATGCACCTGACAATAACGATATTGTAGTAACATCAAGTTGAAGAACTTCTTTCACTCATCCACAATATTGTGTCTAAGTCGTTGGAGTGCTTTCATTTGTCCTGGTGATCGTGTCAGTTTTAATTATTGTGTGAATCGTGAAGCACTTTCATTACGTTTTTGCATTCTCCTGTCCCGTTAAAAGAGTCTAGTACTACAACTATTTATGAGTTTGTAGTTATAACTCAAAATATGACTCTTTATATAGGATGTAGGGTTGTCGCTCTTGTCTATCTGTCTGCCTTGTATTTCAAACTTTCAGTGTCAGCAAAAGAATAAGATTGTTGTTTTGTGTTTCTGTATATATTGTTATAGTACGTACGTATATATATGCCTTAATTGGATTCTGGCAATGAGATTTAACTTTGAAGAGGAGGACCTGCATACACCTAATGACCTAATTATGAATCTGTTTCTAATAGAAAAACTTGTCAAAGTTTGACTTTTTGAGACAGTAATTTTGTTTCTAAAATTGACATGCACACTTTTATTAATAAGTAATAATATTAAACTAAAATTGATATACAAATTTTCTTCCTATAAGCACAGGAGGGACGCTTATTAAGATCCATATAAACTCCACTGGGAAGAAAAAACATGAAAATATTAAAAGTAAATAAAACTATTTCCACCAACTGCCACTATGAGAGAGGGAGAAGAAAACGATAAAAAGAGTGACGACTAGGCCTATGAGAGGAGAAGAGATAAGGGATTGTTGAGAGCACTGCTAAACGCAGGGAAGAAAGTGCTAAACGCAAAGAAAAAGATATAGTATTTTCAAATTATATCCAAAATACCCCCACCCCTAATCAGCCAATAATTCACCAAAACCCACCCTTAGGCCGCCTTACCCCCAACCATAGGGTTAGGCAATCTAAATTAATATCTATAAGATATTCATTTTTTAATATTTTTTTTTATATCTACTACTTAATACTATATAGATAGGCTAGCCTACTTTTAGATTAGTTAAAAAGTCATGGGTCGATACTTAATTTTTGCAAATGTATTTTGCACATTTCATACATTAAGATAAGGTTTATTATGTCAATCTTATACAATTTTCATATACTTTTAATAAATGGTCACCATACCCATCCACTCCACCTAGTTAATTACTCCAAAATATATGCATTCTTTAAAATTTTTTTTTTTTTTAAGGTAATTTGATATCTATTCATTCTTAGTAGTGTAGTGTGATATATGATAATAAATATTTTAACACATTTTAGTTAATTATAAATAAATACCACATCAACATCAATTCATCAAAAAGAAAGAAATATTTGAGGAAGGCAATAATCACCAGTCCGAATAAGATGATAATTATTAACTACCTAATATTCTTTTCGAATATTTGACTATAATGATTTGGACATCTAAATTTAGAGAATTGATGATAACAACTGAATTGTTTTATGGTTTTTTTTTTCCAACCCCAATCGTCATCAGAGTTGGCCATCCACAACAAAATTTGAAATGAAATTCTCAACCAGTACAATAATTCCTTTATTTTCCTAATTTACCCTTAATCGGTCAAATCACTAACTCTATCCTCATCCCACCTTTATTTTCTCTTAAACCCATAGTTTATTCTTTCTCAATAGCATTTGCTTCTTTCTTCTTCATTCTTTTATGTCTATCTCCATATTTCTCGTCACCGACTCACTCATTTTTCTGGTTTAGAGTTTAAATGATACTCCCATGAATGATTGACTCGAATTCCATGGTCACGAGAATAAATGAGGACGAAAGACTTCAAACTCAATTTAAACTAATTTACAAGGAGTCACTACAAGAAAAGTGACCTATTGCGACATTTTTTCATGCGACATTACACTAAGGGTCATAAATATACCACACTTATGCATTTGTGACGTTTATTTGTGACACTATTGCATCATTTAATTACTGCATCACGATTTTGTGACATAGACGTGGCACTGAATTTGGTGCCTCAAAATTGCTACAGTTTTTTTGCGACACTTCAATAAAATGCCAAAATTATACGACACAATTATAATTTTGTCTAAAAATTGCGGCACAATTACGTCATATTGTTAGCATGCCACAAATTGGTGGCATAATTGCGCCATTTTCATTAAATGAATTAAATTTGCTACAAAAAATTCGTGACAGTTTGATATAGTATTCTAAATTAGCGGCACAATTGCGTCATATTGTTACCATGTCATAATTTCGTGGCATAATTATGTCATTTTAATTTAATGATTTAAATTTGCGACAAAAAATTTGTGACACTTTGATATAGTGATCCAAATTAGCGGTACAATTGCGTCATATTGTTAGCATGTCACAAATTGGTGGCATAATTGCGTCATTTAATTTAATGACTTAAATTGGTGACAAAAAATTTGTGACACTTTGATAGAGTGATCTAAATTAGCTACTCAAATTCATTTATGACGCAAAATTGTGTTTTAATTGCAGCACACTACAAGTGTATATATTGCAATTTCATGTAAAATTCGCATTAACTATTTATTAAGAAAACAAGCATCCCTCTTATTTATTAAATTCACAAACTTTCAAACTCAAAGAAATGGTGAAATCAATGCACGGAGATTTGGGGTCCTTTTCGTACTCCAAATTCAAAGACTGTGTAATTGTATGAATTTTCCAGATTTAAAGGCTGGTGGAGCCTTAAATTTATTTACTACTACATATTATATATATTAAATACATACAACTAGGATTAAAGCAACCTTTTTTAATTCAGGATAAAAACAAAACATGACCTAATATGAAGGAACATCAATTAGTTACACCTTATTTTGAAAATTATTCCAAGCACTTGTGGATCCTTTTTTGTTTTTTTTTTTTTTTTTTTACAACACTGCAATGATATGCATTAAATTAATGCTTCAATGATATTCAACACTTCAATGATATGCATTAAATTAATAGTAGATGCATTATTTGAATTTCTTCCCACATATTTGTGACTTTCTTGTGCGACATTGCAAGTATATGTCGTAGGGAGAGTAATACATTTAGAGCAACTCTTTACCACTATTTGGCAATCCTCATTAATGTAAACTTTTAAAAATCCTTTGGTCAATAAAACATCCATAGTTTCAAGAATAACCCTTGCTTCAACTTATAATGTGAGAATACAATGATACAGTCATTTTAATAATATTACATAGGTTTGCTATTTTAGTAGAGTTCAAATTAAAAAGCTATAATTTTTTATTTTTATTCATAAACCCATTGGACTAAGTCTGAGCACAACAAGCTAAAGTTAATAACTGCACAAGCCTAGAATTTTTCTACATCTTTCATTAGAGCAAATACTCTTAAATGGGAACCTAGATTGACTTAGCAGAAACAAGCTTCTGCAAATCCAAAGTAATAAGTTCTTGTAAAATAGATTAAACAGAAGCTGCACAATACAAAATCATCACATTTGGAAAGAACATCTCTCCACCATGTCACACAGTACATGAGATCTATAAATAAAAAACCATCTAACACTAAGCAAAGAAGAAATCTCTAACCAAGTAGAGTAGGGACATTGTTCCTATCTCCATCAAATACAATCTAGAAGGCGACAAATGCTTGTTCTATATCAGCCTCGGCAAGCAAAAGCTGGCCTTTAAAAGAACATACATCAAATGTTTCAATACCATAAGAGATTGAGCTAAATTAGCTGGATTTCTTTTTTGTGAAAGAAAAATATCGCAGCACAAACGTGAAATAAGTCTTATCGCCTAATAATTGATGATAACTATATTCACAGAATAAAGCGGTTCAAAAACTGGATCAACTATGCTGGAGAAAGGCTACTACTTCCTAGTTCTGGGCACAATATCAAGGCTAAGCCAAATAAAGGCATAACAATCAACTATATACAGGGCATCCTATTACTAAACCTTTAAATTTAAGCCAGAATAGTGAATACTTTTAGGCCCAACCGCCCAGAGAAGCAGAGCTTTGGTTCGGCAACCAGTGTAGTTACACTCCTCCATTTATGCCAAGAATTAAGACTAGTAGGTCCGTGCAACTTGATATCATCTCTGATTTTAGTGAGGGAAAGCAGTTGCAAAAAGTATCAGCTCCATTAAAATCAACTGCTTCTGATAGTGCCAAGGAGTCATCTTTGGAACTGGAGAAGGGAACAAGGCTCCAGGCCGAAGAAGTCATGACTCCTGAAGTTAAGGAGGATGCGATTTCGAAAGAGCATAAAGAAGAAATGACTGCTGAAGTTTAGGATGCTATTTCGAAAGAGCATAAAGAAGATCATGTTGTCAGTCTTGTATTAGACGAGAAGATATCATCTGTCCAAGTGAAAGCAGAAGTTTGCACTCCAGCCCCACAAATGAAATCTGGAAGGGATAAAAACCTGCAGCAGACAGCAAAGAAAATTGCCAGTTTGCTAAAGAATCCTTTAGCATTGACGTCAAAATATCAGCCTCAACAATCACAAACAAAAGCCATTAAGGGACAAAAATAAGAAAATAACTGTAGAAACTCCTAAATTCGCTCAGGAAAATCAAGCCATAAAGTGGCAAAAATTAGGAGGAAAATCCAGGCAGATACTGAATGTCAAGCCCCAAATATTGCCCCCTAAAACAAGGGATGGCCTCATTAGCAGCAATTCCAACTTATGCTCAGCAACTGCTAAAACTAGCAAGGAGGACATAAAGCTTAATGTTCGAGAACCTGCTGCCCCATTTGTTTCCATGGAAGAAATGATGAGGAAGTTTCAGACTAACATAAGGGAGATGTCCCTGTGTCGAATGAGCGATTCGCTTGCACATGATGATGTTACTGGAATAATAATGCAGAGGAAGACCAAGCTCACATTGACCAGGCCAAAGGAACCTGAGTTTGAAACAGCTCAGCGGGTTCGTTCAGTAAAAGTAAAGAGTTCTGCAGAGCTGGAGGAGGAAATGATGGCTAAAATTCCCAAGTTTAAGGCTAGGCCACTGAATAAAAAGATTGAGGAAGCTTCACCTGCATTGCCAAGAAAAAGCACACCACAACTTCCTGAGTTTAAGGAGTTCCACCTTCAGACAATGACAAGAGCCAATCAGAATGTAGACACATCTTCTGTAGTTTCTGTAGAATCTTCTCAGAGCCATCAATGGAAGCCACATCTCACAGCACCAAACTCACATGTTCTTCGAACATCACTGAGGGCACGACCGCTCAGTGTCAAAAGTTATGAAGAACTGGAAAAGGAAGAACTTGAAAAGGCTCCCAAGTTTAAGGCAAGGCCTTTGGACATATTTCAGAGTAAAGGTCATATGGGGATGTTCTGCAACACAAAAAAGCATATAACTATTCCTCAAGAATTCCATTTTGCCATAGATGAAAGGATTCCACCTCCAACCCATGTTGCTGACATGTTTGACAAGCTGTCAATTAGATCGGAACCTCAGCATGAAAAACCACTTATTCCTAGAAACACTATCCCTAAACCTTTCCGCTTGTAGACTGAGGAAAGAGGAGCAGAGAAAGAGAAGAAATTGGTCACTATTGCAGAAAGAGTGGGAACTGGAACACGCTAGGATTCCCAAAGAAAATCCATATCCTTGCACCACAGATTATCCTGTGGTCCCACCAAAACCAGAGCCAAAGCCTTGCACAAAACCAACACCATTTGAATTGGAGAGTCTTGTAAGGCATGAAGAGGAAGTAAGGAGGGAAAAGGAAGAAAGGCGGCAGAAGGAGTTGGAAGAAGCCCAGCTGAGAATTTTCAAGGCTCGACCTTTACTGAAAGAGGATCCAATTCCACTTCCTGAGAAACCACGCATTCCACTTACAGAGGTTCAGGAATTCAATCTACAAGTACCACACCGAGTTGTCGATAGAGCTGAATTTGATAAAAGTGTGAGGGAGAAAGAAATGATGTACAAGAGATATTGAGAGGAAGCTGAATCAGAAAAGCTGATGGAGGAGAAGGCTCTGAAACAATTGAGAAGGACATCGGTTCCTCATGCTAGACCAGTTCCTAATTTCAGCCACCCTTTCTTGTCTCAGAAGTTTTCCAAGCAAGTCACAAAACCAAGGTCTCCAAGATTGAATGTGCTGAAAATTAAAGAAAAGAGAAGGATGATGGGCTGACCTTTTGCAACTACTTCCAGATCTACTTCTCAGATGAGATGATATCCAAATTCTCATTGTTAGTGGTTATAGAAGATAGATGCAGTGGGGGCAGCTTCCCCCACCCCCAGCCCCGCCCCCCCCCCTCTGCTAACCCACAATTGACCATAGAATATTTCACTAGCAGAATTGAATGTAAATTTTTGGATTCAAAGAACATCATAATATTATTCAACTTCTTTATGTGAGGAGATTGGAATCAAATAACCAGTTTGGTGTACATTAGGATCCAAACCACCACAGTGTTGCCCAGTACGAGGCTCTTCGAGATCCCTTCTGCTGCCACCCTCTCTTGTTATGCAAACTTTGCAACTCAAAAGTACAGAGAGCATTTTGCAGACAAGCAAATGAGAGAAACCAAGTTCAGGTTTACTAATAAAAACTCTAACAGACAGAAAAGCAAACCAATTCTCAAAATTCAACCCAAATCTAATATGCAAAAGTTAAAAAACCCAACCTAAAAGAGCTACATTTGTGCTACAAGAATCCAAAAGAAATACCTGCCCAGTCACCAAATATAGGTCCAGCACCAGCACCAGCAAGGTAGCAACACGAGCTTTTCCACCATAATAAGTAAATCCATAAGATGTATGGAAAGAAAGAAAACAATCAGACAGAAGGGAAGAAACTCATTCAGATTACGAAGTTCTTAAGAAACAAAATCCAAAACAGATACCTACCAGTCACGCACCAACACGTGTCCCGCACCAGCAGCAAGAGCTTCTCTTGCAGTAAATCCAACAGATATGACATAAAGTAAGAAAACCAAATCAGAAAAGACAGGGATAAAAACAAATTTTAGAGTACGATCTTTATGATCTTAAAAAAAAAACTTTTTAAAACAAATTCTTCAATTGATCTCCTCCCCTTCATTCTCCAAAATTTTTCATTCTTCAATAGTCAGAAAGGATAAAATCTGAAAGCAAAAGCTCTGAAAAAGAGCCTGGATGCAAGTGTCAACAGCACACTCACAGTACAAAGACAAAGCTAAATGAAAGCTGAGCAGATATCATCATCACCGCACACTAACTTCAGTTCCTTGAAAAATTAGAACAAATACCAAACAAGTATCTTGAAAAACCAGATACATTCAAAGCACAAACAAGTATCTTGAAGAATAAGATGCATGATAACTAAGCTTAGCTTGCTGACAAAACAACAGAAATGAAGTTGGAGGTCATAACAAATGCAAAAACTACATCAACTAACTAATACAAGAACATAACGCCCAAAAACGAATAAAAGTACGAAACCTGCTCTAGTCCTCTTCATTCTCGTTTGATGGGATTGTTTCTTCAAATAAGTCATCATCATCACTAGAGCCGTCAGAATTAAAGGTCTTTACTTACGTTTAGGAAAGGGTTTTTCATAATCGACGTCTCGCCAACAAAGCAACGAGACTGAATTGAAATTTTCATTAATATTTCACTCCCGCCTAAATGCAAACTTTTAGCCCGCCTACATTTTTCCCAGATTTCAGTCCCGCTACAAAATGTGTAATTATAAAATATATATAAATTAAAAATATCCTTCAAACCGTCCCGAAAACATCTATTCTCAAATAACCCAACACCGATAAAATCTAAAAACTACACACAGTAAATCAAAGAGTCTGTATACCAAGCAAACCAAGAAACAGTAATATACCCACAGTTTTCCGAAGAACTAATACATGGGGTTAGGGGAAGTCAGAGTTGTTTCAAAGGTCAGACTTGTCAAGATTATCGAAATTATGGATGCTCCACTGCTTTTTTTGCTGAAATCCTCTTTGATGTTTCCTAATGCAACATTTCCTACATAAAATAGAATGTTCTAAAACTTAGATATAAACATAGTTTAGAAAATCTAAGTGCTTGAATTCAAAGATTTATGCGCACGATGGAATTACTTAGAAACATGAAAAAATCAATTGAAGAAGCCAAATTGAGGAATAATGAGAAGAATGAGAATAATAGAGGTAAAAATAAATAAAAAATTCATCACATGGTAAATACAACTTGTCAACCAATATTTATCTATACTACTCCAAGTTTTAACAAATTGGTTTAAATCCATCAACTAAGCATTATGCTTTATGTAATAGTATTAAATGACTTCAAGCATCATATATGCAACTAGAAATACACCTAGTATCTCTATGTGACAGTTCTTTCTCCAATGGAACTTTAGAAGAACTCCATCAAATTTCTCATCAAAGTTCCAGCTTCATTTGAAAATACATACTCCACCTAGCACAGGAAGGCTGAAGTAAATAATTTTCAAGAACAATTCAAGCAGTGAACAAGGAAACAATATAGTAATGAAGATTTCATCTTTCATATGAACCTTATGAGGGTCGAGTGAGAAAAAGAATTATCAGAATCATAGTTTAGTAGCTGCTCTCTGTTCAAGTAACAAAAAATCAAATAGCCAATCTTTTGATCACCTGCCTATGTTCTTCATATAAATTAAAAGTTCATACCAAAGCCAGGGTATTTCTCCCTAGATGATAAATATGCAAATCATTGTTGATAAACTGACTGGACTAAATAAATTTGATGATCTGAAGAAAGAGTAAGAGGAGTGAAAAAAAAAGAAGTAAATCTCATAAGAAAACCTATGCACTCACAAGGAAAGAAATATTGGGATAATTGGGAATCGAGAGTAATGAGGGTAAACATGGTCAAAGCAGCAACCCGTATAGAAACAAAATCAACTTATTGAATAGGATAATAGAAAACACAGGAAGACCATATACAAGAGAGCCCAAAACACAAAAAGACAGAAACATAACTTGTATCATGATCATCTTGAACATGCAACTGTACTCCTGCAACAGCCATAGGAAGAAAGATCAAGTTGACAATGATACCTAGCTCTTGTGTCTTCTTCTGATCCACAAAATTTTGATTTTCTTTTACAAAGCATCATAATCAAGAAAAGCAAGTTAAGGGTAACCTTAAAATTGCATCCTTGAACATGAAAGATTGATTATCTGCTACCTTTACAAAACAACAATAATTATTGTGATCACAATTTTGCAGGATGGCAAGATTGGAAATTTTAAAACCCGAATATTTCTGCCATCAGGGTAAAGAGTAGTTCTTGCATAAATTTTTTTTTCCTTTCTTAAAGTACATGAAACAAAAAGCCGAGCAGTACCTCAATGCTTAAAATAGAAGAATAAGCAGAGCAGTACCTCAATGCTTGAAATAGAAGATTAAGAAGAGCATTACCTTGCCTTCTGCACAAAGCTTAAAAAAAAAAAAAAAAAACCCTTTGGGAACAATTGTCAGTAGCCCTTACTTTCGAAAGTTTCCAATAAACTTTGATTATTTGGGTAAAAAATCCAAAACGAAACGATATTCATTGCACGATCATTCCAATGTCTAAAATGGAATCTAGCAACACAAAATTTTCCAAACCAATCATGCACGATTCAAATTCAAATCCAATTCAGTGCTAATTTAAACCCATCGAAATTCGATTATATTCCAATCGCACACTGAAAAAATAAAAACCAACAAAACAAGTATCATGTTCAGAGCATAGGAACTGGAAATACCCTTGAGGAATTCATTGATTTCCACATTTTTTGGAGGTAATCACCATCGTTGTTGCCTTGTAGGAGTGCTAGTCAGACAGCCTCAGCTTGAAGGGACTTCTTATGTTTCACCAAGGCGGATACATAACCGCGGAAGAAGGGGCTACAGAAGGTTCATGCCGCTTCTGGCCTGGTAGCTTAATAGTGGTCTGGTTGCATTTTATCGGTAGTCCGTGGTAAGCCGAGGGATTCTTTTCACGCCATCAGCTTTGTATGGGCTTCTGATCTACTTTGATTTCCAGTCAGGAAGAGAGCCACGGTGAAGGAGGTGGCGACATGGCGGTGGTAGTGGAATTGTGGAAATGAGGGAGGGTTGTTTATAATTGGCCTAATAGGCTAATATGCGTTCTAGAGTTTTGTTTTCACAAATAGTTAAGTTTTATTATAGCCCGCCATTTTTATTTACTTTTTCCTTTTAGAATTAGTATCCCGCCATTCAATCTCTTCTTTATTTCCACAAAATTTTCATTTCTTCCTTTCACGAATGCTTTTTTTTACTGTTAAGATTCAGATATTACTTTTTTAGAAAATAAACTTATAACTTTACATAATTTGGTTAAGAAAGATAAATTGGTGATAAATCTATTCTATAAATTTTATACATAAATTATAATGTGCATTTAAATTTTTATTTTTATTTTATAATATGTAAAAGTCTCTTTAAAATTGTATGCCCGTATTTAAAATTAATAAAACATATTTAACAAAAGTTTATATCTTTGAAATCTATTAATGAATGTTATATTATGTTAATAGGAGTAAAATTTGAGATTAGCATCGAATTACATTTTATAAATTACAAGTAAATATTTGAGTAGTATAAATAAATAGTGCTTTCAATTAGTCAAATTTTTTTTATCAAAATAATATCTTTATTAAAAAAATTTATGGGGCAAAAGTATAAGTAAGTTGACATAATACCATTTTTATAAATTATGACCAATTTTAGAATATATTAAGTTTGATCCCAATTATTAAATAGAGTTTATAAGATTAGAATATTTTACAAATGAAAATTTATTATTCAAAATTCTAGGAGGTTTCATGCAAAAATTATGAATAATTAGTAATAAAAAAATCCAAGAGACTAGGATATAAAAAAGTGAAAATGAGAGAGAAAATAATTGAAATTAATGAATGGATCAGAATTATTATTAGGAAATTTAGGTAGGATGAATACGTGATGACTGGTACAACAGAAAGGGTGGCATCGAAAGAACTATAAATATTTTAGGTTTGATAAGTAATTATTCAAAATTAGTTGAAATATGTAATTATAAAAAAAATGAGTAAGAGAGGGGAAAAAATAATGAATATGTAGTTCATAATATTCTCCTTCTATTTATCTTTCTATCCCTTCTCGGGAACTCAAACTACACCATCATCATCCCTCACTATCACATCCCTTCTTCAACCTCTATTAACTTTGTGAGAACTCAAGTTGCACCATCGTCATCTCTCACTATCGCATCCCTTCTTCAACATCTTCTAACTTTGTACGTCACGTGATTCCTAATTCCCGAAACACGTCAAAGAGACTTGTGTGAATTGATTAATAGATTTACTTTAGTACATTTTAAAATTTCGATTATACAAATTTATAAAGTAATTTTAGAATTAAAACTTCAAAATTATATGAAGTTTACAATCTAACAATTAAGATTAATCTAAGACATAGATAGTAAAATTATAAAATAAGTAAGTACAGTAAATAATTAAATATTTAGAATCAAAACCATAACAAATATTATATTAATAGTACGTGTCAAAACGAAATTAAAACTGCAAGTTAAAGACAGAATTTTTCAACCAAACTTAGGTTGTTTTGAGAGAAAACACTTAACTAAAATATTACTAGTATTTAAAAAAATATATATGTAATTACGCCTAGTTAGCAATGTGAAGAAAAGAGAAATACAATTTGAGCTAGTCAAGAGGGGTTGAACTAAAGAGGGCCAAATTGTGATTAAACAAATTAAGAGAAGGGGCAACTAGAGAAAGAATTAGAAGAACTTGTGGGCTACTTTGTAGCTAAGATAAATTAAAGGATAGGAAATTAATATGTTTGGCAAGGATTTCCACATCAATCAGAAGATTAAAAAGAAGAAATAAAAAAGGAGAAATGAGACAAAAAAAATTCATCGTCTTCTGTCAAAAAAAAAAAAAAAAAAAGAAAAGAAAAACCCACGTCTCTCCCTCACTTCATCCCCTCCTTCTCGCCCGTCTCTCTCCGGCTATTCCACTTGAAGATACCCACAAGCATATTTAAAATTTATTCCCCAAAAACAATACAACATCTCCCTCTTTCCTCTTATCTAACAACCCGAAACCCCCAAATTAAAATCTGAAACCAAAGAGAAATCATGGGTGCCAAAAGATTGAAGGAAGCTTACAATCGGGATTCAAAGAAGCTAACAATCGATGGTTGGGACTTGGTTTATCAAAGAAAATGGCTTCTATGAATGAAACACGCCATTAAAAGGTAGGTCTTCTCAATTACACTCGCACACGCACGGATGTGAAATCGGAAGATTAGAGATACTAAAATTTTAAGATTTGATCTTGATAATGAGATTACGTCAGAAATATATAGTGTTTGGTTGAAGATTGCATGTCTCTACGTCGTGTTAAAGTTTTTAGAAGATGTTCAATACGTGTGTGAGTTGCTGAAGATTGCAAGTCTCGGCATTAAGCCATTATCCTCATCACCGCCTCCACACTCCTGTCTTAATTGGGTAACCTCTTTTCAGATTTTGAATGATGCTATGGTGATGTCAAGTTGGCTCTTATGTATGGAGCAACGGGGGACTTGTTTAAATTTTTTTTTTTCCATTTTTGTCAATATGGTTTCAATCACTGTGCTCCTTATTCTGCTGGGATGTAAATGCTATCTTGTTTTTAATTTCAGTATGATTCCTTTTTGGATCTATAGGCCGGATGTATTTCTGTACTCTTGTTGATGAGCTGGGAATTTATGATTGTTTTCGAAAGTTTTGGGATAATCTGTGATTAGTAAATTTTACTTTGGGCATAACACCCTTGTTTTATCAAAATACTTGTATGTTTGGATTTGATTTCTATTAACGAGTTAATATTGTCTTATTCTTCAGTTTTAAGCTAAGAAGGATTGTTTTGCTGCAGTTGTTGCCAATATTGTGTGTTGCTTTAGTATTCAGAGACTGTTGTGGTTCTTTGTGATTTCTTCTTGGCAACTGAAGTTGAGCGGCTGAAGTTAATTAAAGTAGAGTTAGTGGTAAGTACATAATTAAATCTCTTCAGAAACTAATAAATCATTTCTTGGGCCAGTGTTGTTAAGTGCAGCTAGTTTTAGTATTATTCTTGTAGACCTCTCCTGGAATAATAATTTCTGTAATGCCATGTTACAGTGCACCAGTTTTTAGAAAGATGTTTTTGCAAGCTCCTTTTTTGCAAAAAATTTACTTTCCCACTCTGTCTTCCCTTGTTGGTTCGCTTTCCTAATCATGGAATTGCATAGATGCCTCTTTCATCTTTTTATTTGTCCTTCATTGTAATGAACTCTTGCTCACTTATTAATCTTTCAAAAGCTTAATTATTTTCAAGATTTATTTTTCAATTTGGGTTCATTAGTCTGTAATTTTAATTAAGATACATTGTTCATTGTGTAGTTATGGTTTGTAACCTCGGGACTCATTGGTTATTACTTTATGTATGAATGTTTTTAGTGCTTAATTTTTTTATGTCCTTGGTTCTCACCATACTGTGAAGACCACTCCCACTCTGTTTGGTTTTGTGTTATGGAGAGGGACTTGGTAAGCGTTTCACTAGCTGGGATGACAGAGAATGCTTTAGTGGAAAATAATGCTTCAATTTTGATGTGATTTTGGAATGAAATAATTTCCTTTATTGACTGCTAAGTCGTTAATGGATGACTTTGCATCCCATGGAGTTGAGGATTAAACCAGAAACTTGATTTGTCGATGTGGTTTTAGTTTAGTTTTTTTATTTGGCTGTTGTTTTAGACTCTAGTATGATATTATATATTTAGAATTGAAGATCTTCTTTTGGGCAAGAAACTTGACGTAAGACTTTTTTTTAGTTTGCAATAATCTAGAGCTTTGAACTTTTGATGGATAGCTATTATGTGTACATTTATTCTCTCCTAAAATTATTCCATTACTAAATTAGTATCATTTGTAGACTGCAGCCACAACTAAGCTTTTATGCCCATCAACCTGCTTTCTTCTGTTCTCGCTTAATTTAGTTCTTTAAATTTTTGGTTAAAGCTACTCGACGTAAGAATTTTTTTAATTATACATTTTATTTTTTTAACTTCTATCCACATAAAATTCCTTGTGAAAAGGAAGATGATGGGCGGGGAGGGGAGCATTTGTTTGTTTGTCTTCTATTTGTGTTATTCTATTGTAACTATGGTTCTTATCAATTGTACATTTCTCTGATCCTCTCCCTCTAAAAAACAAACCAGTGCCAATTTGCCCATAATGTGTTATATGAATTGAATACAGTGTGCACGTGAAATCCCTTATTGTGTTTTTGATTTGCTGTCTGCACTCTAATATGTGATCTTCATTTTGCCTGATGTCTCCAAACTTCATTTTAGGATTGACTGAGTAATATGTTACTTGTTGGTTCAGAAACAATTTGAAACAATTTAGGTCAAACTTTTGCCTCTTGAAATGAATTTTTCAATTTTAAGTCATCAGATACTGTATTTGTGAATCTGTTTACTTTCAGCAAGACTTCTTATCTATTTCTCTCTCTCTCTCTCTCTCTCACATTCGATGATCTGGTCATCTGTCTAATTTTTACATTTTTTAAATTACTATTTATTTTTCATTAAAGCTGTTACAGAAAAAGTTACCATCTAAGGCTAGATTTAAGTGATGGTACATATTGGCTATATAAAGCAACAAGGGATGCTAGGTTTGTCATCCATATTTAATTTCGTTTCGTTTTTCCATTTTTCGTATGTGTAAGTACTCTGTGGCTGAATGTACCCCAATTGCTTGTGACGTGCCTTTTGACATGCTCAACATTCCTTGCAGAAATTTTCCTTTGTTAAAGTACATAAATGACAGTATGAACAGTACGAATGTGTAGATAATTTCTGCAATGTTTGTCGTGGGAAGACATTTCTCATAATCAAATGTAAAATCTTTGTATTTAGTAGGTGATATAAATACAAAAAAGAGTCAATTTTTTCATGCTCAATACTTCCAAGGCAACTAGTTGGAGGACTTGAACAAGGAAACACGGCCTGCAAATTTATTATTCATATCAAGCATATGTAGCTTTAAAAAATCATTACTCTATTAATATATCATTAGGAAATTAGAAGCATCAATGCAACAGTTCCTCTTTCTAGAAGACCTCCCACAAAAAGGATAGACTCTCTTGAATCTTAACTTCCTTCTTTCCTCCTCTCCCATACTAATTGAGAGCCCAACTATTTGATGACCAATGGATGTTCTACAGTCCATTATTATTAGTGTGATTACGGCGAACAACCTTCTAGGCCACCAAATTTTCTAACATTATACTTTCTCACTCTTTTTTTGTTTGTTTGTTTTTTTTTAACTTAAACCACTTAGCTGTCAAAACAGGTCACTTTAACCCATTCGGCGAGTTGTTTCCATCAGAAGTGGATGAAGCCATTAGTTGTGCCCATCATGTGCTGAAATTCAGAAGTTCAAATACATAATTCGTGTCCTAAATTTTCATTGTCTCCCTATCAAATGAGAATGAAAAGACCTATAGATGTTTGCGTACTATTATTTGTTTTTAGGCATTATTCATCAATGGAGTTTTCACATTTGTTGTGACCTCCAACTTCATTTCTAATGTTTTGTGAGCTTAGTTATCCAGCAGCCTATTTTTAAGTCGTAGTGAGCTGATTTTTACATGCATGTCTATTTTTTGTTCGTAGGAGAATACAAACTTGCCTGACAGTTACAAAAAAAGATGCCTCCAAAGATTTGGTAAACTTTGGAAGGATTGGAAAAGTAGATTGAAAGCAAAACATTATACCCCACATAGGCATAACCAAACTTACATACTATCCAAATGTCCACTAAGGGTGGAAACTGATCAATGGCTTGTGCTGGTGAACTATTGGAGCACTGAGAAAGCAAAGGTTAGTAAACAGGTTTAACATTATGTGTGTGTGTGTGTGTGTATATGTATATATTACACGCTCTTTAAAAATGTAACTTTTGGCATTTTGTTGAATTACTGAAAGTTAGTAAGAACAACAAAACTAGTCGAAAGAATGTCAAATTGCCGTCTAAACTGGGAAGAAAGGATATGAACAGTGCTAAACATGAGGTATTATATATATATATATATATATAATACTTTCTACAAATTGTCGTTTAATTCAAATGTGTTGTATTATGTTGTTATAACTTGTTTCTCTGTTCCTCTGTTTGAAGTACCGACAGCAATATGGTCAAGAACCATCCAAGCCAAATTTGTTTATCGCTACAAGAGTGGGGAAGAGTGGAAAACCACTTGATAAGTTTACTTCATAAAAAATAGTAAGTACTCTTACAATTAATAATAACTACCTACTATTGAAATACTAAATTGGAGTAGTGTTTTCACTTTTTCAACTAAGTTTTTCTTCATTTTATGTTTTGTAATTAGGCTATTTTAAAGGAGAAGATGCAAAAGTTGCCAGAAGGTTTGCGCGATGATATTCAGGCTAATGATGAGATTTATGAAGAAGTTATTGGAAAAGACGCACCGAGATGTTTGCGCAGTAGTGGTCTTGTTTCAAAGAGTAAGAAATTGATTTTCATATCCCGAGAAGAATTCGATCAAGCTGTGAAAGACAAAGCTAATGACCAAGTGGCAAGTATTCAGAAGGGTTTTGAAGAACAATTATCAAAATTTAAAGATGACATGTGTTCAAAAATGGAGATGGTCCAGGCTCGATTTCTCCCATTTGAGGATCAAACTACACATGTAAGTGAACACTTTGTTCATTAATTACACACACACACACACACACACACACACATATATATATATACTCATATTATTAAATTATAATCTACAAGGTACCGGGGTCTTCAAATTCTAAACGCGTACAGGCTTCAAATAATGGATTTATGAATTTAGAGAACTCTAATGAAACTCTTGAGGTAAATAATCAAATTTTCATTTATTTCCTTTTATGTTTTATTTTAGTGCATTAATATTCTTTTTTGTTATCAATTGTCAGAGATGAGAAAAGAAATAGATAACACAGATACGAACAACACAAACATCCATCCAAATGGTACTTCATCAAAGGTAATATAAACAATTATACTTTTTTATTAATTTCTCAACTATATTTGTCAAATGTAATTTATTTTTGTTAAAATTGTTAGAAACAAGGAAAAAGTCCTAGGAGGAGCAAGAGGAAGGCAAAATAATCTTCTTCAAAATGTGATAATTTGACTTATGGAACTTGCATTCTACCCTTGGAAGATAAATTTAGACATTTGTAATTTTTATTTATATATTTTGAGTGATGAATTTAAATTATAATATTCCCACTTTGACATTTAGCAGCTATCTAATTTTATATTTTGAATAATATTCTAGTTATCTTATAAATACAAATAGTGAATTATTTACCCTATTAATGCTTTTGTGTTGACAAAGTTTATGCAACAGAAAAAATTAATGATGTAAATTGTGTTGTCAATTATTATGTGACATAAATTTTACATATAAGATATTATGTCACAAAATAACAATATGACATTTCAAATAATGATGGCACGTGTAGCAAATAAATGTGACATTAACCGTAATGACACAAATTAATATTAATAACGCGTCAGTGCAACTAATGACACGTAATGGGTCGCAAGATTTATGCGACAGTAATTAAGTGATGCAAAAATGTAATATCTTTTGTGGCACAACTAGTGAAAAAAAATGCCAGAAAAAGGCTATGACACGATTAAGTTTGTTGCAAAATTGTGTCTCTAATTTGTGTATGCAACACAAATTACATGTCGCAAATACCCTTTGACGTTTCAAATGTGACGCCACATTTGTAGGAAATAATCTTGCAACAGTCATTTTAATGACACAAATCAGTGTCGTAAATTAGGGTGCGGCACTAACATAAATGAATCATAATGTGTCGCAAATTTTAACCGACAATTAATTTAGCGATGCAAAAGTGCCATACATTTGCAGCACAAGTGAAAAAAATGCTACAGATTTGCTACACCACCTTTTGCGACTCAATAACTAAAGACGCATAATGTAATTTGCTACACAAAATTGACTTTTAGCGACACAATTTGCATGTCGCGAATACCCTTTGGCGTTTTAAATGTGACTCCACATTTGTCGCAAATAATCTTGCGACACTCATTTTAATGACCCAAATAAAGGTCGTAAATTAGTGTGCGTCACTAGGACAATTGACGCATAATGTGCCGTGACTTTTAAGCGACAATTAATTTAGTGATGCAAAAAGTGCGATACATTTGCGGCACAAGTGAAAAAAAAGCGCCACAAATTTCCTACACCACCTTTTGCGACTCATTAACAAGAGACGCATAATGTGTCGTAAATTAGTATTCGCGACACTAAATAGACTTTTAGTGACACATTTTCTATGTCGCAATAGGTCACTTTTCTTGGAGTGAGTAGAGGTGGTGCGTTTGAAAATAGATTATGAGCACTGGTATGTTGGGGGTTGAAATTCTTGTTTGGCCTTAAGAAATCAAGTTCATGGTTTGTTAGACATATAATAAGGCTATACATAAGCCTGAATTTCAGAGATTCACACAAGAGTAATAGCATCATGATTTTAGCACCATGATTTTAGGAGAGTAAATAGCATCATATTTTAGGAGAGTAAATAGCAACATGATTTCAGCATCATGATTTTAGGAGATTAAGTAGCATTATGATTTTAGGATAAGACAATATCTTAGCATCATGATTTTAGTCTTGATTTATGCTCATTAGGAGCTGTATTTTATCCACTTATCTTGTATATAAAAGGTTCATATAATGAATAGAAAATGATCATCGTTCATAATTCACATGGTATCAGCGCAGTGAACGAAAAACACATAGTTAAAAGAAAATTTTATTTTCTTCTCTAATCACTCGTCATGTCTGATAACACCACCATGACTTCAACCACCACGCAATCAGCCATCAAAACAGAACCATGTGCCATTCACCACTCTGATATCCCGTCCATCGTTCTCGTATCCCCTCTCTTAACGGGGGACAACTATGGATCTTAGAGTCGTGCAATCACCATGGCACTTTGAGGCAAAAACAATCTGGGTTTTGTTGATGGCTCATTTCCGATTCCAAAAGAAAAAGGTGATATTCCCTATTGGGAATGCTGCAATGATCTTGCAGGTAGTTGGATTCTCAACTCTGTCTCTCTGAACATCCGTTCGAGTATCTTGTACGTTGACACTGCAGCGCAGATCTGTATCGATCTAAAGGAGCGTTTCTCTCAATCGAACGCACCTAAAATCTACCAATTAAAATTATCCATTAATGCCTTGAAGCAAGAAGTCATGTCTGTTTCCTCATATTTTACACAACTTAAGTAATTGTGGGATGAACTCGCTTCCATCCTCCCTATTACTCCACGTATCTGTGGGAATCCAAAAGACATCATTGATCAATAACACCAAGATCGTGCAATGGAGTTTTTGCAAGGCCTTCATGACAATTTCTCAGCTATTCACACCTAAATTGTCCTGATGTAGCCTTTTTCCTCTATTCAGCGAATCTATAATTTGGTTCGTCAACAAGAAAAACAATAAGAAATCCTCATTCTGTCATCTCCTGCCATAGAATCTACTGCTCTTCATGCTTTTAAACCACCGAATAGTCAACTTGGAAAATGGCCACGTCATTTTTGTGACCATTGCAATAAGCATGGGCACACACTTGCAACATGCTACCAGATTCATGGATATCCCGACAAACAAGGCAAAAGATTAGTCCCACCTCTGATCCCATATACTGCTCCTTCGCTATCGTTGACATATGACCAGTACAACAAAATCTTGGCACTCTTGGCTAAAGGAGAATCTGATGGACCATCGGCTCATCTAGCAGGTACAGTTCTACCTTGTTCTTTTCCTTGTTGGATTATTGATTATAGAGCATCAAATCCCATATGCACATCCTTATCTCTATTTCGTCATATGCCTTTGTTCAAAAGAATTTACTGGTTCAATTGCCCGACAACTCTCAGGCGCTTGTGACTCACATAGGCACTGTTCATTATTCTTTGACCCTCACAGTTCGGAATTTTTTTATATTCCATCTTTTAGTCAACTTGTTGTCAATCTCACAATTAACAAAGTCAAGAAATTGTGATGTCCTTTTTTCTTCCTCTGATTGTATCTTTCAGGACCGAGCAATGAAGACGACGATTGGTCGGGGTAGTGCTCGACATGGGCTCTACTATCTTGCTGCTGCTTCAGTTTTAAATTCTACCTTCTCATTTCAGATTTGTAATAAATTTTATGTATGGCATTCTAGACTTGGCCACCCATTAACATCTGTTTTTCAATTTATTCTCAAGTATTTTCTCAATGTTACTGCTTCTAAAAGCTTTATTTGTGATGTCTACCCGTGGGCTAAATAATCACACCTCTCTTTTCCTCAAAGTACTACATGTTCTTCTCATTGTTTTGATTTGATTCATGTTGATATCTGTGGTGCGTTTTTCGTACCATCACATAATGGTTCATGTTTTTTCATTGTCAATGATTATTCTCAATGCACTTGGATTTATTTAATGAAAATAAATATGAAACTTTTCATATGTTAACTCATTTCTTCAATCAAATCAATCGGCAATTTAACACTAGCATTTCCCAAATCCATTCTGGAAATTGAGGAGTTTTTCTCCCTCAATTACAAGCAATTCGTTCCAACAATGGGTCTGAGTTTCTTTCTAAACAAATGCAAAATTGGTTCCATGATCATAGAGTTATTCACCAACGCAATTGTGTTGTGACTCCCCAACAAAATGGGATTGTTGAAAGAAAACATCATCTTCTTGTCAATGTTGCCCGAGCTTTATGTTTTCAAGCCAATCTACCCCTCTCCTTTTGGGGAGAGTGTATCCTCACTGCTGCTTTTCTTATTAACAAACTCCCTACCCCAATTAATGTGGTAATCCCTACTGTTGAACACAAGTATCCACCATGTCAAAGATGTGGATTTGATCCAAGTGCTCGAAATGGTCATAGAAGGAATGTTCAAGCTACAAAGCCTAGAAGGAGAGTTAATCCTATAGCTCACAAGAATTATACAAGGGTTACCTTAGATGGCTAAGTCAAGAGGCATTCCAAAGGTTATGAAAGTTGAGAACAAGCCAAAGAAAGAACAAGTGGCCAAAAAGGGTAAAAGAGTAATTTCACCTCCAGCTCGGCCAAGGGTTATTTATTTTGGAGAATTCCGGACTGAATATTAAAAGTATTATTTGGAGTTCATTTTACAAGTCTTGAAAATCATCAGAGTTCTTGATTTGTTAGACGCCATTCCTCAAGTTACTTTTAGTACTATTGTTTTAGGTAATTACTTAATTTGTTGTTTCTTGAAAAGAATTCTTGCATGTTTTCTTTTAAGAAATAGAATTACCTTTTTAATGTTTATTTCCTTATTTCTTTACAAGGAATTTCATTCACACCTAATTTCCTAGGGAGAATCGAATTCCTTCCCACAAATCTAGTTCCTTTAGGTTTCTGGTTTGTACGGTTTCTAATTCTAATAGGATTCCACTTTTATATCTATTTCCTTTTCTATTTCTTAAAGGCACACAACCCTCTATTTAAAGAGGCTTGGCTGAAATAATACAACTAGATTGAATTCATTGATATAATTTGGTGTAAGGTTAATACCCTATATTTTCGAATTCTTCTCATTGAACTGTAGTCAATCTTGCATGATTTCGACCTATTAGTTTCTAGAATTGCATGTTAATTAAGTTTATAATCTCTCGTAATTAAATTACCTTTTTGCTTCAATTTGTTGCTTGATTTATAGTTTAAAAACAACCTGATTGTTCTATTGAATGCAAGTAATATTGGGGTAACAAGGAGTTATACTGTATTCTTTTTATTGGAGGTTTTGGTGACTTTCTACACACTGGAATTCTCAATCGAGAATCTGCATCACCAGTGCTTCAGTACTAGTCGCCTCATCAAGTTTTACTTTGTAGCACCCCATCTTACTCTTCCTTACGGGTTTTCAGTTGCCTATGTTTCGCTAAAGATATGCACATTCATTATAAATTTGATGAGTGAGCTAAACCTGGCATTTTTGTTTGCTATCCTTTTGGACAAAAAGGGTATCGGATCTATGACATGAAAACACGATGCATATACGTTTCACGTGATGTCATTTTTCATGAATCTAATTTTCCATATCGCGATATACCTTCATCATCACCTAGCCAGTCAGTTTCTATCATGTCTCTTAATGACGATGACATTATTAACTATTTTATTCTCGCCCCGTCAATAGTCCTTCTCTCGACAATGTGACTCCGAATATGGAAAGTCCGTCCCCAGTTTCTCCATCAATTCCAGAGCTCAATATCACTTCTCCATCTCCGTCCGATGATGCCCTTCCAGTTGAAGATAATCATCTCCCACCTCATCCATCACATTGTGTTTGTTGTCCACCTTCTCATCTTAGGGATTACATTTGTAATCATGTCTCCTTCTACCACTTTTCCTCTAATGGATTATTTCTCTTTATCGTGTTTTCGCAACACTCATTGAGCTTTTCTCTCCATTATCATTCACAACGGCAAAATGCACTCTTATTCCCACGCCATGAAATCTATCAAATGGCGTGAGGCCATGGCTAGTGAAATCCATGCCCTTGAAGCGAAAAACACTTGGTCTCTATGCTCGCTTCTCCCTCCCATTGGGTTTAAATGGGTGTACAAAATCAAATACCATTCTGACGGTTCAATTGAACGCTACAAAGTGTGCCTCATCGCCAAAGGTTGCACTCAAATTGAGGGCATAGATTATCATGATACCTTCGTGCCCATGGCAAAACTTGTCACTGTTCGTCTTCTTCTCTCTATTGCCGCAAATAAAAAATGGTCTCTTCATCAACTTTATTCAACAATGCATTTCTCCAGGGTGATCTCAATGAAGAAGTTTACATGAAACTTCCCCTGGATTCTCCTCTACAGGTGACACGCGGGCTTGCAAATTAAACAAATCTCTTTACGGACTCAAACAAGCTCCTCATCAATGGTTTTCTAAATTTTCATTTACTCTCATTAACCATGGGTTTCATTAGTCTATTTCTGATTACATAGCCTTTTCACTTATCATCGTGCCAATACTTCTGTTTAATCCTTGTTTATGTCGACGATATTATCATTACTAATAATAATGACGTAGTCATCTCTAAGGTTTAAAATTTTCTTGCTCAATCTTTCTCCATCAAAGATCTTAGTACTCTTTGCTACTTCTTAGGGATCGAGGTTTCGTGTTCTAACAAAGGCATTTTCCTTTGTCAGTGCAAATATGTCCTTCATATCTTATGTGATTCTGGTATGACTCACAACTACAAAATGGACTTTTTACGGCGGTGCTTTAACGGCGGAAAGACCAAAACCACAATTAAAAAGAAAGTACGGACTTTCTATGGCGGTTCTATATAAAACCGACCGCCGTAGAAAGTCACCTTTCTACGGCGGTGCGGTTTTCAAAAATCGCCATAGAAAGGGGACTTTCTACGGCGGTTAGAAATAAAACCGTCGTAGAAAGTTTCTCTTTTCAGATGGTTATATTTCTAACCACCGTATAATTAATAAATATGATGAATTTTACTATAAAAATTGATAAATAGTAAAGTACATGTTTATTATTAAATTTAAAAAAATTTGGGGGTTAATTTACAAAAAAAAAGAAAACTAGAAAGTAATAGGAATAATAGAGGAATGGGCGGGAATTCACAATTACGGGCTTTCTACGGAAAATTTATTAAAACAACTGTAGAAATGGACTTTCTACGGTGGTTGTAATTAAAACCGCCATAGAAAGTCCGTGAAATTGACTTTCTACGGCGGTTTTTAATTAAAACCGGCGGTTTTAATTAAAAACCACCGTAGAAAGTCCATTTCACGGCGGTTTTTATTAAAACCGCCATAGAAACTTGATTTTGTTTGAATTTTAAGGGTTTCCCTTTGTTTCCATCTTCCTGCCAGCCGTGGCTTCCCCCTGTTTCCATCTCTAGCAAACCGAACAGTTCTCTCGTTGCCGACGCCCATCCTCTCTCCGTCGGTTTTTTCTTTTGTCTTCCCCCGAAGCCGTTCTTCCGGCGGCGTTGATAACAAGATCCGCCATCACCCAACTCCGGAGATGGTTTCTTAATCGGCCATCACCCACCACTTGGAGTTAATCTCCCATCATAATTTCACCACAATCGGTCCTTGTTGTGGGCTTCAAATCATAAAAAAGGTAATATCGAATAGTTTCAACTTTATTTAAGCTTTTCAAATTTTATTGTTACTTGATTATTGTGATTGGCCTAGGGTTTATTATTAGTGTTAAATTCGGGTTTGGTGAGATGATGAATGATTAAATTTGGATTTGATTAGTGTTATATCGGTGATTATTGTATTGTTCTTGCTATTAATGATTAAATTAATTAGAATTTGATGGATGCACACAAAAATTTTGTGAAGTTTGGCGGTTGTTCGGTTTATTAGCATAGAAGTTTTTGATATATATATTTTGAATAAAGTTGATATATATATATATATATATATCAAAACCTTTCTAAGGCTGTTCTTGCTATTTTTGATATATATTTTTTGAATGTAGAGAAAAAAATGAAATATTAATTTTTTGGAACTTTCTACAGCGGTTTTGAAGATAACCGCCGTAGAAAGTAGACACAACCGCCGTAGAAAGTCCGTAAACTTTCTACGGCTGCCGGATAGATGGCGGTTCAAAAATGCCGAAAATCGCCGTTAAAAGCCCTAAAAAACCGCCATTAAAAGTCATTTTTGTAGTAGTGACTGGTTCCCAGCTGTCTGCCTTTCCTATGGAACAACATCTCTATTTACAACCTACCGATGAGACTTCTCTTTCTGATCTCACTATTTATCATCGCCTCGTGGGACACCTCATTTATCTCACAGTAACTCGGCCTGATGATAGGTGTCCTTTAGCTGCTGAATTTTAGAGCATAATTGTGGCAAATCTCACGGGTATGTGCAAGTTTTTGTAAGATAAATGCAGGTTTTAGGAAGCAGAATAATTAGAGACAACATATGCAAAAGAGGAAGAAAAGAGTAGTCCAGCCCAAAGAAGCGATGAAGGAAGGCATTATGAATGTCAGGCATAAGGAACAAGTGGGCCAAAGAAGAGAAAGCCCAATGAAGAGAAAAAGAAGTCCAGCCCACAAAGAGAAATTGGAAGGGAATCCAGATTCTTTAATTATCAAAGGATGCGCAGGAGCAATGAAATTGGAATCTTTAATTCTCAGCATGGGTGCTGCGCGTGGGCTGTTTCCTAATACATTTATCCTTCTTTGTTTTGGAGATTAATTTTAGTAGTATCCTACATGGACAAGAGTTTTAGTAGGTTACTATTTCTGAATGAGTTTCTACTCTCCATTCTACACCTATTTGTAGGGATAGAAGGGAGAGAGAAAGGGACGTTTTTCTGGACAGTAGAATATTACTCCATATTTTCATAGCTAGCGCAAGGAAAATAGCTGTAGGTTTTGTTTACTGCGATTTGAGAAATTCTGCATAGCAGCGGTCCCGTTTGCCCTAACGGGAGGTCGCATACTCTGAGATTATTTTCAGATCGTAAATCAGGTATTTCTTATTTATTTATTTTATTCTTTTCTACTATTTTCAGTATGATTCATATAACAATTATGTGCGTAGTTAATTTGATTATGAGTAGCTAAACGATTTATTCCGGCATAATGTAATAGCAATTAATCCGGGCATGTTATGAAACCGAATTGTTCTTAAATTAAATTGCATGTGTTCCTTCTTATTCTCTGCTCAGAACGTTGATTACTGATATTTAATTAAGCTTGATCACCTTAATTGAATTAGGTAGAGCCAATTAATTCCCAGTTAAATAACATAATATTTATTGGGCAAGATTAATTAGTGGTAAAATTACCTTTAGGTAATAGAGAATAAGGGGTTAGTAATTCTTAGATGTTAATTCAATAAGAATAACTAAAATCGGGTTTCCCTAGATCTTAAGGCTGTTAACTTGGTTAATAGGTGTCGATGCCTTACGGTCTATTCCTTGTTAATTAGAGTAACAATTATGTCTGTGCGGATTCACAGTAATTGTCGATAAAGTAAGGGGAGATTGGGTTATGTCTGTGCGGATTCACGGTAATCTATAACTGGTTGATGACATGCTATTTAATAAATTATTGAGTTGATGATTAACATGCACGTGATTATTGTGATTTACATATTGCTGGAATACTTTATTTCATTGATTAAATTCTTTATCTTAATTTAAGTTTGTTATTTAGTTTTCACTCATATTTTACAAAGTCTCTTTGAGCACAAAAGGTGGTTGCAAACCAAAACTATTTGAAATTTAATAGCTTTTGTGATTTTAAGCAGTCCGTTCCCTGTGGGATCGACCCTGTTATCATTGTGCTACTTATAGCTAATTGTTGCAGGTTTATACAGTACTTTTACTGTATTTGATAGGGCTAACGACGGTCCTATCAAATTGGCGCCGTTGCCGGGGAACGGTCTTACTTTAAATCACCTTTTCCTATTAATTTGTGCTTTTGTGTGTTTTATGAGCAGATCGTTGCAACCTGAATTGCAGTACGATCCAGAGATTTAAAAAACTGCAAGAAGACTTGCAAAAGAAGCACGTCAAAGGCGAGAAGCTGCTGTTTCAGATTCGGACAAGCTCCCGTTAGCCCAAACGGAAGGTAGAACAGAAGCAGAGTCTGAACAGAAATCTGTCCCCACGCCTGATTCTAAGATGGGAGACAGACAGGAAGAAAGAAGAGACGAGCGACGAGTGGAAGCTCCTGCGGCTGAACCAACTCTGAAGGAACTAAGCAACCATGACACCGAGGATGAGCCTTCAGCAATTGTAATGCCTGACGTCACGGGTCACTTCCGACTCAAATCTAGTTGGTTGAGTATGCTACCAAGGTACCGTGGAAGGCCAAGAGAGGATCCCCATAGCTTTTTGCGTGAGTACATCAAGGGGTGCAAGGTGGGCAAGTTACCAGCAGGAGCCACTGTGGAGCAGCTCCGACTCGTGGCATTCCCATTTGTCCTGACAGGCGAAGCCAATATGTGGTTCTCTTCCCTAGAGCCAAACTCCATCACTACATGGGGGGAGATGAAGGAGGCTTTCCTTAAAAATTACTTCCCAGCCACGAAGACTAACGTAGTAAAGAAGGAGATAAGTGGGATCCGACAAGATTATGATGAGTCCCTCTGCACCTTTTGGCTCAGATTTAAGCGATTGTGCGATAGTTGCCAAAACAATAGGTACTCGGATGGTGAGTTGCTGCAGTTCTTCTACCATGGAATGACGGAAGCCGAGAGGATGCATATGGATTCTGCCAGTGGTGGTGCATTTCTGAATAATACTGTCACACTTGCTCATAAAATAATAAAGGCGACACAGAAAGCACGCAATGACTTTGCTGAACCCAGCATCCGTCTGGCCAAGCGGACCGCCGAAGTGCGCATTATTGATGATGTGGGACCCCGTGAACAACTCTCAGCTGGTAGCCGAAATGAGAAAGATGACTTTGATGATGACTAAAATGGTAGCTGGGACGAATAAGGTGCAGACAGAGGAAGTTTGTGGAATTTGCAAAAATATGGGACATTTTACCCATAAGTGTAACCTTGCACCTACAGATCCCCTGGCTCAAGCAAATGCTACTGGAAACTGGAATGGTCCACATCAAAGAAGGGACCCTTATCCAACACGTATAATCAAGGGTGGAAAGATCATCCTAGTTTCATATGGACTGAACCAGGCAGCCAGGATCAAAGTCAGCAGCCCCAGTATCAGGGTAACCAGAACCAGTACCAGAATCTGTATCAGAATCAGGCATACCGACCACCACAGCAGAGAGGTTTCCAACCAGGCCATAATTCATACCAACCACAGCGAAATGGTAAAGATTCTAATGATATAATTGCATCTCTAATGGATCAACAAAAAGAGCAGAAAGCCAGTATTGATAGTCTGGAAAATATGGTGTCCCAATTGGCTGCTTCACTCAAAGAATTGAAGGGTGACCAGAGAAGACTGCCCTCACAGGTCCAAATACAGCAGAAAGAGAATGTTAGTGCGATAACTCTGAGATGTGGGAAGGTTCTGCAGCCAGAAGTGCAAAAAACATTCTACTCCGAGGTCCCGTTTGCCCAAATGGGCCATCGACCCTGAACTTGAAAGCGTGGAAACAGAGCTAGAGGGTACTGTAAAAATAGGGGAATCACAGAGACCTAAACCCTTTTTAAGTCTGAAAGGTGGGAACCCTTACGAAGAACCTCATTTTCCAAATAGATTGATTAGTAGGAACAAAGTGGAGGCAAAATCTGAGCCAGGTGAAGAAAATTCCAGGTAATATGTGAAGTTACCATAGCCAGAAGAGCAAGAGAGTTCTACTCTGAGGTCCTATTTGCCCAAACGGGCCATCGACCCTGAACCTGCCCACGTTCAGGTACCGTCCAAAGAGAATGTGAATGAGATAACCCTGGAAAGTCTTGGAACCAGCTGTGGAAAAGAACTCTACGTCAAGGTCCCGTTTGCCCAAACGGGACGTCGACCCTGAACTTGAAATCGCAGGAACCGAAGAGCAAGAGAGTTCTACGACGAGGTCCCGTTTGCCCAAACGGGCCGTCGACCCTGAACCTGAAGCTGCAGAAACAGAGCCAGCGGCCATAGAAGACCTGAACCTTTTCTAAGTCTCAAAGGTGGAAACCCCTATGAAGACCCCCCTTTTCCAAACAGACTGATCGGGAAGGCAAAGAAACCAAAAGAGGATCCTGTGGATTATTTGGCAGCTTTTGAGAAGATGGAGGTTAACATTCCTTTCCTCAAGGCAAAAAAGATCCCTCATATTGGTAAGTTCTTGAAAGAATTTATGGCTGGGAAGTAAAGAGGAGCACGCAAGGTAATCATGGGCGAGAACGTGTCTGCCGTAACTCAAAAGAAATTGCCACCTAAGTGCAAGGACCCAGGTATGTTTTCTTTACCTTATGTAATTGGAGATAAACAGATTAACCATGCTATGTGTGATTTAGGTGCTTCAATTAATGTAATGCCTCTTTCTGTGTATCAAACTTTAACTGGTGTTGAATTAGTCGACACTAGTGTTATAATTCAATTGGCTGATAGATCATATGTACATCCTGTGGGTCTTTTGGAAAATGTGTTGGTAAGAGTTCATTCTTTTGTATACCCTGCTGATTTTTATGTGGTTGAGATGAGTAGTGATCCGTCAAAAGAGTCAGCCGAAGTCTTGTTGGGCCGACCTTTCTTGAAAACATCTAGAGCCCTAATTGATGTGTACAATGGATCTATTTGTTTGGACTACTGTGGTGAAAATGTCACATTTAGTATGGATGATGCCATAAAAAGTTCAATGCCTATGGAAAATGTTTATAGTGTTGATATGATTGACCCTTGTGTCCAAGAGCATCTTGAGACTGATTTTTTGCAGGAAGTGAGTCAAAGTTCAAGGACTACCATCTGTTTACCCAAACGGACCCCCGCTGATAAACTGCTTCTATCATTAGTTCCGGCTTCAGAGCTTGAATTAAAACCACTTCCATGCTATGGTACGAAGAATGACCTGAAATCTGCTAAAGGGTATAGCAAAGCCATTGTGAAAAAAAACAATAATGAACAAACAGGGCTTCAAACTCCCCCGCAATGTGATATTGGCCAGCAGATCAGTCAAGGAAAAAAAGGTGGGTTTGCGAATTTTGAGATCAAGGGTCTACCTGGTGAGAAGAAGAAGAAGGTAAGACCACTGGATGTAGTGTCTGTCTGTTCAAGCTGAGCTGTGCAAGTTCAAAATCCCAAGATTGGAAAGAAATTAACAGTCAATAGGAAACATCTTAAACTTTTCTGTGATGCTACCCAGGTCCAAACAGTGGAAGAAATTCCATTGTTATGCTGTCTGAATCATTGAAGGAGACATACTGCGTCTGGCCAAAGACGTAAAAGAGAGGCGCTAGTGGGAGGCAACCCACGTTTTTTTTATTATTTTTATTTGTTTTCCATTATTTCTATTTTTCTGTATTTTATTCTTTTCTTATTAAAAAATAAAAATAAAAAAATTATTTTTAGCATTTAATTTTTGTTGCAGGTTGGCGTTCCAGTAGCCAACCTAAGAAGCTCAATGGCCAACAAGGAGCAGGGATCCAAGCTGCCAAGTCAACATTTAGGGGGGGCAATCGCCACATCTCAGGAAAGGGAGGATCATCTTGCAAAAGTCAAAGAAAGTAAGTGATGGGGGTCAGCCTCGCAGTTTTCAAAAGAAGAAGGGCTTCCCTGCAAATTACCCAAACCCATTGCCCTAACACCCAAATCCGCACACCATTTTTACCTCTCCACCTACTCGTCACCACCGTCTCCCTCACGCCCCCACCCAACCGGCGGCCCCCACTCGGCTTCCACCACTGCCGCCGTGGGTTCCTCTCGACCACGCCCCACCGCCGTCCAGTCGCGGCCACTAGGAAGAAATAAAATCCTTAGTAAGTCTTTTCGTTCCTTTTTGCTGTTTTTTATTATTTGTTTCTTGTGATGTTTTTGTTTTTGTTTTTGTTTTTATTTCCCATAGTTGTGTGGTTTTTGTATGCTTGAGGGCAAGCATCCTTTTAAGTGTGGGGATGTTTTTGTGATTTTCTCCTGTGTTTTGTGTGTTTTTGGAGTGTTGAATGTGTATGTGAAGTCCAGGATTCTGCCCAAAATCTGAATGTTAATCTGAAATAAGCAACATAGATATCCTATTAATCAATTACTATGCTTATTCTTGTGGATGTGGTTTGGGAAAGATCCGTTATTTTAATACAGGTTATGCATGAATTCCCTCTTCTAAAGCCTACTAAATAATTCTGAGCCGCACTGGATGTTTTGCATGAGAATCTCTTTGGTTTGCCTGCTTGACTGTCAAAATGGTTTATTGAGTAATGCATGGTTGGATGATGGGAGACCTTTTCTAGGATAAACCCTTTTTGGCTTGAATTTCTGAACCATCCTATACAGAAAAATACCTCTTAGTCATCAAGTTGAAGCCTTGACCTTTCAGTTCTAAGTCAGTAAAAGTTAGCCAAGGCCTGTTTTGAGTAAATCCTTTCTTACCCTTGGTGTGCATGCTGCAGGGTATTATGTGTTGATGCTGCGACAGAGAAGAGGTCATGAGATACAATTGTGGAGTCCAGTTCTGTTTCTTTTTGTATCTGCTGAATTTATATGAAAAATCAGTTCTGCTGTGGAAAGAAAATGAGTTCACATTTGAGAAAGAAAAGAAAAAAAAAAAAGAAGATGAAATAAAGAATAAGAGCTGGTTATGTTTTGAATACGATTGCAAAATAAGTGTAAAGGACTGGACAAAGAGGTTATGTGCTGAATTTTTAATCAAGTGCTAGAAGTTTTTGGTAATTAACACTGCTTGAATAATTAAAGAAAGAGCTGAATGTTGTGGCTCTAAATCAGAAGAAGCAAGAAGTAGTGTTAGTTGTCCGGATAAGGAAAGGAGCAGCAGGTTCTATATGCATGCACACTATTTGTTGAGTTCTGCAGGTGACCTAGAATCCCATAGGGCCCGACCAAATAAATAGAAATCCCTTGGCCCCATTGCGTCCCTGTGAATAAAAGGTTGTTCTTAACATCTGTGCATTACTCAATATTTACTGTGGAGATGGTCAGTTATCAAGCTTTTGAGTTCTGACTAGACTAGGGATGAATCACTTGTCCTAAATTTCTGAATTGTGAGTTGTGTGATTTACTACCCATAAGAGTGCCTGCTTGGGAATATATGCATGAACTGTGTTAAACTGACTTGGTATGGTTTGTTTGATGGAATGGTAGAGTTTGCATAGTTTGTGATTAAAAGGTGAATCTCGTGGTGCAAGTACAATTGACATGAGGAATTTGGGCAGAGTAATCCTGTGTTTATTTGGTGTCATTGTGTCGTGTGAGTCATGTCTTGGGACTGTTTAAGTTTTGTGTCTTTTGTGTTCTTGTGTGTGTGTGTTTGTGTTTTTGTTATGTAAGAAAGGGAAAGAAAATATGACTGAGTTTAATTCTTCACTTCACGCTTGAGGAGAAGCGTCATTCAAGTATGGGGATATTTGATAGGTGTCCTTTAGCTGCTGAATTTTAGAGCATAATTGTGGCAAATCTCACGGGTATGTGCAAGTTTTTGTAAGATAAATGCAGGTTTTAGGAAGCAGAATAATTAGAGACAGCAGATGCAAAAGAAGAAGAAAAGAGCAGTCCAGCCCAAAGAAGCGATGAAGGAAGGCATTATGAATGTCAGGCATAAGGAACAAGTGGGCCAAAGAAGAGAAAGCCCAATGAAAAGAAAAAGAAGTCCAGCCCACAAAGAGAAATTGGAAGGGAATCCAGATTCTTTAATTATCAAAGGATGCGCAGGAGCAATGAAATTGGAATCTTTAATTCTCAGCATGGGTGCTGCGCGTGGGCTGTTTCCTAATACATTTATCCTTCTTTGTTTTGGAGATTAATTTTAGTAGTATCCTACATGGACAAGAGTTTTAGTAGGTTACTATTTCTGAATGAGTTTCTACTCTCCATTCTACACCTATTTGTAGGGATAGAAGGGAGAGAGAAAGGGACGTTTTTCTGGACAATAGAATATTACTCCATATTTTCATAGCTAGCGCAAGGAAAATAGCTGTAGGTTTCGTTTACTGCGATTTGAGAAATTCTGCACAGCAGCGGTCCCGTTTGCCCTAACGGGAGGTCGCATACTCTGAGATTATTTTCAGATCGTAAATCAAGTATTTCTTATTTATTTATTTTATTCTTTTCTACTATTTTTAGTATGATTCATATAACAATTATGTGCGTAGTTAATTTGATTATGAGTAGCTAAACGATTTATTCCGGCATAATGTAATAGCAATTAATCCGGGCATGTTATGAAACCGAATTGTTCTTAAATTAAATTGCATGTGTTCCTTCTTATTCTCTGCTCAGAACGTTGATTACTGATATTTAATTAAGCTTGATCACCTTAGTTGAATTAGGTAGAGCCAATTAATTCCCAGTTAAATAACATAATATTTATTGGGCAAGATTAATTAGTGGTAAAATTACCTTTAGGTAATAGAGAATAAGGGGTTAGTAATTCTTAGATGTTAATTCAATAAGAATAACTAAAATCGGGTTTCCCTAGATCTTAAGGCTGTTAACTTGGTTAATAGGTGTCGATGCCTTACGGCCTGTTCCTTGTTAATTAGAGTAACAATTATGTCTGTGCGGATTCACGGTAATTGTCGATGAAGTAAGGGGAGATTGGGTTATGTCTGTGCGGATTCACGGTAATCTATAACTGGTTGATGACATGTTATTTAATATATTATTGAGTTGATGATTAACATGCACGTGATTATTGTGATTTACATATTGCTGGAATACTTTATTTCATTGATTAAATTCTTTATCTTAATTTAAGTTTGTTATTTAGTTTTCACTCATATTTTACAAAGTCTCTCTGAGCACAAAAGGTGGTTGCAAACCAAAACTGTTTGGAATTTAATAGCTTTTGTGATTTTAAGCAGTCCGTTCCCTGTGGGATCGACCCTGTTATCATTGTGCTACTTATAGCTAATTGTTGCAGGTTTATACAATACTTTTACTGTATTTGATAGGGCTAACGACGGTCCTATCACCTGACATTCAAAATGCCGTTAATACACTCAGCCAATTTATGCAGAATCCTTATTCTGCTAATCTCGATGCAGCCAGCCGAGTTCTTCGCTATCTAAAAGGATCAATTAGCAAGGGTCTTTTCCTTACTGCATCTAGTTCTATCTCTTTAGTTGGGTATTTCGACTCTGATTGGGCTGGATGCCCCACTACTCGTTGCTCCACCACTGGTTACTTCATCATGCTGGGCTCTAGCCCCGTTTCTTGGAAAACCAAGAAACAACCTACAATATCTCGTTCCTCTGCTGAGGTAGAATATCACTCTCTCGCTACACTCGCATCTAAATTACAATGGTTACATTATCTTCTCAATGATCTTGGTTTTTTGATCTCGCAACCTATGTCAGTTCATTGTGATAATCAAGCTGCCATTCACATTGCTTCAAACCCCGTGTTTAACGAAGCACCAAGCATATTGAACTTGATTGTCATTTTATTCGTGAAAAAAATACGAGTTGGTCTTATCACACCATCCTTCATACGTTTGCATGACCAACTGGTAGACATCTTCACCAAGCCACTCGGAGCAGACACATTTCATCGACTACTTGGCAAGTTGGGTGTTCACGACATCTCCTTTCCATCTCCAACTTGAGGGGGGTGTTAGACATATAATAAGGCTATGCATAAGCCTTAATTTCAGAGATTCACACAAGAGTAATAGCATTATGATTTTAGCATCATGATTTTAGGAGTAAATAGCAACATGATTTGAGCATCATGATTTTAGGAGATTAAGAAGCATCATGATTTTAGGATAAGACAATATTTTGGCATCACGATTTTTAGTCTTGATTTATGCTCATTAGGAGCTGTATTTTATCCACTTATCTTGTATATAAAAGGTTCATATAATGCATAGAAAAGGATCATTGTTCATAATTCACATGGCTAGAATCATGAGTTTATACTTTATCATCAATTAATTTCTGGCATGTTGTTAAACTATGGGTTCTTATAATATCATATTTTAGTTTGTATTTTCTTCCCCATGAAATAACTTCAGTCCCAATTGGTATTAAAAAGATACATTAATTTTAGCCAGTGTAACATCAGAGGAAGCAAAGAAGGCAACTATATATGTAGAAATAGGAATGGCTAAATTCATGCCTGAAGTAGTCTAATTTCTTAATTCCAATTCATTACAGGCTTGTTAAATGACAATCGAGACAATGTACATAATGGTTTTAGTACCCGGCCAGAGGAGTAAAAGGATTTTTTAGTGATCAGGCTCTGCGTCTCTCATTAAATTTTGTATTCTTTTCAACTTCTGGAAAATCCCTTCAGATCGTTTGAAATCATATAGGTCAATTTTGTGCTGTCTGTAGTTGATCTGCATGCTTGTTCAAACACTTGCTGAACTATTTTTCTGGTTTTTAAAAATCTCTTATGTTTTTCTTCCCTTGAATCCAAAGCTTTTCTCAACAAATTTTTCATGACCATGGAATTTGAATCTATCGATCGGAATATGACATAAACTTGAAACCAGGAGGAGACTGAATCGGGGACAAGATATCTGTGGTGATTTGATGAAAAAACCAACCGAAAGAAGTGAATGTTGTTGATGAAGAATGAAGAGGATGAATCGTTGGTTACGGAAGAAGGGCATGAAGAGAAATAAGACGAGAACAGAGTTAGTGATTTGACCAATTAAAGGTGAATTAGCAAAAGAAAAAATAGTATTGCTCTAGCAATAACACTAGTTATAAATATATATTCTAGTTTATTAGATTTTTTTTTTTTGTCTTAATCACTATTATCCCCCGTGTTATTGGTTTTTGATTATTTGCCTCCGTATTTTTAAAACTAACTGGTTGTTCCCCGTGTTTCTAAGACTAACTGTTTGCCCCTCCTCTCTTACCAGTCAAACTATAGAAATGTATGAAAAGATAAAAATACCCCTCTAGAATGCTGACATCACACTCTCAAGTTTAAGTTTAAGTAAAAACGGGTTAAGGTTTCTCCGATACACAATCGCCGCTGCAATTTTCCCTCTCCAGACCGCTGCGGCTGTCATTTTTCCGGAGTCGAGCCGCGGACTCCACTATCAACGACACTGCACCAATCGCGGTTCTCACAAAGAACCCGCTGCCATTGCCGTTTCTCCGGAGTATAGCGTTTTTTTTAGGAAAAAAAAATTATTGCCGGCAGTTTTTCTCAATGTTTGGGGGTGTATTCGTATGAAATTTTTTACTTAAACATGAAAGTGTGATGTCAGCATTCCAGAGGAGTATTTTTGTCTTTTTATAAATTTTTATGATTTGACTGGTAAGAGGGAGGCAAACAGTTAGTTTTATAAACACGGAGAGCAACCAGTTAGTTTTAAAAACAACCCGGGGAGGGGGGGCCCAAATAGTGAAAGGCCAATAACACGAGGGGTAAATAGTGATTAAGCTTTTTTTTTTTTTTTTAATCAATCTCTTTTTGATTTTCGAATCCACATTTTTTATTTTTTAAAAAAATTTACTCAAAACATTTTTTTTCTTTATCATTTTCACTTTCTTTACTCAATTTTGATTGATAAAGTCCTTTTATTAATTTTTATTTTATTATGGTTCGCCAAACAAATATAGTGCGTGATTAATTAGGCATTTTTACCAAACTAAGTTTGGGGTTTCCAATGATTACAATTAAAAAAAATATATATCCAAGTCAAATAATTTACGTACAATTAGGGATGGTCATGGTTTCGGTTCGAACCGAAATCGACCCAGAACTAGACCGGTAGTTCCCTACTTATAATGCTAAAAATTAATAGCATTTAAATACCACATGAAAAGATTTGAACCTTGTCATCACCTTTTGAAAGAGTTTTAAAGAAAGCTAAATAACCATATTTCCTATTTTGTTATTTCTTTCTTATTGTTATCATTATATTATATGTTTATTTACATAAAATATATATTTTATACTACCTATAAAATACATAATTATTTTATACTAGATGTATTATAATAATATATAAACTCATATTCTAATTTACCTAACTTATATTATTAATATAAGTAATTATTAAATTAAAGTATATATAAATATAAACTAATTATTATATTAAAATTGCTTCAATTCTAACGGAACTATAATTGGGACGGAATAGGAATCGGAACTGTGACAGAACCGGAAACCGGTGGTTCTGGAACCGTCTTGGAACCGAAACCGGCTGTTCTAGAAACGTCCGTTCCCCCAAGGTTCCGATTCCGGTTCCACTTTCCATAGAAACATAACCGGCAGTTCCGAAACCGGGTAATGTCTACGCACAATGAAAGGAATAACATAACATGGATGTATACCTAAAATAGTTTGTGTGTGTAAATACTGTTTGGACTACACTATTGTAAGAATGAAAAGGAACTCATCCTCTGTATTTTCAATGTAAAATTGGAGCAGCTATTGCCATAGTAAGGACATCCTACCAAAACATAACTTGAGAAAATCGTTCACTTCAGGAGATCAATAATCAAACTTATACTCTCGAAATAATTCATGTTTAAGGAGGGTTTCACAATCCAACGACATGCGTATTGAGTTTAGTCTCTGACGCATTACAGTTATGTATGTTATGAAAACACGGGGGGTAGAGGTGGCATTCATGGCCGAACTCATTCATAAAATAGAATAGAGTGATGGCATATTCCTTTTTAGTAACTAATGTGATCTTTATTGAGTAGAGATCGATTTGAGTAAGGATGTGAAATTTTAAGACTTTGTACGCAGCTTGATCAAGTGGTATTGGAAACAAGCTGGCTACCATGGTACACAGGCGTAAACGTTGCCGGCAACAACTTGGCATGAAAATCCAGGACAACAATTATCGAACCAATATCGTGAGTCATTGCATAGGTCCGTACACCCGATCTGCAGCATTTTCCTGTCTGCAGTTGCACTCGCCAAAACCACTAATCCATGCAAAACAATCCATTTTTGATCATGATCAACTTTAAAAACATATATATTAAAAAAAAAAATTAATTACTCACAAGAACAAGAAGATGCAATCACAATCACAATCACAATCACAAGCCAAAGAACGATGGAGAACTTCATCAGGTATGCCATTGCCTCTTTCTCTTTCTCTTTCTCTTTCTCTTTGATATACTGCCAAATTTCAGCCTGTATTTATAGCCCAATTTCATTCACCTGCTACTGCTATATATAATTTATTATATATTTTAGAGCAATGAAGGATCGATGCCTACGTTGCATTAATTTTCTGAATAGAATTAATGGCAATTAGGTTTTGAATGTTGTACTAGAATATAATTGAGGGGGCCAAGTAGGCTTTGTATGACAAAATATATTCTGTAATTCTTTGCGTGAGTTGAATAGTGCTGGATGTTGAACCCCGATTAGCCCCGAGCTCAGTTGAAGTCGTCCCTCCACCTTTGTTCGTGTTTTTGCGACTAACTCCTCAATTCCGCTCCGAAGCTTAAGTTATAATAGAATAGAGAAGTATAAAGTGAGACTAATATGAGATTTAATACATCTCAAATGATCTTGGGATCGAGTATTTTTAAGCTATAAGAGCAGGGATGCGCCACGTCATCTGATGACGTGGCCTAATTCACGTGGAAGGATCTGTTCTGATCCTTTAGTAACCGTCTTCTCGATCCGCGTGACGAACCAATCACAACATGACACGCGTTATCCGCTCACGGCTCCTTTAATTGTAATGGGCCTCTGCCATGGGTCCTCCATCTCTCCATGGGCGTCAGCTTGAGCTGGTCTCGACCGCCTTCGCCTTGGCCTCGGCAACTTTCATAAATCCAACGCGGGACGTTAAATTGTTGTATTTTTTTATTAAATAATTAAGATCCCAAAGAGTTTTCCTATCAGAATTAAACCTTAACTTTAACATTTTTTATTATTATACTACGCTGTATTTCTCCCTGCTGCTATATTTATTTTAAACTTCAAATAAGAAAATAACAAAAATATCTAATTGGGGAAATTTATCTCTTTATAATCCTTTCTTCTTCTTTTTTTTTTTTAATAATTAAATGGGATCGATTACCTGTTTTATTAATTGCGAGAAAAAAATAGAAAACAAATAAGACTGAACCTTGAGACTCATATTTTGGACCCATAGTTGTTAAATTCATGATAGTCTACTTTGAGTTTGTTCCGAAGCTTCCGAAGTTCATACTCAACGTACGACTCCGATCTCCTGGAGCTTGAAACATGCGACTATACTACCTCTTTATAATCCTTTCTATCACCAAAAATTAATCAGTCAAAACACCATATTGGCAAATTGCACTACTAAAGAAAGGGAGAGTACGCATTAATTCTGGTGGACTTTCTAATGTGATACCTATGTATTGTACTCCTTCCATTAATTCTTTTTCTTTATTTTAATATTTGCTGATATATAATTAATGTGTGCACATATATAAACAAATAATCAACTATTGTTTTTTTTTTCTCGTACATCATTAGTTTTAATTTCTTATTGAAAGATTCCAAATTAATGATTACGATTTTAACACTACTTTCTTGATGGAAAAACTGAAAATGTTTCAGAAAAATAATAATAAAGATAATATTAAAAATAAAATGAAAACTGAAGAGGAATTACCCTCTAATTTAGATCTTTTGTCCAGATGGACTATACCTTATGTGGAACCAAAATTGATATATCATCAAGGATTTTTTAATAAAGTAGGATTGAAACAGATTTGTAAAACAACTGAACAATCTTTAGCCATTCAAGATGCTGATACAGCAATAACTCTTCTCTCTGAAGAAGATCTAGAACCTTATAGATTTTCTCATAAATTTTTACATATTGGTTTAGTGCAAATTGCTTTTAAACCCCTTACACTTGATAATCTGCCAGAAAGTTTTATAGCAACTTTAAGAGATGGTAGAAATAAAGAATGGAGAAAATCAATAATTGGAGTTATACAGTCTAGTCTGGCTCATGGTCTAGTATATTTTAATGTTCATCCAAATTTTAATCTAGCTTTAACAGATAGAAATATCTACAAAGCTTTAACTTTGAATATAAAGACTGAAGGTTATAATTATGAACCTGGTTCAGAAATAATGTGCATTTGTTATAGAATTTATTATAAACCGTTATACACTATGAATCCATGTTATAAAGTGGAAGAAAAACAAAAAGATTTGAATGAAACAGTCTTAATTGAATCAAATTTTAGTAAGTCGAACATTACGACTAGAAGAACCATAAAATGGGATGAAATTCCGATTCCTCAGCATTGGAAAATGACCAGGGTTGCTCATATTGAACCCAGAAATGAACATCAGATTTCTAATATGATTCAGACTCCAGATGGAGATGTGTATATTCAAATGAGTAATACTCAGGGACTTTCCCGATCTTCCTCTGTAAGATCATTTATTTCCCCTTTCAAGGATGAAATTCCTATGTCTCATAGACATTCTACATCTAACATTGGTGATGTGAATAAACATCATCCTAACTTGTCTTTACATTCTTTAAATTCAAGTTCAAGTGGTGAGAATAATCGCCATTCTTTAAATTCTTTTCATACTGCTTTAAATAATAGTCATTTAAATTCCAGTTATTTAAATTCAAGTCATTTAAATTCAAGTGATGGAATAACCCATCATAGTGCTTTAATTTCTGAACAATTACTACGTGATGGAATAAACCGTCATAATCCTTCTACTTCATATGTTAGAAATTATATTCCTGATTTTATTCCTCCTAGAAATTTTGCTGATGATCATATTCCTGCCAGTGAGGAGAAAAATCCTCATGTTGATTTGTTATATAAGAAAAAGAATAATATTGTTCATGATATTTCTGATAGAAAAGAACCGGAAATAACCGAATCTGAAATGAATTTTTCAATATGAATAATACAACAAAAATAGATTTTAGTAAAGGATCTGAGGCTCGAATGAAAATTCGGGATGAATTCTTAAAACCCAGATGGGAAGTTTTCAGAAAATGGTTTTTCCAATATTTTTCTATTGAAGAAAGAAATAATCTTTCAGAAGAATTTTATAAGTTCTTAGGAGAAAAGAATATTTTATTTCCTTTTGTTCCATGGTTTGTTCATAATTACATAGAACCAGAAATTTCTGTCATAGAAAGAGAATTTAGATTGAATAATGGTAATATCTTGAAGAGTCATTTCCCTCCTCAAGAATTTTAATGCTTTTTCAAAATTATTTGAAGAAGATACTTTGACAATAACAGTCAAAAATATTAATAAAATGATTGAACAACAAAATTTTGCAAATATGTATTTAATTATATTAGGAGAACAAATTGTTTCTTTACATGATCGTCTTGATAAGCTGATAGATAATAATACAATTATTAGTAATAATAATATTCCTAGCACTAGTAATTCTAAGGAAAATATAGGTGTGCTTGCAGCTCCTAGTCTTCAGCCTCCACCTGAAATAAAAGATTTTAAGTTTAAAACTGGTAATCATGAATTGCTAAATCTTCTCAATGAAAAATTTAAGGGGTTAAATATAACCACAATAGAAGAAGAATTTTCAAATGAAATAGAAAATAATCCAGAATATAAAAAAGTAATAAAAGATGAAATTAATAAAATTTCAGAAAAATACACTCCAATCCAAAGAATAAATTATTATAGTAGACCATCGCCTGTAGATATTCTTCATGAAGAACAAGAATACGTAATTAATAATAGTTACAGTGGAAAATGCATTTATGAATGGAATCTAGATGGTTATACAGAAAAACAAATTTATAATTTAGTACATAGAATGTTAATGTACAGTACTATTTGTAAACAGAATGGTAATAATGACAGTAATATTGCAAAAATGATAGTTGCAGGTTTTACTGGCCAACTTAAAGGTTGGTGGGATAATTATTTACCTCAAACAGGTAAAGATGAAATTTATAAAACTGTTAAACAAGAAGGTGACCAAATGGTTGAAAATTCTGTTTATACTTTAATTGTTACAATTCTAGAACATTTTACGGGTAGAATTTCTGATAATAGTGAAAATATCCGTACTTTATTGCAAAATCTTAGGTGTAAAACACTTTCTGAATTTAGATGGTATAAAGATGCATTCCTTAATAGAGTCATGGAATTGCCTGAGTCTAATAGTAGTCATTGGAAGTCTAAGTTTATAGATGGTCTTCCCAGCTTATTTGCTGAAAGAGTTAGAAAAACTCTTAGGAAGGATAAAATTACTATCCCATATAATGATTATACTTATGGTAAACTGATAGCAACTTGCGTCCAGGAAGGTTTATCATTATGTAATGAAATTAAATTGAGTCAACAAATAAAGCATCAAAGATTAACAGAAAGAAGTCAATTAGGACATTTCTATAGTCAATTTGGAATGGATATTCCCTTTCCAAATAGAAAACCTCATAGGAAAGAAAAATCTGATAAGATTTATAAAAGAAAAGATATTCTAAAAAGAATTTTCAGAAAAAATTAGAAAAAAGAAAGATAGAAAAGAAGCTAGATCAGCTAGAAAGAAAAATCCAGTGGATTTAGATGTATAAATGTGAAAAATAGGTCACTTTGCAAATAAATGCAAAGAAAAGAAAAAAGAAAAGATAAGATCTTTAGAAATAGATGAAGAATTAAAAGATAAGATTTCTAAAATATTATTAGAAACAAGTTCTGAATCAGAGTCTTATGAGTCTTCATGAAAAAATAAAATTGATTTTTCAGAAAATGATCTGTCATCATATGATCAGATTCCGATTGTGCTTGTAGTACAAAAGGATCTTGTTGAAAAAATTAGATGATAATTCTGAAAATGAATTTTATAAAATTATGTCTCAATTTCAAGACATAAATGTTTTAACAGATAATACTTTGTTAGAATTCTTAAAACAAATAAAAAATTCTGATTTAAGATCAAAAATAATTGATGATATTCAGAATCTTCCTTCTACTTCTACTGATATGAACAGTAGTATGAACAGTATTTCGGAAATAAAATGATTTTCACACATATGATGAACCATATAAATTGAGTCAACAAATAAAGCATCAAAGATTAACAGAAAGAAGTCAATTAGGACATTTCTATAGTCAATTTGGAATGGATATTCCTTTCCAAATAGAAAACCTCATAGGAAAGAAAAATCTGATAAGATTTATAAAAGAAAAGATATTCTAAAAGAATTTTCAGAAAAAATTAGAAAAAAGAAAAGATAGAAAAGAAGCTAGATCAGCTAGAAAGAAAAATCCAGTGGATGTTAGATGTTATAAATGTGGAAAATAGGTCACTTTGCAAATAAATGCAAAGAAAAGAAAAAAGAAAAGATAAGATCTTTAGAAATAGATGAAGAATTAAAAGATAAGATTTCTAAAATATTATTAGAAACAAGTTCTGAATCAGAGTCTTATGAGTCTTCAGATGGAAAATAAAATTGATTTTCAGAAAATGATCTGTCATCATATGAATCAGATTCCGATTGTGCTTGTAGTACAAAGGATCTTGTTTGAAAAAATTAGATGATAATTCTGAAAATGAATTTTATAAAATTATGTCTCAATTTCAAGACATAAATGTTTTAACAGATAATACTTTGTTAGAATTCTTAAAACAATAAAAAATTCTGATTTAAGATCAAAAATAATTGATGATATTCAGAATCTTCTTCTACTTCTACTGATATGAACAGTAGTATGAACAGTAATTTCGGAAATAAAAATGATTTTCACACATATGATGAACCATATTCTATGAATGAGGTTCAAAGAATGATGAAAGAAAGAAGTAATACTTTGACTTCAAATGTTTCAATAATGGATTTGAACAATGAAGTAAAAAATCTGCAAAAAGAAATTCAATTTCTAAATTAAGAAATCTTACCTTTGAAGAAAGAATTTCTCATTTGGAAAAGGAAAGGAGATAATTACTTCTCCAAACTTCTTTGAAATCAAACCACCAAATGATGAAGAACAATTTTTATCATCATTGGATATTATTACCACTCAAAAATGGTACACTAAAGTCAATTTATTAATTGATAACAATTTTCAAATTGAATTAATTGCATTAATTGATAGTGGTGCAGATATTAGTGTCATACAAGAAGGTTTAATACCTACAAAATATTTTCATAAAACTACTCATAGTTTAAGGCATGCTGGAGGAGAAAAATTAGATATTCAATTTAAACTCCCCAAAGCCTATATTTGTAAAAATAAAGTTTGTATTCCAGAAAGTTTTTTATTAGTTAAAAAAATTACAAATCAAGTGATACTTGGTACTCCTTTTTTGAAAAAATTATATCCAATTTATCATATTGATTCAAAAGGGTTAAAAGGAACTTATGAAAATAATCAAATAAATTTCCAATTCATAATGGAACCGTTTTCAAAGGTTTTGAACACTATCAAAGAAAATTTCTTAGGAAAAGAATCAAATGAATTTTTTAAAGCACGAAATTAATATTTTAACCATTGAAGAAAAACTTCAAAATCCTAAATTACAGGATAAAATTAAATGATTTATAATTTTTTCAATAGAAATATGTAATGAACATCCAAATGCTTTTTGGGATAGAAAAAGCATATTGTGAGTCTTCCATACGAAGATGATTTTGATGAGAAGAAAATTCCAACAAAGGCTAGGCCTTGTCAAATGAATTCTGAATATTTGGAATTATGTAAAAATAAATACAATCTCTTTACAAAAAGAATTAATTCAACCTTCAAATTCTCCGTGGTCATGTACTGCATTTTATGTTAATAAGCATAGTGAAATTGAAAGAGGTATTCCCAGGATGGTAATAAATTATAAACCTCTTAATAAAGTTTTAAAATGGATTAGACATCCAATCCCTAATAAAAAAAGATTTATTAGATAGATTATATGATTCAATAATATTTTCCCAATTTGATTTAAAATCAGGTTATTGGCAAATTCAAATTGATAAAAAAGATCAATATAAAACTGCTTTTACTGTTCCAATAGGACATTATGAGTGGAAAGTTATGCCTTTTGGTCTGAAGAATGCTCCTTCAGAATTTCAACAAATTATGAATGATATTTTTATTCCTTATAGTGAATTTATTATTGTTTATATTGATGATATTTTGGTATTTTCCAAAGATATTGAAACCCATTTTAAACATTTGAATATTTTCAAAAATCTGATTATTCAAAATGGTCTCGTAATATCTAAGTCCAAAATGAGTTTGTTTCAAACAAAAATTAGATTTTTGGGTCATAATATCGAGAAAGGAAATATAATTCCAATCAATAGAAGTATTGATTTTGCTTCTAAATTTCCAGATGAAATTTTGGATAAACCCAATTACAAAGATTTTTGGGCAGTTTAAATTATATTTCTTCATATTATAAAAATCTTAATGAAGATACTGCAATTTTATATGATAGATTGAAAAAGAATCCTAATCCTTGGTCTGAAAATCATACTCAGGCAGTTAGAAGAATTAAATCTAAAGTGAAATCACTTCCTTGTTTAATGATAGCAAATCCTAATCTGGAGAAAATAATAGAAACAGATGCTTCAGATATAGGTTATGGTGGAATTTTAAAGCAAAAATCAAAAGACAGTAAACAAGAATTTCTTGTTAGATATCATTCAGGTAAATGGTCCGATAGTCAGAAAAATTATGCTACGGTGGCAAAAGAAATCTTAGCCATTGTTAAATGTGTATTGAAATTTCAAGATGATTTATATAATCAAAAGTTTGTTATTAGAACTGATTGCAAATCTGCAAAATTTATGTTTAATAAAGATTTTAAGCATGATGTATCTAAGCAAATGTTTGCTAGATGGCAGGCTCATTTAGCCCCATTTGATTTTGATATTCAGTATAAAAAAGAAGAAAAATAGTCTTCCAAATTTTTTGACTAGAGAATTTTTGAATAATGACTGATCATAATTTTTATGATTGCAGGTTGATGCACCCCAGAGGAAGGGCCTCTGGCCCTTACCGAGGACGAGGAGGACGAGGAAATATCCTCGCCCAGCATGGCGGAAGAAGGCTTGTAGCAGAAAATATTTCTGCTAGAAGGAGTATGTCTCCTGAACATCCATTATATGAAGAATTTATGGAGTTCATGAACAAAAAGCAAGGTGATACTTCTGCTTCATCATCATCTTCATATTCAAAAATTGTTGGAGAAGAAGACAAGGAAGAATATCTGACTTCCTACCATCAGATAATAATAAAGAGGTGATAATACTCTTGGAAGGTAAGGATTTACAGTGGATCAATGATCCATGGACCTTGGTGAACAGGTACCTTGACAGCTCTGGTTATGCTGAAATGGCTTATAAGCCAAGACCATATTTTGAAAATCTTCTGAAATTTCAGGAAATTGTGAAATTACACATTTTACAGGTGCTGGTAGTGCCCAGAATATTTATAATTTCAGCAAGATCATTATCAAGCAGGTGATATCTGCGGAAGAATGGGGTTTGTCAACTCTAAAGGATAGAGAATATCTCCATCCTGATCAGAAAACTTTGATAAAGTACAAGTATTGGACTATGTTGAGTCTCTTACCAGAGTTCTACTCTATGAAAATCCAAGGAAGAAACATTCTTGGTTTATAAAGATCTGTTCTGAGGTGTATAAAAAGCCTCTGCCAAATTGGTTCATTAAATGGTGGATTCATTTTGGTCCATCTATCAAGGTACTACCTGAACCATTTAAAGCATTATATGCAGATTGGGTGAAAATTTCTCCCAAGATCATGAATCTGGATAATAGCCATCCTTGGAATGATGATATTGCTCCAATGTATTTCTTTATAGAATTTTCAATTCCATGGATCTGGAAATGGGCACCAGAAGTGGGTTATACTCCAGAAAAACTCCCATGTCTGAAAAGGGCTAGTTATACTAAATTTTGGGAAAAATTAATTAAGGCTGATGCCACTGGTCTAATTCAAGGCCAAGAATTGATTGATCAAATTAAAGCCAAGTTGCAGGAATATCAGCAGCAGCAGCAAACGGCCCCAAGGGAGGAAATCAGTCCTTTCCAACAGATTCATAGGATGCTTCAAAGGCAGAAGGGAATTGTGACCCGAGAAGAAATTATAACTTCTTATATGGATCTTTTGAAAAAAGATCTAGCTCAAAATCTTGAGGAAGCCAAGTCAGATACTTCAATGGCGAGCCAGGAATATTGTCTTGCAGGAGAATCTCAAGAGAAGATGATCGATCGAAGAAATGATGAATAAAGATGATGTCTACCTCATATATGATGAAATGATGCTGGCAAAAAAGAGCTCTGACCTTGTAGGTACTCAACTAAAAGCAAAAATAACAAATATGGTAGTTGGCAGACTTCACCGACATCAATACTGTGGCGGACTTCAAAGACTGATAGTTTGGAATCCGTAAATACTGTAGCGGATTTGAAAATTAAAAATTTTAGAATCCGTAATAGTGCAAGGCAGAATTTGCCTATAAATATGTTGTAAATTTCTCATTTATAGGCAGGACTTAGAATCCCAACTCCTTCCTCTCATTCCCCCTCTTGTACTTCATCCAATTCTCTCCTTCCTTCCTTTGTAAATTTCTTTTCTCATATATATAAATTTTCATTTTCAAGATTTGAAGACTTGAAGACAACTTCTTTAAGTAAGTCTCTTTAATTTTCTGTTTTAATATTTTATTTTTCAGTTTATATTTAGCCTAATGGAAGGCTAAAACCTTAGTGTTAAACCATGAAGCTTAGTTATCCGATTTTCCTGTAATGTTGATGATTCTGTTTGTGTGAATCTTCTTACTTTTGATGGATTAATTGAAGAATGCTTAGGTTATTGAAAATGGACAGGCTTTTATTCATTGTTTAAAGAATGAGAAGGGTTTAAGGCCGTTGTTAGCCAGGGATTGGCATTATTAGGCCGTTCATGCCCGGGAAGTATCTTCTTTGATCAATGAATTAAGACGCCAGTTTGTGATCAATGTAATTGATTCCTTTATTGCTTCTTTGATTAATTCATAGAACCGTTGGATTGGTTCACCCTTATAAGGTGGATGTACACTTATTAATGTTCCAAATAAATCAAAGGTTAAAAACCTCAAATTGGGCTAAGAGAGGAACTTTTTTTTTGAAATTATTTTTCTTGCATTTTGTTGGAAGAACTTTTATTATTTTTAAGATATGATTAGTTTGGGGATAAAACTTATTTTATCATTTTCTGAGGAGAAACAATTCCTTTCATTTAAATTTTCATCCTACCAAGCCAGTAGCCTCTCTTATTCAGATTATGGCCTTCAACTTTCTCTAAGCTTTTGCCTTTTGCATACAGTAATAATGATGAAACTACTGTTGTTATTTTAAAACAGCTTATTATTCTGTGGGGAAACAAAAAAAAAAAAAATTCCTTGATGGCATTTATAGGTTGGCCTGATGAAGAGTGAAGATATATTTATAAAGATATTGTTCTAATAAAGCCCTCGGCTATGGGAGTTGTCAGTGCGGTAGCACTATTTTCATGTAAGTAAAAGTGACAGTAGTAGGTAGGCAATTCTCTCCAATTAAGTATTTCTCCTCTTTAGTGGGGTCCCGTTTGTTGTATTGTTGAGAATCTCAATGTAATTTGTATGATGCGTATTAATGGTGGCTGGACTAGTTTCCGTACCTCTTTTGTTAGACAAAAATAATTAATAAATCATATACATAAAAATCACTCCTATTTGAAAAAGGCATGTTATCAGCAATTAATATTCTCTATCCCATAAATGTCGGACCATTTTTTTTTATTATTATCAAGAAAATGTATTAATAAGTTAAAGAGATTCAGGAAATTGTAGAGAGATGTTACGCAATTTAATTCGGACTCATTTTAATATTTGTAATAAGTTATATAAACAAAATATTTAAATTCGAAGTTGTCCCTTCATTAGTTCAATAGACACACACACATATATATTTCTAAATAGTTCAAAAACTCTGACTATATGTCCCTTCAAGGCTTCAGTAGACATACATATATACATACACACATTGCAGTAGACTAGGCCTTCTAATTGTTTAAGGGATTTATTTGGTCCTTTAAATTACACGCTTTAATTTTTTTAGTCCCCTATATTTTAAAACGCTTCTTTTGGTCCCTTATACACTACCACAGAGATGGATAATGGAGGCGAGTTCCGTAGAACCCGCCTCCAATATATCCATTCGGGCTGGTGCCCGAACACCCGCCTCCAAATTATGTGAATAATTTCACATATCACAATGGAGTCGGGTTTCGTTGGAACCCGCCCCCAAAAAGATCTCATAATGGAGGCGGGTTCTAGCGAAACCCGCCTCCAATACATTAGTTGTGAATGCAACGGAACCCGCCTCCAATGCTGGTCCCTTTTTGGAGGTGGGTGCATGTAGCACCGCCTCCAAAATGTTTGTCATGTTAATTGAAATTGTAATGTTAATTGGAGGTGCACCCGCCTCCAATTAACATTCCAAAACCTTTGTCCTGTGAATTGGAGGCGGGTGCATAGTGTTCCGAAAATTCTCCTCCGTTTTCGACTATTGAAAGTTTAAAAAAAAATTGAAAATTTGCCGAAGTTTGAGCAATGCGTTAACTTAGTAGGTAATAAAAACCACAAATTTTAGAAGGGAATATATAAATATATACTTTTGATTTTAACTTTAAATACATGAGTATATGTAGCTTTGTGGTAAATTTAGTGTGCAAGAGTTAAGTGCGTAAGTGCTCCCATAGACTCGAGTTCGATTCCTACTGGAGCCATAAATTGAAATAAAAGAAATTAGATTTTTGCACGTTGGATTTGTTTTGGAGGTGGGTGCTTGTTTCCCCCAGCCTCCTTTTGGACTTTTGGAGGCGGGTGCATGTTGCACCGGCCTCCACAACATCTCAATTTTGTTGTTAAATAATACAGCTATGGAGCACCCGCCTCCATAGTTGTTTTATTTTTATCTCAATGACGGGCACCCGCCTCCATAAACTGAATCATAATCATTGGCTCTGAAACCCGCCTCTAATGTTTGATAGCGATAGTGGAGGCAGGTGCTACAATACAACAAATGGAGGCTGGTCCTCACTATGGAGGCGGGTGCCTGGCGTCGAAACCCGCCTCCATTATCCTTTTTTCCAGTAGTGTATATTTCAAATATGAACATTAACAGAAGCCGTTATCTCCCATCACGTGAGTCTTGCATTCTCGTAACTTGAAGGGCAATTTTGTCATCCAAAACTTCTCATTTATATTTTGTTTTTGAAATAAAATAGTAAAATCTCTCTCACTCTTGAAATGGAAGCCCCAATTTTTTTTTTTTGGAGGAAAGGTAAATGATTTATTCGACCAAGAATTCCGGTTCAAAAACCGGTAAAGATCGGACCACAAGGTGATGGTGTTTCTGTTCACATCATAATACAACGCATGAGTGGGCGCTAGGAATTTCCTCCCCAGAGGGAGAAAATTCTTAGTGAGAGAAACTCTCAAAACCCTAGGAGGGAAAGACACATTGGAGCATATTCATGTTAAACATACATCAAACAAATGGGGCATTCCCCATGTAACATACATCGCAAATGGGGCATACCCCTTATAAAAACATACATCAATCCAAAATTTTCTATCTATTACAATCCTCCGTACATTAGTCCAAAATGCTAATGGAGGTTCTTCCTTGTCTTCATCAGCTGAGCATAAGTAAGTCTACCCAAGTGTCGGGTAGCCATCCACACTCATCATAGGAAAATATCAGGATCATGAGTACATGTAAAACTACTTTTGGTAAGTAGTCAACCATTACCGGATTTGATAAGCCTTTACCGGACACCGGTCAGCCGGGCTAGGATGACTTTCCCGTAGTCATCTACGTAGACATGCATCAGTCCCCCCCAATTTCTGAATAATTATATCCCTAATACTAGCCAAATTTTTGAACATAGGAGAATCATTCTTATTAGGATTCCAGTCCCAAACTGATGCCCCTTTAAGATATGAACCATGAACCCATTTTATCCACAAAACTATCCCTCTTCATGTGTATATCCCACAAATTCTTAAACATTAAAGCTTTATTCCAGAATGTCGGGTTCCTAATCCCCAAACCCCCTTCATTTTGTGGCAAACACACATTTTCCCACGCAACCAAAGGTCGTCTCCCACCCCAAAAGAATTTCATACATTGGCTTTTAACTCTATCTAAGATACATGCGGGCACAGGTAAATTTTGAAGCCAAAAACATTCAACTCCTTGGATAACAGATCTAATCACTTCAAGCCTTCCTGCATATGACAAAGTCACTGTTTTCCAGGCATTAAAGATATTAGAAATCTTATTCAAGAGAGCATCATAATGTACAGTGTTCAACTTATGGGCCGCAAGTGGCAACCCAAATATCTTACAGGAAATGTAGCAATAGGAATCTAGCAACATCAAGGCATCTCTGTAACTCCATACCTACCATTCCTGCAGTGAATATCTCTGACTTGTCCGGATTGAAAGCCAAACCAGACACCGTTCTGAACTTTTCCAAGCAATTCTTGAGGATAGATATCGATTGCTCATCCCCCCTTGCAAACAGAAGCAGGTCATCCGCAAAGGCCAAATGCAAGATCTTTGAGTTCCCACACTTCGGGTGATAGTTAAAGTCTTGCTCAACACTCTTTTTAATTAGCCTCGAGAGATACTCCATGGCAATGGTAAAAAGAGCTGGCGACATAGGATCACCCTGTCTCAAGCCTCTCTTCCCTTTGAAGTAGCCATGTAGGTTTCCATTGACTGAAATCGAGAAAGAGGTAGTTGTGACACACTGAGAGACCCACTGTACAAACACATTCGGGAACCCAAGTACCCTTAGCATATTAAACAAAAAGTCCCAGGACACAGTGTCATAAGCTTTTCGTATATATCTCTTCATCATGCACCTGGGTGAGATCCTTTTCCTTGTGTAGTTTCTTATAATCTCCTGCGTGAGATAAAAATGTCTGACATATTCCTTTCCCCAACAAAGGCTGCCTGTGCTTCATCAATAATGTGGGGAAGTACTCTTTTCAGTCTGCCTGCAAATATCTTGGTGATCACCTTGTACACTGTATTACAACAAGAAATGGGTCTAAAATCTGAAACACTAGGTGCATGAGCCTTTTTTGGAATTAGAGCCACCACAGTATGGTTAATCTGTTTGAGCAACCTTCCATTCCGGAAAAACTCCATAACCGCCTCTTGCACCGTATTACCAACAATATCCCAATTTCTCTTGAAGAATCCTGCCGGGTAACCATCAGGCCCTGGAGCTTTATCATCATTAAGAGAGAAAGCAGCCTCTTTTATCTCTTGCAAGGTAATTTGTTCTGCCAACCTAATCTTGTCATCATTCAGTACACATTTTCCAGCCCTAATCATGTCTTCATCAATGTCTTGCACACCATCCGATTGGCCGAAGAGGTTTTGGAAGAATTTAACAAACTCCTCTCCCAATTCTTGCGGTGACGAAGTTGACGTGCCATCTTCTTTCTCCACCGCCACAATATTATTCTTTAGGTTATACTTTTTGACCAGCCCATGAAAATATTTGTTACATCTATCTGAAAGCTTCAAATGCATTGCTCTAGCTTTTTGTGCTAGAAATGATCTTTCAGCTTCCATTAGAAACTCTGCTCTCTTCCGAAGTTGGGCTTCTCTTTCAACAGATTGATTGTCCGTCGGGTTACTGACCAACCTCTCTCTTGCAGCTTCCAATTCCTCCACCGCACGTTTTGCCTTCTCTGAAATGTGGTGGAAATGCAACTTGTTCAAACCTTTCAGCGGAATCTTCAGCTGGCTTAATTTCCTGCAAAGAATATACTGTTTACTACCTCTCTCCCACCTTTGCCAAACTCCCTGAATCAATTGCCGAAAGTCAGAATGCTCCATCCACATATAGTAGAATTTGAAAGGTTTGTTGCCTTTAAAATCCCTCTGCAGTATAGAAGCAATGACAGGTGTATGATCCGATAATGGCCCTTTTGCTCTGAAATCTGCATGACAATGTAAGTCCATATCCTGCCATTCTTGATTGATTAGGAGACGATCCAACTTGATAAACACACCCCCCTGGCCCAAGTGAAATATTCCCCAGTGGAGTTAGCATCTCTCAGTCCTAGTTCTTGACAAACCTCCCTCAGATCTTTAAGACAGTAATCTGAGGGAACCACTCCCCCTTTCTTTTCCACCACTTCTTTGCAACAATTAAAATCACCTAAAACCATCCAAGGAAGGTTTAGGTTATCTCCCAACCTCCTCAGTTCATTCCATAGAGGCCTTCTTTCTACAACCGTATATAACCCATAAACAAAAGTACAAATAAAATTTAATCCGGAGGATTTACAAAAGACCCTGCAGTGGATGGCCTGCTCCGAGGTATGAAGTACAATACATTCGACCATTTTGGGATCCCAAAAAATTACAATTCGACCCCCTTTGACAACAGCAAAGTTATCAACAAAATTCCACCCAGGGCGATATCTATATGCAAAAAAACTCAGTCTATATGTTGATAATTTAGTCTCCAATATCCCATAGAGGGATATGTTATTACCTTCAATAAGCTTTGTTACCTCCTTCATTTTAAGGGGTTTATTTAAACCCCTTATGTTCCAAAAAGCAACTCTCATCTATGTAGAGGATGAGACGGAAGAGGCCGCCTCACGCTCCCTACTCTCCCCTTTTCTCCGACCTCGACTTCTACTTCTATCCTTCCTCCTTGACCTTTGACTGTGGCCATCATCCCCATCTATTTGGCTTCCATCACATGCCTCCAAAGAAGTATGTTTTGCGAGCGGCTCAAACTGATCCGTCCCTTTTGCCTCCTTTTGTAGCATAGCATTTTTTTGTGGTATCATTTCTTTACCTCCCACATCCTTCTCCTTGTCTCCCTTCTTCTGTTGATGATGGCCTCCCTTGTTTAGATGCTTTTGTTTCTGCACACCTTCAGTAAGGATAGAAACAATTGACGGCATAGGTGGTTTTTGTTTACCTCCTTTCTTCTTGACCTCCCATTTATTCGGTCTAAGATTTAGTGACTCAACAATACTTTCAGTTTGTAACCCTTTCCCATGGTTTTGAGAAATGTCAAGGGTTTCCTTCAAGGTGGGAAAATCTTCCACACCTTTGTCCTTCCCTAAGGTAGCCACCCGCTCCTCCATCTCGTCATCCTCTTGATGGACTATGATAGCTTCCTCATCATTGATTTGCTGCTCCCTTTCTTCCTGAACTTCATCCGAAGGCCTCTGATTTCCTCCCTCACCGATGACTTCTTCAATCGTGGCATCAGGAACCTTGATGGTTTTCAATTTGCAATCTCCTTCGTAGTGCCCAAATCTTTTGCAATAGCTACAGTATTTTGGCAATTCTTCGTATCTCACTTGTTGCTCAAAAGTGGCTCCTTTAGGCAAGGTAATCACGAGAGATGTCGGGGGAGGCTTAGACACATCAATTTCAACTAACACCCTTGCATATGCCAACTTTCCATGATTGAGGGTAACCCTGTCAGTGTTAATAGGTTTCCCAATCTTGGATCCAATTTTTCCCAATGCTTTTGTCGTCCAGCACTCCAGTGGAAGCTTGGGCAGCTGAATCCACACAGGCACAATAGAGAAAACATATGACTCAAATAAAAATTCCTCAGGAACCTCTTGCAGATGTAATCGCCTTCCATAAATGGAATGTGGCCCAGCCGATAGCACCTTATTCCTGTCCTCACTGGTATCAAATTTAAACATGGTCCACCCATTTTGGCACGGAATCGGGTGGCACTTTACACCCCATCTTGATATGATGTCCATCACAGCTTTCACTCCAGGAAATCTCCCCGTAAAACATCCAAGAAGAGCATTCTGCCACACTTCGTTTACATTTGCTACATCCTCCGCCCCAAGGTGCAAAGGGCCATCCTCCTGCGGGAAATACTGAACCCTGACATCTTCTGAAAACTTCCTGTTGTCCTTAAATAAGTTCACCCACGGAGTCTTGATCGGTTCAGTTTTTTCTTTTTCATTGACTGGACCCTGTGGTGGGATTTCCTTTTCTTGCCAAGGTAGAGTGGCCATTTGTGACCGAATGCCAATCTGTATCCACTTCCAATCTTCCCTATTTCCGATCTGCTGATTCTTGTCCCCAACAGAGCACAACTACCCTTTATCTTGTGGGAAGCTGTCAAAGGTGAGCACATCAACGACGAAGAAGAATCCCGTAAGAAGATTTTATAGCTCCGAAGATTAATTATGCCATAAAGGGTTGCAAAATTTTCAAATGGGTGGATGGTACCTGCAAAGGATGTGAGAAATTGACTTAAATTCTAGGGGGATTGTTGGATACAGAGAGAACTGAAATGAAGTTACACGAAAAATGAGGATGAAGCAGCAACTGTACTGATATCAGTAGATTGTTGTAAAGGTTGACAACTTTTGTAGTAATACCAACATTTTCTATTATGTAAGTGTTTCATATAAGGATGGTAATTAGTAGCAAGAATGTTTGTGATGTTTAGTAATTGTTTCTGGGATTTTGAGTGGCATTGTATGTTACTCCTGGTATTGTTGTATTTGAATGCATGCTAAGTGTTTGGGTTTATTCCCCAGAAGCAAAGGCAATTCATTGCTGTGAGCTAAAATTGAGAAGGGCAATTTATAGAAGATTGTTATGAGCTAAACTTGAGGGGATTGTTCTGAGATAAAATTGAGAAGAGCTATTTTGTTTTTTTTTTTTTCCGACAAAACTGGACTTCATTATCAAAATCTCGGACCCTCAAGTTCTGAGAAGGCAAATATCATTTGTTACAGTCAAAATAAATGGAAAAAAGAGGACTATGTCTTCTGCTGCTGCTGCTGTTTCTAAAAGAAAATAGCATCTCCCTCATCAAAAGGGAACAAAACTGCACCAGGAGTGTACATGTTAAAGAGTTATAGCTCCTTATCTCAAGGCAAATTTTCTCAGAGACTCCACATCTCTTGCGCCTTGGTATTTTGCAACTTCCTCCCCATTGTAGAATAGCTTGAACTGGATATGTTTTCAGAGACTCAACATCATAGGATATGAATGGATATCCACTTTGCTGCATACTGCTTTATTTGTACCACAATCAACTTCTCCAACCTCTATTTAATCTGCACCTTCCATTACTTTTCCAACAATGTCCCAAGGTTTTTATAGTGTTTATACAAGGAACACAAAATTTCTCAAACCATGAGGTGTCTTTTCTCTGTAACTTGAAAATTAAGGAGCATAATTGTAAGTTCTTTACTGAATCAAAATTTCTGTTCTAAAAAACACAGTTCCTTCATCCTCCCCCACCCACCATTGGTACTTCCACAAGCCCAAGATCATGTATAAAATCTACGATCTTTCATATCCCCTCAGAAGGAGTAGAGCCCCCATCATATTCACTTAATTCTGCAATAACATTAAAATCTCCAGTGATGAGATGTAGACTATGCACCTGCAAATCTTTAATATTACTCCATAGAGACTGACGTTCTCCCCTGGAATGTTTTCCATACACAAAATTAACCACGCAAAGAATAACCACTTGAGGGTGCAGAACCTTAAAAGATAAAAATTGTTCAGAACTACCCAAAAAATTTAGGGCCCGTTTGATAAAAATTAATGCTTATATTTGAACGCTTAATGCTGAAATCATAATGCTGAATTGATTAAGCACTCAACATCTTAATGCTGAAATATATTTTTTGAACATCTGAATCATAATACTTAATTACTCGATCTTGTTTGATAAATATGCTGATCTTATTGCTGAAATTATTAAAATATACCATTTTACCCTTATGTTGAATTTTTTTATATTTATATATGCGAAATATCAAATTTTATTATAAAACATCAATTATGATTAATGAAAAACATAAAGAAACAAAATAAGATAAAACACGCTAAATTAATGATGAAAGAATACAAAAAATAATTATTACAATTTATTAAAACCCCTAAAAATGAAAAATTAATCCATTATTGTAGTCTTAAAGAAATTAAAATTTTTACAATAAAATTCATATAAGATTAATAAACTATATAAGTAATATAAAACATATGGTATGAATGAGATTTATAAAAACATGTAAATGATATAATTTATTAAATATAAATTTTTAATACCAAAATATAATAGTAAAAATAAATTAAATTTTATTTGACAATATATAATGAAAATTTTTAAAATACGTGGTATGCTAATGAAGAAAAAATTAAAATTATTATTATAGTTAAATCAATATAAATAAAATAAAAGTGGTAGTTTCGGAAATCAAATATGAATTATTTAAAGAATTATTACGTGGAGCATTAAGCGGTAAGCAATAAGTTGACTTTTTTCTCTTAATTTTTTGTAAAAGAAATAAGCAGTACTTAAACGATTAAGAGATTTGAGTTTTTGTTATCAAACACGCTAAAAGTCATTATTTCTTAATCAACCCTCCAAAATGCCCATATTTTTCCCGTTATCGAAGCAATTGCAGCATGATAACCAAAAAGAATGCGAAATTCTTTAATCCTATTTACATCCACAAAAAGGCTCTAATATTACTAACAAAGTAACATTATGATACTTAATTAAATTTTTAAGTCTGCAAACAAATATATATATATATTTTTGATATACCATGTATATTCCAAATGATCCACGACATTAAAAGGTTTGTGAAGGAGTCGACCTGTAACTTAGCCGCGTTATCATGGTAAGCGTCTTTGTTGGTTTTTTTGCACGCGGCGTCTTCACAGCCCCAGTCCTGTATAGTTGTCCTGGGTCCAGAGGCTCCTTAGTAGAAATCATAACTGGAGTTTCAGAGCTTCATTCCTCCTGTCCAACTTTTGAATCCGATGAAATGTGGATGTCCTCTGTCCCATGCCCGAACAAAACCCGCCACTCTTTCCAAAACTGGAAGAGCCCGAGCAACTTTCAACTCCAAAGACTTCTGGACAGACTCCAAATCAGGGATAAAATTATGTCTAGCTGGCTCCTCATCTGATTCCGAGATAGGGGTTAATTGGCCATCCTCCAAGGGATTAATTTGCGACTGTATAGGAGAGAGAATTAGATCTGGAGGCACATAACAAACCAGTGCCAAAGGACCCGGCTTAGGCTCACTATACTCTTTAGTTTCCGTCAGCTTTTCCAGACTGTTCGTCAACCGCTGCAGCTATCATCTCCACGGGAATTCGCTGCTTTTCGGTAATGGTTAACTCAGATCCCGAAGCCCCAATGGTATCTTCCTCTAAGTTCTGTAACGCAGTAAACTGATTTTGGGAATGTTTTGGGTTTTTAAAAATTATCAGGCTGCTATTTGGTGGGGTGCAGGGGAGCTATTTTTGTTTTCTATTTGGGGACTTTTATAGTTGTATTTTGGTGGGTTTATGATTTGGCGTCAGAAAAGGAGTTAGCCTATTTGGTGAAGATGGACCAAGTTGCCGGGCGCAAGAAAAAACAGTGGGGTTTTGCAGATCCGGCGGCCCTGGTTGATCCGACATCGTTTGGGCCTTCAAAAGCCCCTTTTTGCCATTTTTGGAAAGTTTTGTTTTGGGTATAACTCTTGATGAGAAAGTCCAATTTTGATTCTGTTTTCTTTGTTATTCCTGTTTTTAGTAGGAGATTGATTCCATATAGAAATCAGCAATATTTCCTTTTTTCTTTAATTTCGGCTTCGGGCGCCTATAGGCTTATAAATAGGTGTGCCATCTTCTGTAGTAAGCAGATTTTGATTAATTAAGATTCAGTATTATTTTTTCCTAATTTTTGGTAATCCTATTATGGATTCAACGATTGTTGGATGCCTGTTTGACTGACAATTGTTCTTCAATTCAACAGTTTTTCAGAAGGCTTCTTCTGGTTTCAGCGAAATCTTCTCATAGATAGATTTTGCTACGTCATTTGATATCAGAGACGTGTTCGTTCTTGAACGACATGCCTCCTCGAAAGAAACCCCAACAGACACTCGACATTATCTATGAACATGAGGACGTGATGCAGTTAGAGGAGCAACTCACCCAGCGTATAGATGAACACCTGGAAGGCACCTTGGGTACCTTTATGGATTGTCTGACTGCCCAGATGGGAGATTTGATTGATCGGTGCCTCCCACAACGATCACCACCGCGCCGGTACCATAACCGCATGTTCGAGGAACATGATGAAGGGGGTGACGACGAAGGCGAGAATGGCCCCTGTTTCCACCATCACTATCCGCAATGAGAGGATAGGCACTGGGAAACCAGGTTGCGAACTAAAATCCCAGAATTTCATGGGGGTCTACAGGCTGAAGAATTTCTTGACTGGATACCACGACTGAGGAAATTTTGGAATTTATGGGGGTGCCCGACAACAAGCAGGTCCAATTAGTGGCGACTCGACTCCGCGACCGTACAATTTCATGGCGGCAACAAACGAAGTCAACCCAGACCCGGTTGGGCAAACCGAAAATTACCAGTTGGGACAAAATGAAGAAACACATGCGGGCCACTTTTCTTCCCTATAATTATGGATAAATGATGTACTAGCGTCTACAGAATCTAAGGCAGGGTCTCAGGATGGTGGATGACTACACCACCGAGTTCTTCTAATTAATTGCCAAAACGATCGTCAGGAGATAATAGACCAGCTTGTGTCCAGGTATATTGGGGGATTAAGGGTCTAAATCCAAGACACGGTTAACCTCTTTGACCCAGTGTCTGTGTCGGCAGCTCACCAACGAGCCTTTATTGTGGAGCCAAGGCAAACGGAGAGGAGGATCATATGGGTCCTCAGCCACAGGGGCCAATGCGGTGAGCCTAGGGAGGAACTGTTCTGGAACCAGCGACAACAAGGGAATGGTGACCAGTACCCCATTCACCCCAAGTGGTAATAGCAGCAATATCAAGTGTTTTGGCTGTGGGGAGTTGGGACACCGCCTATCAAAGTGCAAGGCGACTGGCAAAAATGCCATGTTTGTCGATGAGGAGTATGAGGACGACGGTGCCAACCCCGATGAGCCACAGTTGCCTAAATTTGATAGCAGTGGCGACGACAGCAATGAAAAATGTGTCGAAGGAGATGAGGGTATTTCGTTAGTAGTGTGGCGGTCGTGTCTAACACCCTAGTTGCAGACGAGTCGCAGTGGCTCCGAAGCAATATTTTTTAGTCTACATGCACGGTGCAGGGGAAGATTTGTCAGTTCATAATTGATGTAGGCAGCTGTGAAAATATTGTGGTCAAATCAGTAGTGCAGAAATTGGGCCTGAAGACAGAGAAGCATCCGCGGCATTACAAACTAGCTTGGCTCCAAATGGGCGGAGAGGTACAAGTTTCTAAACGTGCTCTGATTTCATTTTTGATTGGGTCCAAATATAAGGATGATATATGGTGTGATATGGTGGCAATGGATGTCTGTCATATACTATTGGGCAGACCATGGCAATATGATCGGCAGGTAACCCATAATGGGCGAACCAACACCTACAGCTTTATGTTCAATGGGGCAAAGATTGTGCTAATTCCCAAGAAGCCAGGCACTGACGAACAGAATCCTCCTGAAAATAGGCCTAGTGTTAGCCTGTTATCACTGCCTAATTTCGAAAAGGAGATACAGGAAACATAGATGGTTTATGTTCGAATCGGGTTTGAGGTCGCCACGCCAGGGCCTATCCCGAGGTCGTAGGTCCATTGCTGGCTGAATTTAGTGATGTTTTCCCTGATGAATTACCAGACGGCTTACCACCCCTGCGGGATGATCTGCACCTTTTAGGTGAATTATTTTAGCACTTGGTATGGCAGTTCTCACGGGCTTTTGCCCAATGTTTTAATGTTTATTCATAGTTTTGGAGATCGAGCTTAATAAGAAAAGAATGAAACAAAAGAAAGAATTGGATGCGTTGAAGTCAAAATCAAATTGGATTCTTTGGCCAAAATCAAATCTCATTTGGATTCTTGAAATGCAGCCAAGCACATGCATGGAAGCCAAAATCAAATTGGATTCTTGGGAATGCTATGCACGTGGAAGCTAAAATCAAATTGAATATCACATGCATGGAATGCTATTAAGGAAGAAAAATCCAATTTGATATCTAAAATCCAATTGGAATTGAAGTCAAAATCAATTCCAATTTGTCTTGAATTACAGCCAGATGCATGGAATGCTACTAAGGAAGAAAATTCCAATTTGATCTCTAAATCCAAATTGGAATTGATTCTTGAATTGCGGCTAAGGAGGGAAATTCCAATCAATTCCAATTTGGATTTAGAGATCAAATTGGAATTTCCTTCCTTAGCCGCAGTTGAAGACTCAATTCCAAGAACTCAAAACAACAAACAAGACAAACAAAAAATGAGAAAAACACAAAAAAACTTACCTGTGAGCCGAATCATTAGGTTCCATATGGGCAGTAGAAGTACTCGCCCGAGCTGCTCTTATCCTTAAAAACTCACGTAGAAGTATGCGGCGGCGGCACAACTTGCTGGGAAGCAGTAGAAGTACTTACTACCCTTGCCAGTGATGTAGTCGAGATCTCCAAGGACGCCAGAATTTATACTTTGTTCTTCGGCATCTGTAAAAATATTTAAATTGTGAAAAAGGTTACAAAATAATTAAATACTTTCTTCTCTTTTTTTTTTTTTTTCTTTTTTTTAAATTGAACGATTATAACAAACTAGGTTGTCTCCTTGTAGCGCTTTTCTTTAATGTCTTGGCTAGACAGAGTGCGAACTGATCAATCTACGTGATGCGGGCATTTGGCCAACCATACTCCTTTAACTTGCTGGATCTCACTTGAAGTATAAAATTGCTTCAATCTATGCCCGTTAACTTTATACTGCTGCCCTGACTGAGGGTCTCGGACCTCCACTGCACCACTTGGCCAAACCACTTCTACCTCCAAAGGTCCATGCCACTTGCTAAACAATTTTCTAGTGCCAAATAATCAAATTTTGGATTTGAATGGTAACAACTGCTGGCCAACTCGAAATTCTTTCTGCCGGATGAGCCCATCATGCCTTGCTTTCATTCGGTCTTTGTACCATTTGGCCAAATCGTAGCTTCCAACCTAATTTCTTCAAGTTCCTGGAGTTGGTATTGCCTTTCTTCACCTGCTGCTATGGCATCCATGTTCATCTTCTGGACTGCCAAGTATGCTTTATGCTCTAATTCCACGAGAAGATGACACATCTTGCCAAAAACAAGTCGATATGGAGACATCCCAATAGCAGTTTTAAATGCAGTCCGATATGCCCATAAAGCATCAAGTAGTTTCTGTCTCCAATCTTTTCTTGAGGTATTAACTGCCTTCTCAAGAATCCTCTTGATATCTCTATTTGAAACTTCAGCTTGTCTATTGAACTGTGGATGGTAAGGTGTAGCAAGTCGATGCTGAATTCCATATGCCCACATCACTCCGACTATAGTTCGATTGCAAAAGTGGGTACCTTAATCACTTATAATCTCCTTGGGAACACCAAATCGAGGTAACAATTGACATGTTAAAAATGCCTTCACATCTTTGGCTTTATTCGAGCGAGTGGGCCTGGCCTCAACCCACTTGGACACATAATCGACGGCGAGCAGAATGTAAACATACCCATTGGAAGGTGGGAAAGGGCCCATCAAATCCATGCCCCAAACATCAAATATTTCACAGACCTTGATTGGGACCTGTGGCATCTCATCTTGGGTCCCGATGTCTCCAAATTGCTGGCATCTTTCACAAGCTTGACAAAATAGGTAGCTATCTTTGTTCAGACTAGGCCAGTAAAAGCCACAATCTATTATTTTTCGGGCTGTGCGTTTGTGCCCAAAATGTCCTCCTGTAGGCGAAGAATGGTAGTGCTGTAGAATGCTCTTTTGCTCCCACTCTGGTACACAATGTCAGATGATCTGATCAGGGCCACACTTCCATATGATTGGATCGTCCCAGATATACTGCCTATTGTCGCTTATCAACTTCTCCTTTTTCCCTTGAGAAAATTCGAGTAGCAAAACATTAGCAACTAAATAATTCACTAAGTGTGCATACCATGGGTCAGGATTTGCTGCTGATACTGCTGCAAGATGAGTTTGTTCTTCCTGGATCACATCACTTAGAGCGAAAAGATGTTCTCCAGGAAATTCTTCACCAATTTGTTCCTCCTCTTCAGGTAGAGTTAGTCGGCTCAAGTGATCGGCTAATGTGTTCTCAGCTCCTTTTTTATCCTTAAGCTCCCAATCGAATTCCTGGAGAAGCAGAATCCACCTGATCAACCTTGGCTTTAACTCCTTTTTGTGCAGAAGATGCTTTAAAGCTGTATGATCAGTATAAACTATAACTTTGGAGCCCAGTAGGTATTGTCTGAATTTGTCAAACCTGAATACCACTACTACCAACTCTTTCTCTGTTGTGGTGTAATTACATTGGGCAGGATTAAGAGTCTTGGAGGCATAATACACAGCATATGTTTTCTTCCCAATTTTCTGACCAAGCACGGTACCAACAGCATAATCACTAACATCACACATAAGCTCGAATGGTTTTGCCCAATCTGGAGGTTGAATGATTGTAGTTGATATCAACTTCTCTTTTAGAGTATTAAAGGCTTCACGAGAGTTGTTGGTTAGGGCAAATGGGACATCGTCTTTGAGCAAATTTGTGAGTGGTTGTGTGATTTTAGCAAAGTCCTTGATGAAACGTCTGTAAAAACCTGCATGGCCCAGAAAACCACAAATTTTTTTCACGTTGGTGGGATAGGGTAGCTTGGTAATCAATTCTACCTTGGCCTTGTCCACTTCGATCCCTTCTTTACTAATTTTATAACGAAGAACAATTCCTTCTTGAACCATGAAGTGACATTTCTCATAATTCAACACCAAGTTTTTAGCTACGCATCATTCTAAAACTAAGTCCAGGTACTCTAAACATTGATCAAAAGAACCCCCATAGACTGTGAAATCATCCATAAAAATCTCAATGCACTGCTCAATCATGTTTGAAAATATACTCATCATGCATCTCTGAAAAGTCCCAGGGGCATTGCATAGACCGAACGGCATCCTTCTGTAGGCATAGGTTCCAAATGGACATGTGAAAGTAGTCTTCTCTTGATCCTACTTGTTCACCCAGATCTGAAAATATCCACTGTACCCGTCTAGAAAACAAAAGAACATCTTTCCAGCTAGACGTTCCAGCATCTCATCAATAAAGGGAAGGGGAAAATGATCCTTCCTAGTAGCTGCATTCAATTTGCGCAAGTCAATGCACATTCTCCATCTTGCGAGTAATCTCATTGGCACCAGCTCATTTTTCTCATTGGTAACTACTTCAAAACCTCCCTTTTTCGGCACCACATGGACTCGACTGACCCACTTGCTATAAGAAATAGGATAGATTATTCCCATTGCCAATAACTTTAGAATCTTCTTTAGAGCGAAAAGATGTTCTCCAGGAAATTCTTCACCAATTTGTTCCTCCTCTTCAGGTAGAGTTAGTCGGCTCAAGTGATCGGCTACTGTGTTCTCAGCTCTTTTTTTATCCTTAAGCTCCCAATCGAATTCCTGGAGAAGCAGAATCCACCTAATCAACCTTGGCTTTAACTCTTTTTTGTGCAGAAGGTGCTTTAAAGTAGAATGATCGGTATAAACTATAACTTTGGAGCCCAGTAGGTATTGTCTGAATTTGTCAAACCTGAATACCACTACTACCAACTCTTTCTCCGTTGTGGTGTAATTACATTGGGCAGGATTAAGAGTCTTGGAGGCATAATACACAGCATATGTTTTCTTCCCAATTTTCTGACCAAGCACGGTACCAACAGCCTAATAACTAGCATTACACATAAGCTCAAATGGTTTTGCCCAATCTGGAGGTTGAATGATTGGAGCTGATATCAACTTCTCTTTTAGAGTATTAAAGGCTTCATGGGAGTTGTTGGTTAGGGCAAACGGGACATCGTCTTTGAGCAAATTTGTGAGTGGTTGTGTGATTTTAGCAAAGTCCTTGATGAAACGTCTGTAAAAACCTGCATGGCCTAGAAAACCACGAATTTTTTTCACGTTGGTGGGATAGGGTAGCTTGGCAATCAATTCTACCTTGGCCTTATCCACTTCGATCCCTTCTTTACTGATTTTATAACGAAGAACAATTCCTTCTTGAACCATGAAGTGACATTTCTCATAATTCAACACCAAGTTTTTAGCTACGCATCGTTCTAAAACTAAGTCCAGGTACTCTAAACATTGATCAAAAGAACCCCCATAGACTGTGAAATCATCCATAAAAATCTCAATGCACTGCTCAATCATGTTTGAAAATATACTCATCATGTATCTCTGAAAAGTCCCTAGGGCATTGCATAGACCGAACGGCATCCTTCTGTAGGCATAGGTTCCAAATGGACATGTGAAAGTAGTCTTCTCTTGATCCTCCTTGTTCACCCAGATCTGAAAATATCCACTGTACCCGTCTAGAAAACAAAAGAACATCTTTCCAGCTAGACGTTCCAGCATCTCATCAATAAAGGGAAGGGGAAAATGATCATTCCTAGTAGCTGCATTCAATTTGCGAAAGTCAATGAACATTCTCCATCCTGCGAGTAATCTCATTGGAACCAGCTCATTTTTCTCATTGGTAACTACTTCAAAACCTCCCTTTTTCGGCACCACATGGACTGGATTGACCCACTTGCTATCAGAAATATGATAGATTATTCCAATTGCCAATAACTTTAGAATCTCCTGTAGAACTACCTCCATCATATTTGGATTTAGCTTTCTCTGAGGGTCCCTAGATGGCTTTGCGTCTTGCTCGAGAAAGATAAAGTGTTGGCAAATATCTGGACTTATTCCAGGAACATCGGCTAAGGTCCACCCGGTCGCCTTGATGTGCTTCTGTATGGTTCTGAGCAACTGATCTTCTTGAGCTGGGGTCAATTCTTTAGAAATAATCACTGGTAGTGTATCTTCTTCTCCTAAGTAGGCATATTTCAGATTATCTAGAAGAGGCTTCAGATCTAGTTTCGAGGCCTTTACTAAAGATGGAACTGGCCATTCGACACCCATCGGTTTGGGGAAACTGTCGCTGGCCCTGTATACTCTTCAGCTATTGAAAGGTTCTGAATTGCCTCGCAGACTTCCTCATCACTTAAATTCTGTATATCAGCTTCCGTGAGACTTTGAGCATGCGTCCTCTGTAGTTTATCCTGCAAGAAATTTGTCTCAAGATATTCTTGGACAAGGGGGTCAATGAGTCCTCAATTGCGGCTAAGGAAGAAAATTCCAATTTGATCTCTAAATCCAAATTGGAATTGAGTCTTAAATTACGGCTGGGAATTAAGATTTCTATCCCTATATATAGGGGACCTAATGGAGTGATGAAGAACACATTAGAGGCTTGCTACTTTTTCCTTAATACATTTTCTTAGATAGCAGAGAGCTTTTCTTTTCAGTTCTTGAAGTCTGACTCTTGAAGTTTCCATTAGCAACGTTGGTTTGATCTTTTAATCTATTATTCCCCTTCCTTCATTTTTTGGTGCTATATCTCTTTTAATTAGTTAACTTTTGGGGGCTGTTTTCTAGTTAATTAGTTTATTAGCTTATTATTATTTATTAGTTCATGCTTGCAAAGTTGGTTTCAGCAAGTAGCTAATTAGTGGGTATTATTTTATTAGTTAAATATCCTATTATGTCTACATTTTATATTGATTGTTTAATTAGTTTAGTTATCATGAGTAGCCAATTTCTTAGTTCTGGTATTATGTAAGAAGCCATAATCCATGCATGTATAAAACCAAGGAATTAATCTAAAAGTCTAATGAATTATGTTTCTAAATTACCTGTGTTTATATGTCTAATTACTAAGATTATTGTAAGCCTGATCAACTTAGTTTAATCTGGTAGAGTCAGTGAGTGGCACAACTACCAGCCGAGTAGTACATGATTAATTGGGTAATAATTTCTAATGCATCGTCAGTAGGAATTATTAGTTTCAGGTTCTTGTAGTTGTTAGTGCTTCTATTTGTTAATTAATAAGGTTTGCGGAGACTCGCGATCTGTTAGTTAATGTAGTTAGAGAATAATTCCTTTCCGGGGACTCGCGGGGAATTATCGAGAATCTATGGGAGAATTGGGATTATTTGCAGGGACTCGCGGCAATACTATAACTGAAAAGGCATAAGTAAATAGACAAGTTAAGAGATTTAGGATTGCATGCATGAGATTAGGGTGGATTTACATAATACCGGAATTTCCTCTCAGTAATTGATATCGTCTTAAGTCTTTTATTTAATTATTATTTTAGTTATTATTTTCTATAATTAAGTGACAACTCTAAAGGTCTCTTAAAAGACGCAAAGGTGACTGCTAGTCAATATTTTGGTTTATTTGCATGTTAATTGGAAATTGAATATTATTCACTGTCCCTGTAGATCGACCCTGTCTTCTACTGTGCTATATTTTCTTAGCATTTTAATTGCAGGTTTTAAACAGTACTTTTACTGTATTTGGTAGACCTACGACAAGTCTTATCACGGGATATTCAGCATTAGATAAATTTAGAGCTCGGGGCTATCCCCTCTAATTGCCCTCACTATCGAATGAGCCGAAGTGAACATGAGGAACTGCGGAGGTAGGTAGAAAAGCTCTTAGCCCGAGGGCACATTCGCGAAAGTTTGAGCCCATGTGCAATTCCGGCATTACTGGCCCCAAAAAAAGATGACACATGGTGGATGTGCGTGGACAACAGGGGCATCAACCGAATCTCGGTCAGGTACAGGTTTCCCATCCATCTCTTAGATGATTTACTAGATTAGATATGCCGATCCCGTGTGTACACGAAAATTGATTTAAAAAGTGGGTACCACCAAATCCGTGTGAGGCCAAGGGATGAGTGAAAAACAGCATTTAAAATAGGGAGGGGTGGTTCAAATGGCTGGTCATGTCTTTTTGGTTGTCTAATGCCCTCGGTACGTTTATGAGAGTGATGAACCAGATCTTGAGGCCATTCATCGGCAAGTTTGGAGTTGTTTATTTTGATGACATTATGATTTATAGTGCTAATCTTGAGGAACACATCCTGCACTTGCATATGATTGGATCGTCCCAGATATACTGCCTATTGTCGCTTATCAACTTCTACTTTTTCCCTTGAGAAAATTCGAGTAGCAAAACATTAGCAACTAAATAATTCACTAAGTGTGCATACCATGGGTTAGGATTTGCTGCTGATACTGCTGCAAGATGAGTTTGTTCTTCCTGGATCACATCACTTAGAGCGAAAAGATGTTCTCCAGGAAATTCTTCACCAATTTGTTCCTCCTCTTCAGGTAGAGTTAGTCGGCTCAAGTGATCGGCTAATGTGTTCTCAGCTCCTTTTTTATCCTTAAGCTCCCAATCGAATTCCTGGAGAAGCAGAATCCACCTGATCAACCTTGGCTTTAACTCCTTTTGTGCAGAAGATGCTTTAAAGCTGTATGATCAGTATAAACTATAACTTTGGAGCCCAGTAGGTATTGTCTGAATTTGTCAAACCTGAATACCACTACTACCAACTCTTTCTCTGTTGTGGTGTAATTACATTGGGCAGGATTAAGAGTCTTGGAGGCATAATACACAGCATATGTTTTCTTCCCAATTTTCTGACCAAGCACGGTACCAACAGCATAATCACTAACATCACACATAAGCTCGAATGGTTTTGCCCAATCTGGAGGTTGAATGATTGTAGTTGATATCAACTTCTCTTTTAGAGTATTAAAGGCTTCACGAGAGTTGTTGGTTAGGGCAAATGGGACATCGTCTTTGAGCAAATTTGTGAGTGGTTGTGTGATTTTAGCAAAGTCCTTGATGAAACGTCTGTAAAAACCTGCATGGCCCAGAAAACCACAAATTTTTTTCACGTTGGTGGGATAGGGTAGCTTGGTAATCAATTCTACCTTGGCCTTGTCCACTTCGATCCCTTCTTTACTAATTTTATAACGAAGAACAATTCCTTCTTGAACCATGAAGTGACATTTCTCATAATTCAACACCAAGTTTTTAGCTACGCATCATTCTAAAACTAAGTCCAGGTACTCTAAACATTGATCAAAAGAACCCCCATAGACTGTGAAATCATCCATAAAAATCTCAATGCACTGCTCAATCATGTTTGAAAATATACTCATCATGCATCTCTGAAAAGTCCCAGGGGCATTGCATAGACCGAACGGCATCCTTCTGTAGGCATAGGTTCCAAATGGACATGTGAAAGTAGTCTTCTCTTGATCCTACTTGTTCACCCAGATCTGAAAATATCCACTGTACCCGTCTAGAAAACAAAAGAACATCTTTCCAGCTAGACGTTCCAGCATCTCATCAATAAAGGGAAGGGGAAAATGATCCTTCCTAGTAGCTGCATTCAATTTGCGCAAGTCAATGCACATTCTCCATCTTGCGAGTAATCTCATTGGCACCAGCTCATTTTTCTCATTGGTAACTACTTCAAAACCTCCCTTTTTCGGCACCACATGGACTCGACTGACCCACTTGCTATAAGAAATAGGATAGATTATTCCCATTTCCAATAACTTTAGAATCTTCTTTAGAGCGAAAAGATGTTCTCCAGGAAATTCTTCACCAATTTGTTCCTCCTCTTCAGGTAGAGTTAGTCGGCTCAAGTGATCGGCTACTGTGTTCTCAGCTCTTTTTTTATCCTTAAGCTCCCAATCGAATTCCTGGAGAAGCAGAATCCACCTAATCAACCTTGGCTTTAACTCTTTTTTGTGCAGAAGGTGCTTTAAAGTAGAATGATCGGTATAAACTATAACTTTGGAGCCCAGTAGGTATTGTCTGAATTTGTCAAACCTGAATACCACTACTACCAACTCTTTCTCCGTTGTGGTGTAATTACATTGGGCAGGATTAAGAGTCTTGGAGGCATAATACACAGCATATGTTTTCTTCCCAATTTTCTGACCAAGCACGGTACCAACAGCCTAATAACTAGCATTACACATAAGCTCAAATGGTTTTGCCCAATCTGAAGGTTGAATGATTGGAGCTGATATCAACTTCTCTTTTAGAGTATTAAAGGCTTCATGGGAGTTGTTGGTTAGGGCAAACGGGACATCGTCTTTGAGCAAATTTGTGAGTGGTTGTGTGATTTTAGCAAAGTCCTTGATGAAACGTCTGTAAAAACCTGCATGGCCTAGAAAACCACGAATTTTTTTCACGTTGGTGGGATAGGGTAGCTTGGCAATCAATTCTACCTTGGCCTTATCCACTTCGATCCCTTCTTTACTGATTTTATAACGAAGAACAATTCCTTCTTGAACCATGAAGTGACATTTCTCATAATTCAACACCAAGTTTTTAGCTACGCATCGTTCTAAAACTAAGTCCAGGTACTCTAAACATTGATCAAAAGAACCCCCATAGACTGTGAAATCATCCATAAAAATCTCAATGCACTGCTCAATCATGTTTGAAAATATACTCATCATGTATCTCTGAAAAGTCCCTAGGGCATTGCATAGACCGAACGGCATCCTTCTGTAGGCATAGGTTCCAAATGGACATGTGAAAGTAGTCTTCTCTTGATCCTCCTTGTTCACCCAGATCTGAAAATATCCACTGTACCCGTCTAGAAAACAAAAGAACATCTTTCCAGCTAGACGTTCCAGCATCTCATCAATAAAGGGAAGGGGAAAATGATCATTCCTAGTAGCTGCATTCAATTTGCGAAAGTCAATGAACATTCTCCATCCTGCGAGTAATCTCATTGGAACCAGCTCATTTTTCTCATTGGTAACTACTTCAAAACCTCCCTTTTTCGGCACCACATGGACTGGATTGACCCACTTGCTATCAGAAATATGATAGATTATTCCAATTGCCAATAACTTTAGAATCTCCTGTAGAACTACCTCCATCATATTTGGATTTAGCTTTCTCTGAGGGTCCCTAGATGGCTTTGCGTCTTGCTCGAGAAAGATAAAGTGTTGGCAAATATCTGGACTTATTCCAGGAACATCGGCTAAGGTCCACCCGGTCGCCTTGATGTGCTTCTGTATGGTTCTGAGCAACTGATCTTCTTGAGCTGGGGTCAATTCTTTAGAAATAATCACTGGTAGTGTATCTTCTTCTCCTAAGTAGGCATATTTCAGATTATCTAGAAGAGGCTTCAGATCTAGTTTCGAGGCCTTTACTAAAGATGGAACTGGCCATTCGACACCCATCGGTTTGGGGAAACTGTCGCTGGCCCTGTATACTCTTCAGCTATTGAAAGGTTCTGAATTGCCTCGCAGACTTCCTCATCACTTAAATTCTGTATATCAGCTTCCGTGAGACTTTGAGCATGCGTCCTCTGTAGTTTATCCTGCAAGAAATTTGTCTCAAGATATTCTTGGACAAGGGGGTCAATGAGTCCTCAATTGCGGCTAAGGAAGAAAATTCCAATTTGATCTCTAAATCCAAATTGGAATTGAGTCTTAAATTACGGCTGGGAATTAAGATTTCTATCCCTATATATAGGGGACCTAATGGAGTGATGAAGAACACATTAGAGGCTTGCTACTTTTTCCTTAATACATTTTCTTAGATAGCAGAGAGCTTTTCTTTTCAGTTCTTGAAGTCTGACTCTTGAAGTTTCCATTAGCAACGTTGGTTTGATCTTTTAATCTATTATTCCCCTTCCTTCATTTTTTGGTGCTATATCTCTTTTAATTAGTTAACTTTTGGGGGCTGTTTTCTAGTTAATTAGTTTATTAGCTTATTATTATTTATTAGTTCATGCTTGCAAAGTTGGTTTCAGCAAGTAGCTAATTAGTGGGTATTATTTTATTAGTTAAATATCCTATTATGTCTACATTTTATATTGATTGTTTAATTAGTTTAGTTATCATGAGTAGCCAATTTCTTAGTTCTGGTATTATGTAAGAAGCCATAATCCATGCATGTATAAAACCAAGGAATTAATCTAAAAGTCTAATGAATTATGTTTCTAAATTACCTGTGTTTATATGTCTAATTACTAAGATTATTGTAAGCCTGATCAACTTAGTTTAATCTGGTAGAGTCAGTGAGTGGCACAACTACCAGCCGAGTAGTACATGATTAATTGGGTAATAATTTCTAATGCATCGTCAGTAGGAATTATTAGTTTCAGGTTCTTGTAGTTGTTAGTGCTTCTATTTGTTAATTAATAAGGTTTGCGGAGACTCGCGATCTGTTAGTTAATGTAGTTAGAGAATAATTCCTTTCCGGGGACTCGCGGGGAATTATCGAGAATCTATGGGAGAATTGGGATTATTTGCAGGGACTCGCGGCAATACTATAACTGAAAAGGCATAAGTAAATAGACAAGTTAAGAGATTTAGGATTGCATGCATGAGATTAGGGTGGATTTACATAATACCGGAATTTCCTCTCAGTAATTGATATCGTCTTAAGTCTTTTATTTAATTATTATTTTAGTTATTATTTTCTATAATTAAGTGACAACTCTAAAGGTCTCTTAAAAGACGCAAAGGTGACTGCTAGTCAATATTTTGGTTTATTTGCATGTTAATTGGAAATTGAATATTATTCACTGTCCCTGTAGATCGACCCTGTCTTCTACTGTGCTATATTTTCTTAGCATTTTAATTGCAGGTTTTAAACAGTACTTTTACTGTATTTGGTAGACCTACGACAAGTCTTATCACGGGATATTCAGCATTAGATAAATTTAGAGCTCGGGGCTATCCCCTCTAATTGCCCTCACTATCGAATGAGCCGAAGTGAACATGAGGAACTGCGGAGGTAGGTAGAAAAGCTCTTAGCCCGAGGGCACATTCGCGAAAGTTTGAGCCCATGTGCAATTCCGGCATTACTGGCCCCAAAAAAAGATGACACATGGTGGATGTGCGTGGACAACAGGGGCATCAACCGAATCTCGGTCAGGTACAGGTTTCCCATCCATCTCTTAGATGATTTACTAGATTAGATATGCCGATCCCGTGTGTACACGAAAATTGATTTAAAAAGTGGGTACCACCAAATCCGTGTGAGGCCAAGGGATGAGTGAAAAACAGCATTTAAAATAGGGAGGGGTGGTTCAAATGGCTGGTCATGTCTTTTTGGTTGTCTAATGCCCTCGGTACGTTTATGAGAGTGATGAACCAGATCTTGAGGCCATTCATCGGCAAGTTTGGAGTTGTTTATTTTGATGACATTATGATTTATAGTGCTAATCTTGAGGAACACATCCTGCACTTGCGTGAGGTTCTCTCTGTTCTGCGTAGGGAAAAGTTTTATGCAGCAGCAAAAAAATGTGTATTCATAACGCCAAAGGTATTGTCCCTAAGCTATGTAATCTCAGGTGAAAGGCTGTAGGTTGACGAAGAAAAGGTTGAAGCTGTTAGGAATTGGCCTCGACCCAAAACTATTACATAGGTGTGTAGTTTCCACGGGCTGGCCTCATTTTATAGGCGCTTTATTTCCCACTTCAGCAGCATCATGGCCCTTGTTATAGACTGTATGAAAAGGACCCAATTTTAGTGGACAAAGGAGGCAGAGGAGGCTTTCCAGAGCATAAAGGAGCGTCTTATTTCAGCCCCTATTTTGGTGTTATCGGATTTCTCTCTAGCCTTTGAATTGCATTCAGACGCTTCTAATGTTGACATTGGGGCAATCCTAAGTCAGAAGGGGCGTTTAGTGGCTTTCTTTAGTGAAAAATTGACGGGGGCAAAGACCAGGTACAGTATTTATGATGTAGGATTCCATGCCGTGGTCCAGGCAGTTAAAAATTGGCATCATTATTTGTTTCACAAGGAATTCGTTTTGTACACCAACCATGAGGTGCTAAAGCATCTTCACAGGCAAGACAAGGTGGCTGGTCGCCATGAATCATGAATTGCATACCTTCAACAATTCACATTTGTGGTCAAGCATAAGGCCGGGGTAACTAATCGATTAGCTGAAGCATTGAGTAGACGAAACAACTTACTCACCGGGATGAGCATCGAGATTAAGGGATTTGACTCATACCCCTAATGACTGGAGTCTGATCCTTTTTTCAGACCAGTTCTGGACGGCGTTTGACACGGGGACAGGTACTTATTCAAAGGGAACCAAACTATACGTTCCAAACTGTAGTTTAAGGCTCAAAATTATTCAGGAACTACATGGCAAGGGGCATGTCGGGAGCGACAGGACGTTGCAATTGGTCCAGGCCTCCTACTTTTGGCCTACAATCCGCAAGGAAGTGGAAAAGTATGTACAGCGATGTTAGATATGTCAGGTGTCTAAGGGAACAACCACTAACCCTGGGTTATACAGGCCACTGCCGGTTCCTTCCCAACCTTGGGTTGATGTGAATATGGATTTTGTTCTAGGACTACCCCGAACCCAGTGAGGTGATGATTCCATTTATGTAGTAGTTGACAAATTCTCCAAAATGGTTCATTTTATTCCATGCAAAAAGACGACGAATGCAGTATATGTGGCCCAGCTGTATTTTCGAGAAGTATATCACCTACATGGTCTACCAGCTTTAATTGTGTCAAACAGGGATACCCGCTTTCTGAGTCACTGTTGGCGGAGCCTATGGAAAATGGTCCACACCCAGCTAAACTTTAGCAATGCCTACCACCCACAGACTGACAGCTAGATAGAGGTTGTTAATCGATCCCTAGGGAACTTGTTGCGTTGCCTGGTTGGAAAGCATCTGAAGAGTTGGGACCTGAAATTGTGTCAAGACGAGTTTGCCCATAATCGTGTCGTTAACCGTAGTACTTGGTTTAGTCACTTCCAGGTCGTCTACTCAGCCTCTCCCCAAGGCCCCCTGGACTTAATACCATTGCCCGCCCGTACAAAGATTAATGGGAAAGCTGTGGATTTTATGTCTAGTTTGCAGAATATACATCAAATGGTTGCCGAAAACATTGCCCAGGCTAATGCGAAATGTAAGAAGGCAGCCAATAAATCACGTAGACAAGTGGAGTTCGAAGTAGGTTACTACGTTTAGGCAGTGGTAACCAAGGAAAGGTTCCCCGTTGGAGAGTATAACAAGATAGCAGCCAAGAAAATTGGGCCTGTTGAGGTTGTAGAGAAGATTAATCCAAACACCTACCGTCTCAAGTTGCCAAGTCATATTCGTACTGCCGATGTTTTCAATGTGAAAAATCTGTTACCTTACCATGGAGACTCATCGGACGAGGAAGCCACTGCAAATTTGAGGACGAATTCCAATCACTCTGGGAGAATGATGTGGCGTCAGAAATGGAGTTAGCCTATTTGGCAAAGATGGACCAAGTTGCCCTGCGGAAGAAAAAAAAATAATGGGGTTTTACAGATCTGGCGGCCCTGGTTAATGGTAAAAAGGCCCAGGAGCAGGACTATTGCTATGCCATGGCCTACAACGGGATTTCGGTGATCCAACGTCGTTTGGGCTTTCAAAAGCCCATTTTTGCCATTTTTGGAAAGTTTTGTTTTGGGTATAACTCTTGATAGGAAAGTCCGATTTTGATTATGTTTTCTTTGTTATTCCTGTTTTCAATTGGAGATCAATTCCATATAGGAATCGGAAATATTTCCTTTTTTGGTATGTTTTCCATTGTTTCTTTAATTTTGGTTTCGGGCGCCTATAGCTTATAAATAGGCGTGCAATTTTCTATAGTAAACAGCTTTTGATTAATTGAGATTCATTATTATTTCTTTCCTAATATTCGGAAATCCTATTGTGGATTTAACGATTGTTGGATGCCTGTTTGACTGGCAATTGTTCTTCAATTCAACAGTCTTTCAGAATGATTCTTCTGGTTTCCACAAAATCTTCTCATAGATAGCTTCCACTATGTCAGTTTGGGGGAGGGGTCAAATTAGGGTGATTTTTGTAGCTATTGAAGGGGTTATGTTTCGGACCTGGACGGGGCTTCGAAGCAGACATATTAGCTTGTTTTTCTCCATTCATCCTACACTTTTCTTGTAAGTGACCGATCTTCAAGCAAGTGGTACAATATGTTGGAATCTCACCCTACTCTAACCTTTGCCAATAACCAATTTCTTCCCCTACCCAAATACGATCGGAGAAAGGCTTCCTAACATCCATCTAGACACAGAAGCATGCAACAAACGGCCGATTGACCAAAGACGTTGCCATGTCAATTTTCAGCAATTTTCCCGATTGATTGCCAAGGCAAAAAATTGCAAACTCATCGAATAGCTGGAACGATAAAGCATGTAAATCGATCCATATAGGGACAATTGGAGACTCATTTGAAGGATTAAAATCCTGAGTCCACTTCACAATTTGGAAGAGATAAGTCGAAAAACTCCATACCCTTTTTAGCCAACATCGCTGGTAGTCTTGCTCATAAATTGAAACGAATTAACACTTAGTGGCTATCGATTAAGTCAATTTGATACCCCTCCTTGAAGTCAGCAGTTTGGAAATCTGCTCGGAGTTGCTCCATGGTAGGACGTCCGCGAGAGAATTTCCCGATCAGCGCTAGGCAGAAGGGTTCCGCTTGCTAGGCCAATTCTTCCTTTATGAATAGAACAGCTGGTTCACCAAGATGAAGAGTTTTAGGGTGTTGGGGTTAATGGTAAAGGGCTTGCGCGGGGTGTCCGGATGGGTTATGACAGCGGCGGTATAGATGCAGGGTGTGACGCCCCACGTTCTGACCACCCTCTCCGTCCTCGGAAAATCACTGCTAACTAGGAGGAGACGAGCGAAGGGGTTGGTCATTTAGGGCTCTCGCCCAACAATCAGTACAGGAATGTAACAATAATTCTCTAATAACTATTATTACATAACACAATTCAGGATGTGGAAGCGTAATTACAATTACTAACTCTTTATAATCCTTAACACAAGTACAATCCTTCTCATTTATTTCATCGGCCTCACAACTAATCGCATCGAGCCAAGCAGAACATTCATACTCATCACCTAAAAAATATTTAATAAGGAGGGGGTGAGCTTCACTAAGCTCAGAGAGAGACCTCAGTTTGTAGAAAATTACCCACCGTTGTTTCTCGAAAAGGAGGCCATAACAAATTTTTATATGTAGGTACAGATGTAACCAAAACATTTTTCAAGGCAGATATTTCGAGTAGTAGTTGTAAGGACAAGACAAGGAGTATTTTCCGGGGATTCATAACAAAACATAATTAAGTCACATAGAAATCGTCAATATGGGTTTCATATATAAAATTGCGGAAGCGTTCCTAGCATTTTATACACATAAGCCATTTATGCATTTATAGTTTTTCACATTATAGCTTAATAATGAAGTCAAACGAGTCGAGATAGTCGAGTAAATCATGCATCTCAATTTTCTTAAGCAGGTTACTACAAAATAGAGGTTTAACGGCTGCAGATTAACGGCGGAAAATAGAAAACCGCAGTTATAAAAGAAATACGGACTTTCTACGGCAGTCTAAAAATGAACCGCCGTAGAACGGGACTTTCTACGGCAGTTTTAAAATAAACCGCCGTAGAAAGGGACTTTCTACGGCGGTTGGGACAAACCGCTGTAGAAGGAGGCTTTCTACGGTGGTTGGAAGGCAACCGCCGTAGAAAGTGTGACTTTCTACGGCGGTTGCCATCCAACTGCTGTAGAAAGTCCACTTTCTACGGCGGTTGCCTTCCATGCCTTCCAACCGCCGTAGAAAGCCCCCTTCTACGGCGGTTTATTTTAAAACCGCCGTAGAAGGTCCTTTCTACGGCGGTTTAATTTGTACCGCCGTTGTATTGATGTATTTAACCCTAAATAACAACGTGTATCTCCATATCGCGGCCGAAAGTGTTCTTCTCCATTTTCTATTACGGTTTTGCACGTTTGATGTTAAGAATCGTCATTTGGAGCTAAAACTTACCACCTTAAGGTTAGAAACTTCTAAAATTTCTCAGTAATTGCTTATGCTTGTACTTTATATATGTCATCCTATAGAATTTATTTTTATTTATGGTAGAGGGATGAAAATTAAAGTTGCATATATTCCATGTATATGGTGAACCTTAGTATTGTGGAACCCTATTTAGTTATACTATGTAGTTTCTTGGTGATGTGATTTGATTTATAGTGTTTGATTATTAATGGAGGATGTTTATATAATTTGCACTACTTAGAGTGTGTATTATTTTTTTATGCATTTCATGTGTTTGACGAAATGCATAAATGAAAAACTTATGGGTTCTTCTTCATTTGATTATGTCTATTGCGCATGTGTTGTTTATGCATTATTTTTTTCATTGAGGTATTATAGTAGTCTTGATTATATTAGTAACATTAGTATGACATGTGCTAAGACAAGCATGCAATTAACTTGATACTTTGTACATTATTTGTTGAATTATTATTTGGTATTTTTAATTATTTGAAGGTGTTAGTTACACATGGATCGAAATATCTTGTTGTATGGTGATCGGACCTCCGATTCTTATGCGAAAGAAGTTGAGAATTTCATTGAATTCGCTTATAAGAATACAAAGTACGTCCATTGTCCGTGCAAAGCTTGTAAAAATGGTGCGCGGTTTGATAACTCAGATACAATAAGATTCCATTTATATCGGCACGGATTTGATCCTTCTTATAAACTGTGGATTTGGCATGGTGAAAGTATTGATGATTTACCTGAGCAAAGAAAATCTCATGCAAAAGGAGATGATGTGATTACTAGAGATCGATTAGATGACATGATTGAGGATGTGGCCGAGGATTTTGCTGATAAACCGGAAGTTCTTACTTCCATTTTGGGTGACAATGAGAAGCCTCTATACAAGGGTTGCACTAAATATACACGCTTGTCTAGTGTTTTGAAGTTGTTTAATTTGAAAGCGGCAAATGGGTGGTCAAATACTAGTTTTACAGCCTTATTGAGGGTATTGAAAGATATGCTCCTAGAAGATAATGAACTTCCAGATCGAATTTACGAGGCGAAAAAAATGTTGTGTCCAATGGGTATGGAGTATAAGAAGATCCACGCTTGCCCAAATGATTACGTCCTCTACAGGAATGAGTATAAGGATTTATTGTTTTGTCCTAAGTGTAAAACTTCACGATACAAAAACAAGCAGCCGTGTGATGAGGTTGAAGACAGTTCTGATGCGCAAAAGAGGGGGTCGCCGGCTAAGGTTCTGTGGTATCTTCCTATAATACCGAGATTTAAACGGTTGTTCGCTAAATGCAAAAGATGCAAAACTAATGACATGGCATTCAGATCGGTGCATTCCCAGTGATGATGACAAGGTGATAATGCATACATCAGACTCAGATCAATGGAAAAAAATTGATTCAATGTATCCTTCTTTTGGGGGAGAAGCCAGAAATTTGAGGCTCGGTTTATGTACTGATGGAATGAACCCGTTTGGCAGTCTGAGTAGCACACATAGCTTATGGCCGGTGATGTTGGTTATTTACAATTTGCCGCCTTACTTGTGTATGAAGCGCAAGTACATACTTATGTCTCTAATGATTTCAGGCCCACGGCAACCAGGAAATGACATCGATGTGTATCTTGCTCCTCTTATTGAAGACTTGAAAAAGTTATGGGATGAAGGCGCACCTGTGTTTGATGCATACCGTGAAGAAATGTTCACATTACATGCCATGTTGTTCTGTACCATTAATGATTTTCCTGCTTATGGAAACTTGTCTGGGTACTCTGTTAAAGGGCATAAAGCATGTCCAATATGTGAGCAGAGTACAGATTTTTGTCAGCTTGCACATGGGAGGAAGACAGTATACCTTGGGTATCGCAGATTTTTTCCCGAGACTCATCCGTATCGCCGTATGAAAAGAGCATTCAATGGATTTCAAGAGTTCAGAAAAGCTCCAGAACCCTTGAGCAGGCCAGAGGTGAAAGGTCGTGTGATGGACATTAATGTGGAGTTTGGTAAACCTTCGGAGTCCGGCAATAATGATACAAGTTGTTGGAAGAAAAAATCCATATTTTTTGAACTTTCATACTGGGAGAACTTGGAAGTCAGACATTGTCTCGACGTTATGCATATTGAGAAAAATATTTGTGAAAGCCTGTTAGGTATGCTCTTGAACATCCCTGGTAAAACTAAGGATAGTTATAACGTGAGACTTGATATGGTTGATATGAACATAAGAGCAAATTTAGCACCGGTAGCTCGAGGACAACGCACATATCTACCCCCTGCCTGTCACACTTTGTCCAGAAAAGAGAAAAAATAACTGTGTTCAAGTTTGCGTAGCATTAAAGTTCCATCCGGATATTCTTCAAATGTAAGCAGACTTGTTTCCTTGAAAGATTTAAAACTGGTTGGTTTGAAGTCTCATGATTGCCATGCCTTAATGCAATAATTGTTGCCTGTAGCTATTCGCTCGATATTGCCCAAGCATGTTAAGTCCAGTATAACAAGACTTTGTTTCTTCTTCAATGCTATATGTAGCAAGGTTATCGCCCACGAAAGACTTGATCAGTTACAAGATGAAATAACTATTGTCCTTTGTCAATTAGAAATGTATTTTCCACCTGCCTTCTTTGATATTATGATGCATTTGGTGATTCATTTGGTTAGAGAGATAAAAATCTGCGGGCCTGTTCATTTGCGATCGATGTACCCATTCGAGCGATATATGAAAGTATTTAAGGGGTATGTTAAGAATCGTTATCGTCCTGATGCTAGTATTGTTGAAGGATATATAGCTGAGAAGGTAATTGAGTTTTGCACTGAGTACTTGGCCGATACCGCATCCATTGGAATATCTAAGAATCGCCACGATGGGAGGATTACAGTTATGGGCACAAGGGGAGGAAAAATGTTTTTGCCGTCTAATGTTGATTTGATGAAGGCGCATCTCTATATACTGCGCAATTCTGAAGAAGTTGCGCCCTATGTGACATACCATATCCGTTCAATAAGAACGTCTTATCCTGCTTGGACAGATCAACGTGTGCTTAATGAACATATTCGAACATTTGTCTATTGGTTTGGTAATGCTGTCCTGGGCAAAGACGTTTCGGAGACATTGAAATGGTTGGCGTTTAGGCCCAGCCCTGCGGTACGAGCATTTTCATGCTATGACATAAATGGATATTCATTTGCTACTAAGAGACAAGATGAGAAGAGTACGGCTCAAAACAGTGGTGTTACATTAATCTCAGAGGCTTTACATGTTTCTAGCAGGAAGGATAAAAATCCATTGTATGCAAACATGGCATATTACGGGGTGATCGAAGATATTTGGGAGCTTGACTATGTTTGTTTCAGAGTAGCTGTATTTCGCTGCAAATGGGTTGATAACAATAGTGGGGTTCGAACTGATGATCCATTGGGTTTTACCTTGGTGAACCTTAATCGGGAGGGTTTCAAGGGGGAACCATTTATACTTGCATCGCAGGCGAAACAAGTTTTTTATATCACCGATCCTTGCGACGAACATTGGTCTGTTGTTCTTCATGGTAAACAACATCACGGAGTGGAAGGGATTGATACAGAAGAAGGGCTTTATGAGGCTGGCCCTTTCTCTAGTGGGTTACCTAAATCGAGAGCAGATGAAGAAGATAGGGAACTTGATAAATACATACTTCGTGATGACCACAGCGAAGGATTATGGTTCGAGGAGCAAGTGTCCCATAAGAGAAAGAGAATAAGTTAATAATCATTTTCAGGTATACTGTTTGTTTTTATTATTTTTTTTTCTGTGGGTGTGTATGTTGTGTGTGTGTATTTGTATATGTTTCTTTGATTTTAATGAAAAGGGGTGGACATAAATTTATAACAACATTTATTTTTATCCTTCGTACTGTCTGATTGAAACAGGTCACAACTCGGATGAAGCCGCGCAATCAAGGGAAAAAATTTCCAGGGACTTCATATTCGGAACTGTTTATAAATGAATATGTTATTGTTGGAAATTGTGTGAAGCTTCTGTGTTGATGTTATAATGCACTTGTGTTTTGGTCAAAAACAAGCAGGGGAGATTTTGTCTGAATTGATTTGAAACTGAATTCCGTATTATTCGAAATAGTTGGAATTTTAGTGAAGTATTTAAGTATGTGCATATCCTTGACAGGGAGTATGTTACATTTATAGGGGAGACTTTGTCAAATTTTCCGGCAAATTGATTTCTTTGTTTTTCATTTATGAATAAATGTTTCATGTATTATTTTTTTTTTTTTCAAGGAGTAGTACTTTTGGTAAAATTTACAGGGGAAGCTATACAATGATTTTTGTTTTGATTTTATATTTAACTCTTCATAAATTACTTGTCTGTGCCTCGAAAAAAAGATATTCATTTAACGAGGTTGGGTATTGACCGCTAAATGAATTAATTATTCGTTTATCGATTAATAATGCTTTATTATTTTATAAAGATTATTCAAACTATATTTTATATGAACATGAAAAAACTAGAAATGTAGGGTCTATGCTTCATAACATGAAAAAAAAAATGAAATTTATGGGCGCGCGGGAATTAATTGGCTGCATTTGTTCCCACTTTTCTACGGCGGTTCTAAAACCACCGCCGTAGAAAGATCACTTTCTACGGCGGTTCATGTTTGAACCGCCATAGAAAATACTTTCTACAGCGGTTCAACTATGAACTGCCGTAGAAAGTAATCTTTCTACGGCGGTTCTACATTGAACCGCCGTAGAAAAGTGGAAATTGCATCCAATTCCCGCACGCGCATAAATTTTGATTTTTATTTCATTTTATGAAGCATAGTCCCTAAACATTTCCCCTGCTTCTCCCCTGCATTCCCCTGTAATATTGGATATGCAATTTCATAACGATAACCGGTTCAAGTAAATAAAATACATTATATTTTTATTCACACTCAATTTAATGTATTTATGAAAATGGGAAAAAAACTTAATAGGTTCAAGTAAATAACGATAACCGGTTCAAGTAAATAAAATACATTATACTTTCAACGGCGGTTCACTCGTGAACCGCAGTAGAAACTTGGTTCAACGGCGGTTCGCGGTTGAACCGCCGTTAAACCAACGAGCCGGTCCAAATTACTTAAAGTTCAAATTTTTTGAACTTATACTTTTTCCTTTCCTTTTCCCTCATTCTCTTCCCCTTCTTCTCCCCTTTTTTCCCCTGCATTTCCCCTGTTTCCCGAACCCTTCTCCCGCGGCTGTTCGGCTTCTTCGCGTCTTCTCTTGTCGCCAGCGAGCTCGGCCACTTTCCGATCATACCATCGGCTGCAGCAAGGCCGATTGTTCGGCTGGACCATTGCAGCCAATCCTTGGTTGTGGGTTCACTTTCCCGGCTTGCATTTCTCCATTTCCCCCCTCCTATAGTTCGGGCTTGGTTGTAGGAGTGCACACAAAAGGTTATCCACCTTTTATCCTTCCATTTTAAAACTTTTCCAATGTTTCCTTACATTTTGTAAATGCTTCCCATTGCACTAGGGTTTTTTGGGTTGATATAATGTTGATTTCGGTTTTAATCCTTGTGATGAATGATTGGAATGCTTTTGGATTTATTGATTGTTTGTTGCGTTGGTTTGGTTGTTGAATTTCGTGTTTTGTCCTACATAAGTTGAGAACCTAGGGTTTTGATTGGGATTTCAATTAGGTACCCTTTCAATTCGGGTTTAGTGTATGAATATGAGAAACTCAAATGTTTATTTCGGTTTTGCTTGATTAATTTTAGAACATTGGTGTTTGATTTCGGTTCTTATTCGATTTAGTGTTCCTCCTTTAGTGATAATGAGGAAAATGCTTTGTTGTTGATTCCACTTTGTGAAATTTAATCTTTATAGAGTTCTTTCTTTAGGGATCCCTTGTTTCAATGTCTTCAAAGCCCCTTATATATTGAAAGTAAAGAAATCTTTGCATGAATGTGAAGCATTTTTTATTGAACAAGCACTAAGTACCTTTAGGGAAGAAGAGTATTTTTTAGGAGTGAAGTACTCCTCCTTGAAGCTTTGACCTTCCTCACTAAATTTTGGTTTTTTTCCTTTAGTAGAAATTAATGATTGTTCTCATTAGTTGTTGGTTGTGAAATGTGAAGTACTTTATCAATGGTACCCTTTATAAGTCCACTTTTTTGGCCCTCATTTGGTTTAATTTGGATAATGGTAATTGTGTATTGCAAATATCACTATCTCCTCTTCGCCTTCCCTTATCTTTGTTTCAAAAGCGTGAAATATGCTTTGTGAGGGTTCTCCTTGATGAAGGGGATTTTTTTTCATGAATGTAGAGTTTGAAATATCACTTCTCCTTAAATGTTTTACCTTTTGCGATGTATGGTTTCTTCTTTAGTGGAAAGGAGGGTAATGCTTTGTGGTTGAGTTGAAGGTGTATTCCTCCCTTGGTTTAATGTCATGAATGCAACTAATATATTGAAAGTGAGGCTATCTTTGCATCAATGTAAAGCTTCTTTATTGCGAAATCACAAAGTATTTCTATTGCTTTAGGGAAGGAGAGTATTTTTTAGGAGTGAAGTACTCCTCCTTGAATCTTTTACATTCCTCACTAAATTTTGGCTTTTTCCTTTATTAGAAATTAATGATTGTTCTCATTAGTTGTTGGTTGTGAAATGTGAAGTACTTTATCAATGGTACCCTTTATAAGTCCACTTTTTTGGCCCTCCTTTGGTTTAATTTGGATAATGGTAATTGTGTATTTTTAGGAGTGAATTTTGCGAATGTACATTGCCTTTTTTTTTTCACATTACAAGCATTCTTATATTTGACATTAAAGCTTTTCTTTAATTGCATATATGTTATATTGAATTCTCTTTCTATGTACATGAAGTTTAAGGTAATTTCAATGGCCCCTAAAAGAAAACGAAATGAGGAGCATAGTGATGAGGGAAATGGCAATGGAGATGGTTCCTCTACTAGATCTAGAAGAGGTAGAGGGCCTACAAATTGGAATGATCTATTGGAAATGCGTACGAAGGGGAAAACTCTTAACATTTCTTTTGATTCCGAGCTCGAGCCTAAAAAGTATCATACAAAGTGGATTACCTTTGTGGCATTCACGGCCCGGAGCAAAGTGGACATAATGGAATATGCATCATGGCCCAAAGTTCCCGACGAGATCAAGAAGAGAGTGTGGATGGAAATACGGGTATTTTCTTTAATTATAATGCATTGTTTGTTTCTTCTTTCATACAAATGAACCCAAATTTACCTAAATTTTTACTTCTAATTTTTACTGTAGGCATTATTTGTTTTGGAGTCAACTGAAGAACTCGAAACAAAGTGGATTTCTTATGCCGGTAAACGGTGGAAAGATTGGAAATCCTTTTTAGGGAGATATGTACATGGTGACTTGAAGGGTGAGGACCCATGCTTGGAATATAAATATCTCCCTAGGGAGACATGGATTAAGTTCAAGGCTAGCCGCGAGACAGAAGAATGGCAGGTATATTTTTTTAAATTGATTTCCTTCTTCTTTGTGGATATTTGAAATTGCTCAGTTTATGGATAATAATTTTTTATTATATTTTTCTCTAGGCAATTCGTGGAAAAGCGCAAAAGAATGCCACTTTAAATTCTTTCTACCATAATTTATCTCGCGGTGGCTACCGACTGCTGAAGAAGCAGTTGCATGACGAGGCTGTGATTGCATCTGGGAAGAAGCCTTCAGAGGACGGTCAGTCCGAAGAAGAAGGGGTATATTCTTATGCAGGGCCAGGCCGGCATCTACTATGGAGGCAGGCTCACACAGACAAAAAAGGGGAATACTTCACGCCAGAGGCTGGTCGTGTTGGATGGAAATTGTAAGTTTTGCACCATACATTTTCTTATGTTTTAGTTCTTTAATATTTAAAACTATATTTAATTGATCTATTTAATTTCATATTTTTGGCAAAACGTTTAGGACAATCTATGTTCCCGTGAGTCACAAGGGGAGAAAGTTGCAGAGGGTAGGAATGACATTCTTGTCATTGCAACGGGAAAGACCGATCACCCCGGTCGTTATCGCGGCCATTCTACCAGGGCACGTATCACGGAGGTTTTCCCGAAAACAAGGCCGTCGCTTAAAGATGAACTAGATTTAACTAAGCGACAGCTTCAGAAAACCACTGCCCAGCTCGATGAATGTCAAACCCATCTGAAGATGATGGTTGGGTTTATATATGGTAAGATGGGGACTGACTACGATACATTAAGAGCCACTGTCATCAACAGTGCCAAAGCGCCGAGCATGGCCCCAGAGACCTCCGGAGTGAACCCAGAGATGTTTGAGGTTCATGGTAGCCCTGCTTCCCCTGTGAGCCCTGTTTCTCCTCTTATCCCTACACGTTTGCCTGAGTTGGAGATGTAACATGTTTCATCTACGGACCCGATCAAAGCCTCTGACGGGGTTTCTTTAGGCGAATACAAGGTACTTAAAATACATTTATGTCTTTCATTTTTCTATAGAGTATCACTGCTATTCTTCCTGGGTAGACTTTTATTTTTCTATTTTTCTTTTAAATTCTTTTTATTATTTATTTTTTTGCATATGTATTCAAGTATTCAAACACTTTATATTTTTTTTAAAATGAAGTTTATATTTTCCTTTTAAAAATATAATACTGCAATTAAAAAAACTATGGATTTTTTTAATATTAAACATCTTTCTTTTATTTTTATTTTACAATAATGAAATTTTACATTTATATTTTGGTTTTTATTTAATTAATAAATTTGAATGTATAATTTCTTTCATATTGTCACTTCTAATTAAAGACGTTTGAATTTGGTTTCATGATTACACTTGCTTTGTTAAGTTAGACTTAATAGTTAATTAATGTTCATTCGCTTGCCTATTATCTCAGGACAGGTGTGAATGCCATCTGTTCATCTCTGAGGATACGCAAAAACGGCGTAAGCTTGTGGCCAAAGGACATATTTATAAGCAAAAAAAGCACCACGGCCGCGAGGTTAGGAAAGGTTGCGCGAGGGTCACAATTAAAATTTCCTATGATGACTTTGCCCCGCTACCATTTCCTGAGAAAGAGGCTGCAACTGTGGGAATGGCCAGATCCTTTTTCGTGGAATGGCCTATACAGTTGATTGAAATTATTCAGCCGGATCCGGTAACACAGGTATATTCTTACATTTATTTGTGAATTACTTAATACCGTTTTGTATATTTAATGTTATTTCAAATGATGCTAGGTCGATAAAAGAGCCCAAAAGAAAAAAGGGCGGATGAATTATATGGATGATATAAAATCTCCTTCGGCGACGGTTCCGATTGAGATGTCATCCTCATCGACATCTGATCCACTGCAAGAGTTACAGCTCCGAATGGAGAAAGACTCGGACTTCAATGGCTTATTGTTTCAAATGACAAGAGATGTCATAGGTGTGGAGCTTCCTATTGCGATGGATCGAGAGGATGTCGGAGAATTATTAAAGAGAGAAAGCATGGTCACCAACTGTTTGATGCAATTGTTCACCAAGTGAGTTTCCACTTAATTTTATAACCTATTTCTGATTATTGTTATATATAGTATGCATTCCATGTGCCTAGACTAACCAATGAAGCCCTTTTTGTAAATTCTTTAGAGCTTTACATGAGTTAGTTGAAAGGAATGGGAGAAAGGGGATAGGTTTCCTCTCGGCTGATCATGTCACACCCCTAGGAAATACATATGAAGATAGGGTACACTACATTGCGCGAAACTTGAAGGATCGGAATAAAGAAATTTATCTGGTGCCTTATCTTCAGGGGTAAGTGACACTATAAGCGCTTCTCTAATATTTAAGAAACACTGATTTAAAGATCTGACGTCATTAAATTTTTCGTTTGCAGTGAACATTGGATGCTAATAGCCATTAGACCAGTAGAAAAGGTTGTCTACTGGCTTGATTCTTTACAAAATCCACAGAAAGAGGAGGTGGTGGTGCTTATAGACGAGTGAGTTATATATACTAACAACTGCTAGAATGCCTATATAATTTCTAATGCCAATCATATATATATATATACATATGTTGCTAATTATTTTCGTTCCGCTTTCATTTTTATAGGGTGATGTTTAACTATCAAGCTTTCTTAGGATTGCCCAGAAATGTGCATATGCAACCTGAGTGGATAGTAGTTAAGGTAAAATTGGTTCTTATTAAATTTTTTACTCAACGTTGTGTGGTTTACAATTAATTGTATGATCTTCTAACTCGTATATTAATATTCATTAGCATAAAAAGCAAACGTCTAATTGGGAGTGTGGGTACTATGTAATGCACTACATGTACCAAATAGCAATGAAATCCGACACATTAGCACTTGAAAAGGTATTTCATTTCTCATAACTTACTTAATTGACTGTATTTCATTTTGCTACTCAGTTACTTTTTAATTTCAAAAACTCTGTTGCAGCACTTCAAACTCGACCGCACTCCATTAAGCAATGTGGATATAGATGCAGTGCGAAAATATGCGCTAGATATATTTTGGAGCATTAGCCGTAGTTGAAGGATACTAATTAAACTTGTTCATATTATAGTTGTACAAATATTTTTGGATATGCCCATTAATATAATAGCGATTTCAATTTGTGTATTGGTGATATTTGTATTAAATTTCAACTTTTAGGGGCAGCTTTTGCTTTAAACCAGGTTTTAGCAGCAGGTTTTTAACGCGGTTTGGGTCTAAAAAGTGGCCACTTTCTACGGCAGTTCAAGGTTGAACCGCCGTAGAAAGTGGTCATTTTCTACGGCAGGTTGAACCGCCGTAGAAAGTGTCACCATTCTACGGCGGTTCAAGGTTGAACCGCCGTAGAAAGGTGACACTTTCTACGGCGGTTCAAGGTTGAACCGCCATAGAAAATGTCCACTTTCTACGGCGGTTCAAACCGCCGTAGAAAGTCCGCTAACTTACTACGGCTGCCAGATAGATGGCGGTTCAAAAAGGCCAAGAACCGCCGTTAAAAGCCCTTAAAAACCGCCATTAAAAGCCCTTTTTGTAGTAGTGGTTGTAATAATCAAATCAAATAAGTCAAATGAATCATAATTAAATCAAGTAAATCAAACGAGTTATAATCAAATCAAGTAAAGCGATCGAGTTATAATCAAATCAAGTCATTCAATCGAGTTGTAATCGAATCGAGCGAATCAAACGAATCATAATCAAAACAATAAATCATGTATTCTCTACTCCATATAATAGTGCACATTATTCATATCCAGCAAGTCATAGTCAAATTAAGCAAGTCCAGCATTAAGATTTTTGATAGTAGAGAATAATAATCAATCAAGTCATGCCTGTACTAGAATATCATAATAGCATGGGTACAATCTTCATATGCAATAGCCCTTGAGCCACTAGACTCCTAGTAGGCAAATTTTCTAAACACAACTTTCACCAGCAGACCTGTCTATGGGTTAGCGGTTCAAGGATAACATACACACTTTTACCAGCAAGCTGTCTTGGCAAGCGACACAAGGAAAGTGTACCCATTTTCACCAGCAGGCCGTCTTGGCGAGCGAATACAAAGAAAACGTACTCATTTTGCCAGCAAGCCGTCCTGGCGAGTGGATACAAGAAACGAACTTGTTTTTGCCAGCAAGCAATCTTGGTGAGCAGATACAAAGAAATCGTACTTACTTTCACCAGTAGGCCGTCTAGGGCAAGCGGAAAAAAGGAAAGTGAACTTGGAACCCAAGTCTTATCTAGTTTGGTTCTTAACCCTTTTCATGCTAAAGTGTTCATAGCAACCCTAGCATGCATTATACAAATCCTTCTAGGTTGATAGGTCATGTTGTCTAGTCCTTGTAAGCAATCATGATGGCACGTACACAAGTCAAGCAAATAATCAAGTCGGTCAAGTAGTAACAAGCACGTAACACATACGCACACATATTTCATGTAAAGCGCAATCGCTAAAACGGGCAAACGATAAGGTGTGGGAAACCTCATTAATAAATTATACATTCAATAGTACATATAGATACACATAAGTACTACATAGATATCTCATTCAAATCTTATGAAACTAACGAGTAATCCCTCACCTTTGGCAGGTGTTGTTGAATGACGGTAGATTAAGTCGATTTGCGGATCAACGATCAATTCCTGTGCAACGAATGTTCTAGCGTGAGTCAACAAGGTTTGATTTTGACTTTAAATCAATTAAGTTTGACTTTTTGGGTTACGGTTGATTTGGATCAAACTTTGACTTTTTGGGTCACGGTCAACTCTCGGGTCAAAGGTCAACTCTCTGGTCAAAGTTCAGCTTTCGGGTCAAAGTTCAACTTTTGGGTCAAAGATGTCATAAAAGATCAAAGGTTTAAAATATCCAAGTTAAATGAGGGAAAGTTTTGAGCCATTCCGAAAATAAGGCAAAGTTTTAGACTATTATGGAATTTAAACAAAACTTTGGGGCTATTCTGGAAATAGACAAAGTTTTGAACTATTCTGAAATTTAAATGAAACTTTGGAGCTATTCTAAAATTTAAATAAAGCCTTGGGTTATGTCTGGAATTAAAATAATTTCCAAGGTTATTTCTGGAATCAAGACAACATTTCGGGTCCTACTGTAATTAAGAGAAAGATTCAGGATCATTCTGGAAATAAAACAAAGCTTTGGAATTAAAGTGCTGAAAAATAGAGATTCTGGTTCGGGTTTTCGTTCGAAATGCTGTCCGAATTCGAAAAACATTTCGGACATGCTTCGGGTTCAATTTAAAAAATTCAGGAAAAGGCTTTTTTGAGTCAAGTCCGAAATGGTGTCGGAATTCAGAATACATTTCGGATGGCTTCAGAAGTTTCCCAGAAACTTCTGGTTCGGGATATCACTTTCGGGGTTGGTTTAAATATGTTTCTAATCTGTTTTAATCCATTCCAAATGCATACATCTATAGTCCAACATACAGACTAGCTATAGAAACTTGAATCATTCAAAAATATGTACTATAACTACATTAAGATCATGCCGAAACTAGGTACGAACACTGATTTCATACATGCAAAATTCCGTTTCGTCTTTTCAAAATAATTGCTACGAATGATTATAACTCTATGGGAATTAATCCTAATCATGTACAACATTCAAGAATAAATATAACATCCTAGAAACATGCTTTTTCTATGGATTCGTTACATGCATAATAGTTTACTTGTTCTTTAAGTTTCGTGAATCTCATGCTTCTAAATCTGTTTCTAGCTTACGTTGTGAATTCAACCGTGAGGTCCTAAGAATTTCATGAACTAGAGTAGGTTTGAGGGACGGTGACTGGAACGGTTGCAGCGATTCTCCAACTCTTCTTCGTTCTTCCTCTTCGGTTTCCTTAATACCTTCGGGTAGGGGCTGCTTTGTTTAGTTCTTACTGTTTGGAATTGCAGAAGAGTTTTGTTGTGGTCTAAGTGTGTGTATTTATAAGAGAAGAAGGAAAGCTTCGGTTGCTCACGTGAAGGGAATGATGATTATCGATGGGTTGCAGACGGAAAATGAAAAGAATTACAAGCATGGTAGAATCTTGCTGGCAATATGTGTTCTCCAAGGTAAAGTGTTGGAAAATAATAATTTAAACCAAACTTGTATTTACTTATTAGGTAATTATAATTGTAGTAGGATTTGTTATTTGTCTATTTCCTATTTGGTTTAGTGTTTGTTTTAGGTAACCTAGTTGTTTTAGGAAATAGTTATGAATCAGATTTAAGATAGGATTCAGGGATAGTTTAGCCTATAAATAGAGGCATTGGGTGATCATTGTAATCACAAAGAAAAACAAAGAGATACAGAGAATTACAGAGAGATACAGGAGAAACTGAATAGCCTTCGGGTTGTTTCTCGACCAAGCTTCGGCTTAGGTGCGCCGCACAGATTGTGTGCGTGCGGGTTTGTTTATTGTTTGTTATTACAAAGAAATTTTATTCCGCTATGCGTTAATCTCTTTAATATTATTTTGGATATATATATTGTTTTTATATCCTACAAGTGGTATTAGAGCCAAAATCAAAAGGAGAAGAAATTCAGAATAGTTACAAGCCTTGGTGATTCCGGTACTGCACAGATATGTTGTTTGAGAAAGAGTGAAAAGAAAAAAAAGAAAAAAGAGGATATTTCGAGGGGTGAATTGTATTTGTTTGCTGATTAAGGCCATAGTTCTGTTCGTGGGGGGTTGAGAAGAGAGTTCTGATAAGCAATTCGTGGTTCGACGTCTTTACGTGGCTAGATATATATATTTAGTGGGTAATTTCGGAAGTTTGGATCAATATGGCTAGTGTCATTGTTATTTGATGAAGGAAGAACCGTGGGTCTCTCATGGCTGTTGTTGCCGATTGAAAAATATTGATCGTGCATTAGATTGAAAAAAAAAAAGAAGAAAGCTTTGAGATTTGTGGGTAGATTTGATTAAAGTATGTGACTGCGGATGCGGATGCTGATGCGGATTTGGGCTGCACGTTTTGGAAGAATAGGAAGAAAACCGTTTGATGAGGAGATTTTGTTTTGGAGTATCAATTTATTGGCGATTGCTGCTGTAGAGAATGTGAAGTATCAAATTGTTATTTTTCATAGTAAAAACAAAGAGTTATTGTTCGTGGTTGCGTTGAAGATTTGATTGTTGATTGAAGTTCGAGATAGCATTGGATCTACGTGTTGCCAAAGCTTGATTTACGGGAGGCTATGTTGGAAAAATTAAATCAAGCTTAATTAGGAAATTCTAGTTTTGGTAGGATTTAATAATTACTTGTTTACTTTGTTTCCAATTTGGATTTGGTTTGTTTTCGGAAACTAGTTTTGAAAAGGATTCGGGTAACTATGGGTCTATATAAAGGATTCATGGGTATTGTTTTCTGTTGAGCTGAGAGTTCGAAAGGTTAAGGTCAGAGCCTTTCGGCTCTCTGTCTTCAGGGTTGTGAGAGGGAGCCTTTTTGGCTATATTGTGATGTGTTGTTATGGGGGATGTTGAGTTATTGATGTAATAGGTGTGTAGGCAAAGACTTTCGGCTTGCCCCGCCTTTGATTGATTGAGTGGATTTTGTGGATGTAGATCTAAAGATCGAACCACGTTAAATTGTTGTGTGTTGTTTCGTTGTTTGTTTTTTATTATTCCGCTGCGCATTAATCTCTTTGGGTGATAGGGATATTTTTATATCCTACATATGGTATCAGAGCCAAAAAATTTCTGGTTTGTTGGTGACAGCTGCTCGTGAATAGCGTTTCGGCGTGACAGAAAACGTTGGTGGTTCAGCTGCGTAGAGAAGCCTTCCGAAGTGGGAGAGAAAATTAGCCTTTCGGCTGTGCTAAGAAAAGAAGCCTTTCGCTTGCTTGATTTAGATTCTTTAGTCAAGATTTAGAGGAGTTCTTTCATACTCTGTATCATGCAAACTATTTTGTTTGGTTCATATATTATAAGATTAATTTGAGACATATCAAATTAATTGTTTCCCGTGATCGCAATTTTGGTTTTTTGGGAATTGTTTCTTAGCTTCCCTTGGTTTCTGTGTGGCCAAGATTTAGTTATGTGATTGAGTGAATTTTGGTTTTCAACTTTGCATCTCTTGAATCAATCTGATTGGAGCTTCGGCGTTTGTTTTTTGGCAATTTGGCATTGAAGCCGATTTTTATTGAAGCTTGCGGACTAGGTAATTTTTGAGTTCATTGGAATTATTCGTCTTTGGTATTGTTTTGGCCAGGGAGGTTTTGGAATTAAAATTTTTTTTAAAAAATAGGAGATTTTCAGGTGTCAATTATGGATTGGAGTAGTTATATTAGCAATATTCCAAAGTTAGTGGGGAGACAAAATTACCCTATTTGGATAATGCTGATGGATAGTTTTCTCAGAGTATTTGGTTTGCTACCATTCATTCAAAAGGAGGTGACAGATGATGCAGACAATGAAACAAAGGAGAAGGTACGTTTGACATTATCTCTCATTCGTCAATCTGTTGATAGTTCAATCTCTGGAAAAATTTGTCGTGCTAAAACGGCCAAACAAGCATGGGATATTTTGGCAAAAAGTTATAGAGGAATGGATAAAGCTCAGAAAAATAATGTCTTAAAATTGAAAAAGACATTTAGAGATAGCAAGATGAGAAAATGTGAGACAATTGAAAATTATATTAATAGATTGGAGAAAATCCAAGATGAGATGAGATCAAACAGGTATTTTCTCGATGAAGAAACTTTTGTGAATCATGTTCTCAATACATTGCCTAGGAAGTTTGATTACTTTGTGGCATTAATAATTGAGACAAGAGATATTTCAAAGTTGTGTCATGAAGAATTGTTAAGTATATTGTTCTTTGATGAAATAAGGATTAATATCAAGCAGTTAGTGATTAATGAGTTACAAGAGCATGTATTCGGAAAAATTGCTTCAAGAATTGTGAATGAAGAAAGTGAAAGAATCAATGAACTAGATTGTGTCAAGAATGTGGATGAAGGCACTGAAGGTATTAATTTGGTCAAAGAAGAAGAGATTGTTTGTCTCACTGAACAAGAGCGAAATATTGAAATTGATGATCACATAGATCATGGGATGGTTGAAAGTTCTGTTGAATTGGAGCAGATCAACTGCAGTAAAGTCGACTCCTTATTTGGTGGAATCTCCGACCAGGTTAAAAATGTTACAGTGGAGCCTTGGGTTTGCAAGGACATTGTTAGGTGTGACGGCATTGATAAGATTAGTAATGTCGACGGAAAGCTCTGTTCTAAAGATGAATGGATAGATATCAGTGAATTCTTTGATCAAGCTGGGAAATTTGACAAGATGTGCTCAAAATACAAGTTTATATTCAAATCAAATTTGAAGGAAATACCTCGAATTTGCGAGGTTGTTATTGAAATTTGCAAGGATAATTACAAGGTTGATGAGAAAACTTGTTTAGAAGAAGAATGGGTGGATATGAATAAATTCTTCGCTAAAGAGGGGTTTCCACAGAAGATTCATGGAACATACCAAAGTGTCTCTACGATGAGACTGGAAATAGAGCTGAAGAACTACTACAAAGCGGTGTTGCATATTGTCTACACTGCGAAAGAGATTTCAATAGAGATTCAAGCTCGTGATGGCATTGGAGCTGTTTTGGTCCAAGTTTGGTTTAAGGGAGGCTATGTTGGAAAATAATAATTTAAACCAAACTTGTATTTACTTATTAGGTAATTATAATTGTAGTAGGATTTGTTATTTGTCTATTTCCTATTTGGTTTAGTGTTTGTTTTAGGTAACCTAATTGTTTTAGTAAATAGTTCTAAATCAGATTTAAAGTAGGATTCAGGGATAGTTTAGCCTATAAATAGAGGCATTGGGTGATCATTGTAATCACAAAGAAAAACAAAGAGATACAGAGAATTACAGAGAGATACAGGAGAAACTGAATAGCCTTCGGGTTGTTTCTCGACCAAGCTTCGGCTTAGGTGCGCCGCATAGATTGTGTGCGTGTGGGTTTGTTTATTGTTTGTTATTACAAAGAAGTTTTATTCCGCTGTGCGTTAATCTCTTTAATATTATTTTGGATATATATATTGTTTTTATATCCTACATAACGCAAAAGAGAAATGGTTATTGGTTTCAGGAACAGGTTGATTTTCGAGCTGTTCAGACGAAGCAACGTGCAGCGTGGGGATTTTTCTGATATAGTTCTGACTCTCACGTGTTTATTCACTTTTGTCAGATTTTACCTCCTCGTCCGAAATAATGTCGGATTCGGACAGTATTTCGGATGCGCCGTTTTACTTGTTTTCTTTTCTTTTACGTTTTCAAATTTTTCTAATTACTTTAGGTAATCTTTACTTCTATATTTATCTCTCAGATCAAGAATTTGTATTCCAGCAATTATTCAAGTAATAAATCAAACAAACAATTCACGTTTTATATAATCTTAACATAAAATTTTAAATTTCTACCATTTTTGTTCTTAAAATTTTACTTTAAAAATCTGGGGCTTCACATGGGGGCCCTCCATCGCTCCCAGGAGAAAAAGGAGGCCGGGGACGGGCGTCGAGGTTGTTACAATCAGGGATGGGATGCTCCATAGAGAGAAATTTTTTTTACACACACCAAAAATACTATTGTACTCACATGTTAGGTGTATATCATTACTCTACAAATAATGTGAAATTTTAATCAATAAATAAATATTGTGTCAACTTTAATAGCGATATACAAACTGAATATAAATTTGTCCCTTCGAGGACATCTGATAAAATTGGAGTGATACAGAGAAGATTAGCATGATCCCCAGCTAGGGGTGGCAATTTGTATCATATTCAGTTTATCGGGTTCCGATTTGCGGGTTCTTATGTCGACACCTCTCAACCCTAACCTTACCCGTTTAATTATTCGTGTCGACCCATTTAACACACGAATATTTCGAGTTTGTCTCGTGTTTTTGTCTTGTAGTACAAATTATTCATGTCAGATTCAAATTCAAGTATCGTTATTTTCAACCCTAACCTTACCCGTTTATTTATTCGTATTTTCGGGTCGACCCATATAACTTGGGAACCCGGCAAGAATTAACCCTAATCCGTTTATATCTTGTCAGATTCGTGTCGTGTCATAAATTGTCAGCCCTACCCTAGCGTAAGGATGACACACAAATCAAAAAATGGTCCAAAATTTTAAAATATGAAAAAAATACATGAATATGAATTTATAAAAATGAATGTGACTACTCTGTAACTCTAATGTATATTAACCCAATTGCAACCAAATGAATAATTAACGAATCTTGTATCACTTTTTAGCTTTTATTTATTATTTATTTTACAATGTTAAGGTCACTCTTAGCAAAAATTGACATTAAAAAATATGAGTCTCATGTCACACCTTAAATCGATACCTCTAAATTTTGTTTTCGCAACAAGTATACATATATGTAGTTTAAGAAACACACACATGAGTAACTGATGGTCGATATCCATTACATGTTATAAACAATACTACATACATATGAGACTATATGCAATACTTGATAATATACATATGATAAATTCAAGGCCCGTCTCTTTAGGAAACAAATTTAAAAAAAATTATTGTGTTTCTGACAAGTCAAATATTAGTTTTTGTGTAAAAAAGCTCAAATTTTGTGTTATTGAACAAGGTGTTTTTTGTAGGAAGAGAATGGGGTATACATAATGAATAATTTTCGTTAACTTTGAAGGGTTTGTAAAATGTAAAGACCAATTTGGTCCCAAGATGGATTAATTATAAGTTTAATTGTATATGGTGGAATAACCAGCTTAATATTTAAAGTAGAAGAAGCAGATCGATAATGGAGTTCCATAAATGAAACGATGCCTAGCTATTAAAAGAGATAATGCACGGTGTTGCAAACAAGTAATATTGTTGTGAGTACGGGTCAAATTTATGCGTGAAATCAAGTGTTTATGTACTATGCCTAGCTATGAGAGTCACACAAACAAGGTTGAAAGTGAGGATATTAAAAGAATCAACTAAGTAAATTAACATAAAAATTAAAATACAAAAGAAAAATTAAAGACATAATTATATGAACAATAAACACAAAACCCATAACCATAGATTAAGAATCAAGTACACGTGAAAGTTTGAAAATGAAGGCAAATAAAAACAAAGAGAAAGGAAGAAGTAGATTGAACATTTGCAGAGCTTCTTTTCTCGATGGATCTTCTTCTCAAATATATAGCCCACTACAAAATAAATAAACAGAAATTAGTCATCTTTATAGCATCAAAAACTAGGTATATATAAATCATGAAACAAGACGTTCGTCCGAGTACGAGTACAACCTAAATAGCAAAAAGAGATATGAAAGAAAGAATAATTACAAGGGGCAGAATCCTGGGCCGCCTCCAAACCCAGGAATCCATTGCGCCTCTGAACAACATCCTTTAAAATTCCCTCCGTCGAGTCCACATTTAAAACCAGGACAACACTCGTCGAAAGCGGAAATAAAAGGTTGATTATCATATGGAAAGCACATATTTGTACACTCATCATCAGCTTCAACATTAATTGCCAAAACTGCCATATAAATAAAGCAAAATTAAACTTAAACTGAATTAAAGATGAATTAGTATACTCCCAATATATACTCACAACTCATCATGACAATAATCAGAAGCAGGAGATACTTGTTCATGGACATTGCCCTTGAATTTGAATTTGAATTGTTATTCTGGGTGATTGGAATTCTTACATTTGACTCAATTTATAGATCCAAATGCAGGTTATAATAATGTAAATTCATTCATGCATTCTAGTGGGAGTGGGACACATGCAATACCTTACTTTCAACACTAATTAATTAGTTCTCATTCTAGTAGGAGGGAGACAATTAAATGCTAACTATTGGTTGTTAATTGATGATATATTAATATTTATTCGGTGCATCTGCTGCATTACGTAGGATTATACAGCCAGACACATAAACATTCAAGGAAAACCAGATGTCATGTAGGGTATCCATAAATAAATAAAATTCATAATTAATTATCAATTTACACTAGCCCAAAATTGGCTAGGGGAGGCGGGTCTTTGACCACTTAAGAGGTGTGTGCACCCGCCTCCAGTGCAGGCGCCTCCAATAAGAGGGGCCCGCACCCGCCTCTCCTAATTGGGGGTTATTGGAGGCGGGTGCCTCTCCAATGACCACTAATCATAATGGTTATTGGTTGTGATTGGAGGCAGGTGCAATAACCCCCAATTAGGTACTACGAGTGCAAAATTTAATTTTTCTTATTTCAATTTATGGCTTCAGTAAGAATTGAACTCGCGCATGTAAAATCACTTGACTTTTGCACATTAAATTTACCACTGGGTTACATATACTCATGTGTATAAAGTTAAAATCGAAAATATATATTTATATATTTCCTTCTAAAACTTATGGTTTTTATTACTTAGTAATTATTGACTTGTTTGAATCTCGACAAATTTTCAAAATTATTTACGACTTTTAACAGTCCAAAACAAATAGTATTTTCGAAACACTATTAAAAATTTGTAAAAATGCACCCGCCTTCAATAGATATGATATTGGAGGCGGGTGCAAAGTTTTGGAGGCGGGTGCATCTCCAAAGCTCCTCCAACCCGCCTCCCCTAACCAATTTTGTAGTATTGTTATGATTGGCTGGCTGCATTATTTTTAAGAATATATACATTCGTTGCACTCAATAATTTTCTACATTTTGAGGGCAACAATGAATTAATTTATTGAATATTTCTGGCCTATTTGATTAAATATATATATATATATTAAATTTTTATTTTATTTTTAAAAATAAGTATTCGATTGTCATCATATGAATTCACACCGGAAAACAAGGGTGGACGGCGGGGGGGTGGGGCGTGGGGAACCGTTTCTTTTCATAAAATGGGATTCAAAGAAAAATACTTAATGCTATACTTGTATCCTCTTCTTTAGGGAAATATTTCGGTCAATTTGTAAAATTTAGAGAACAATTTTGTCATTAAAGTTTGTGGATTAAAATGAAATAAGTTTAAGGGGAATAAATATTTGTGAATCATAGTCAATAAATAAATATTTCATTAATCTATAGGTTTAAGATATGTGAATATAAATTTATAAAGATACATATGACTACTCTAATATATATCACGTTAATTCCTTAAGTTGGGATGTTATATTTATATGGTCTCTTAACTTGAAATTGTTTAATTTATTTTGGTCCTTTAACTTGTAAATTTATTTTAAAATGATTCCCAAATCCTTGTTTTGACAATATTTGAACTATTTCTAATTAACACATGAAAGTTAAATTAATAGTAAGAAAATGATTTAACATTTATTTTTTTCATTTTTTATCTGTATTAATGTGTGTGAATCTTACATGTTAGACGAAAATAGTTTAAATATTGTCAAAATTTGATTTGGGGAGCATTTTGAAACAAATTTTCAAGTGACGAGACCAAAATAAATCAATTTCAAATTAAAGAACCAATCGAGTGATTTAACCAATATATAACGTGATTGCACACAAATAAATAATGAATGAAGCATATTTATAGATTTTTTTACATCAATATTCACTTTTGGGGCATAAAATTACCAAAACAAGCAAAAAAAATTGACATTCATAATCTATAGAAAACGAAGACGGCAAATTCATTTTCAGATGGAAACGAAATTGTCGTCTTCGTTTTCGGGAAAGGAAAAAAGTAAAGGAAAAAAAAATTTCTGGGAAAAATGAATTTGGTGGATTCGTTTTTCCCTGGAAACGAATCCACCAAATTCGTTTCTAGTTTTATGTTTTTTTTAAAAAAAAATTAAGACTTTTGGAAAACGAATTTGGTGGATTCGTTTCTAGGGGAAAACGAATCCACCAAATTTGTTTCTAGTTTTATGTTTTTTTTTTATTAAGACTTTTGGAAAACGAATTTGGTGGATTCGTTTATAGGGGAAAACGAATCCACCAAATTTGTTTCTAGTTTTATGTTTTTTTTTAATTAAGACTTTTGGAAAACGAATTTGGTGGATTCGTTTCTAGGGGAAAACGAATCCATCAAATTCGTTACTAGTTTTATGAATTTTTTTTAGAAAAATTACAATTCCGAGAAAGCGAATTTGGGGAAGTCGTTGTTTTACATAAGGAAAAAAAAAAAAAAAAACCATGAAGAAAAATTCGGCGAAGCAGTCGACTAATAACTAAAAAATTGAAAAGGAGGCATATTAACAAAATAAGAGCATCTGTGGAGCGGAAAGAACCACCGAGTAGCCGACGCCGCGGCGATGCCCGGACGCCCCGCAATGCGAAGAAGTGATTAAAACAAGGTTATTTACACATAAGTTGCAGCTCCCTAGCTGGCCATGGCAATATACATGGAAAAAAAACCAAATTAGTGAAATAAAACCATTTTGAGGAAAAAAATTTTTATAAGACAACGAAATCAAGGAATTCATTGTATTATTACGGTTATTTTGTAGAAATAGAAAAATAATTTTAGAAGAAAACGAATTCAATGAAATAAGTTTAATTTTAAAATAAGTAATATAGGTTTAGTTAAATAATACAGAGCGAGAAAATGAATTCATTGTATAATAGTGGTTGTAAAATAAGTAATATGATTTTAGTTAAATAAAGGAAGATGAAAAAGAAATCATGTAATAAGTAAAATTGAATTCAAAATTTCAAGCGTTATAGAAGACGAATTAGAAATGGTTTGGAGAAAAACAAATTCGGAGAATTCATTTTTCGGAGAAAACGAATTCGCCGAATTCGTTTTTCAGATAAAACGAATTCCTGCAAACAAAATGCTTTCGGTTTCATTATAATTCGAATTCGTTTGCCAAGAAAATTTCTTTCCCATAGAAAACAAAGTCAATGAAATAAAATTAGTTATAAAATAGGTACCGTAGGGTTAAGTTAAAAAAAAAAAGTAGAAGAGAAAACAGATTCGTGAAATTCGGCAACTAAATAAGGGTGTATTTGAGAGTTTAGGTTAAACAAAATAAACATAATGCACTGTATTCTTCTGCACGATGTAAACTAATTCATTATTCGTTTACTCAATAAGTAAAACGAATAATGTAATAATTCTCATAAGAACATAAAGGATACTTCCAACACTTTCTTTATTATGCAGAATTTAAAATGTCAACGCATCATAAGTAATTCGTTTTGTCCTGAAACCGGCATTGCTGATTTCGTTGTCGGAATAGAAATTTTTTTACAACAATTTAAGCAATACTTAAATAGTGGTTTGTATAGGAACTAGATTCACGATGAAGGTTTGGTACGTCATTTAGGAAAAGCCGATAATCGCCGTAGAAAAGAGCGTATAAAATCATTTATCTGGGAAAATTTGTCACAGCGCATTTATGTTGTCCACTAGAACCTAAACGAAAAAAGTTGTTTACAAGTTTAGAGGAATTACAGTACACATGTACTGATGTTTATTTTTTGTATAGGTTTTAGTGTAAATTAGCATGAATATGGAATACAGTTACGTTATCGATAATTTACATATTTTCATAGAATTACGTAAGTTAAAGGAATGACATAAAACACGCACTTATGTGGTAATAATAAGATTACATGCGTAAATATAGGAATTTTGCTCTTAGCAATGAAAGTAAACATGTAAGGTTTTTCCTTTTTATAAAATACAGAAGGAAAAAGGAAATCACAGAAGTTCCATACGTGGTGAGGCATCACAATTAAAACATGCTTGGCAATACATAAGAGCCGATATTGACAGTTGGCTCAATTTGCCAGAGTTCCCCCTGTGCATGTACCAAACTACCTGTGAGCAATTGAACACAAACCACAATTGTACCAAATCTACGACATCTATCTCATTCAGTAGTAGGTAGATGACAAATTCTATATGTTAACACAAACAAACATGTTTTGAATATACAATAGTTAACTACTAAACATCAAAAGAGGGCAATAAAATCATGACTATGTACCACAAGAGGGCGTATATGCCTATGCGGTCTATGCGTGGGATGCTGCACATGCGGAGGTTGAGCATGCAAATCTGTAGTGGGCTCGCTACGCATGGAAAGGTGCCGCGCTTCTTCCCCAAACTCGTTTGGGGGCTTACGTCGCTTATGCAATTTTTCCTATGGCCCGCGCAGATGACGGCTAGAAGTGCTAGTTCTAGCGAAAGCATCAAAAGTATTGCTGTCAGGCGCTGCGAAGTTTGATGATATGACCATTCATCGCCAGAGTTATGAGAAACATCTTCTCCACCCTCTCGCTGTCTGGATGAGGATGAATGATGGCGGCTCTGAGTTGACACCGATTTCTGTTCATGGGTAGATCGGCCACGCATTGATCCGCCTTGCGTAGATGAGGAGGATGACCCATCGACTAGGCGATGACCTTCGCCAGCACAAGTGAGAGTAGCAGTGATCTGGTCACAAACATGAAATAGCTTGTCCTCTATAGGATACCCATCAAAATGCAGGTTGTCCAGCATCTCTCCCACTACATGATACATCGACTCCATAGATTGATGCTGAAAGTATGTAAATTAAGTTACATATTATTCGAATGAATATAGCATTTCGTAATATGTGAATGCCTGGAGGGGAGAAACTTACATAATACTCAGTCAGCGCTCCGTAAGGTCGCATCGCTTTATCCGGAGGTTTAGCCGGATTACCCACTAGCTGCCGAGTGATATTGCGATACCACCTAATATAAGGAAAAAAGTAATTAATAGATGCGTTCGAAATATTCCCTAAAATAACGTGTTGGTCAGCCTGTTCCCAATGAACAATATGGTCTCGGTGTGTTAGCGACCATTTTTCTGTAACTCGTCCTCTAAAATCGAAACTGTGAAGCCGTTCACTCGTATTGATGGGGGGAGGAATTCCCTGCTCAAAACCAAATCGGCACATAACTCGCTCTGGGGCATGCATTTCGACCACGCAGAAGTTAATGAGAGGGACATGTGATCGCCAAATTTCCCTTCCAGTTAAGCAATATGCAGGCAATTTCAGCAACTCATCCTCCTCATATGGGTTCCAGATAAACTACTAAAATAAAATAAACATTCCAATAGTAAACAATACGGGAAGTAGGCATAGTAATGAAGTTCTAATAACAAAAAATACTCACGTCTCCCTCAACGAGATGATCTAATTGGTCGCGAAATAGATATATTATGTGTGAGCCAACATTCACAAAGATGCGTCTCTTGTTCTATCTACATAATAAACACAATATATGATAGGGGTTAGAAAAACAACAAGAATAAAACATTGTGTGGAAATGAAATACTAATAAGACATAACTCACGCGGCACCACGCGGTAGGGGGACTAAATCGTCTTTGTCATGAACGGGGAATGTGGGTCGAACAGTAGGAGTCAGTTTAGGGATTCTTTCCCATACCTACAATTGTAGCAGCAGTTGGGGTCCACCTATCTCTTTCGTGTCCATCCGAGTAGCCCGGCATAAATTCCGATATAGCAAGGCCAGTGTAGCACTGTCCCAACTATAATTGCGTATAGCATGAAAGTTGGCCAAAAATGGTAAGTACATCAGTTTGGCACCGGACGCAGATTTATCACTAAATAACGTAGCAAGCAACTGCATTAGTCTGCATCTAGTGTGCTGCATAACTCTTTCATCCGTTGAATAATTATCAATGACGAGATACTCAACCAAGTGGGTATTTAAACTGATCAAGTTCAACTGACCATTCCTAATATCATTCGTTTCTGGCGCGTACCCCAACAACTGCATACATAATGCCCGCCACTCAGCCACTTTTCGTGTGGCTACGTTGGAAATAAGGGGCTGTCCAATTATGGGCAAACCCCATATAACTGCAACATCCTGCAACGTCACCGTGGCTTCGCCGACAAGAAGGTGAAATGTATGCGTCTCTTGGCGCCACCTCTCAACCAAAGCATTTATTAAATGCTTGTCCACTTTTATATAGCCCCCTTGCAATACGCCATAAAAGCTTGATTCTTTCAAAAGAGTAATCACGCGAGGATGCATAGTACCAAAATTCTACACATCGTGACTATTTGACTTGAAAGACAGCAGAGGAGTGGCTGAGTCCGCCCAAATCAATTCCAAGCGACGATTAGCTTGCAATGTCAGTACGCTGCGGTCTTTAGGCCCTAGGTCCAAATACACCAACGGATTCTGCCCATGTCCTATTTCCATTATAAAAATCCTGAAATAGGGAAACAAAAACTGGAAATATGAAACTAACCTCATCATAAAGTATAATAATTTCAAAGCATTAACCATTCGTACCAGTTACTATGGAAGTATAAGGATGGAAATAATCATTGAATGAATATAGAATTAGGCAGCACACTTAAATTCCAACATGAACTAGAAAATTTTTGTATGATTATGCAACCAAATGAAGCAAAAATTACTGTGCAACAAAATGGTGTAACATCTCAGCTGGCAAACTCCCCCCCATTACAGACACATTTGAATTCGTACCAACTACATCCAGCACAGAATACGAAGACTAACCATGTAATTGATATACTAATAGAAAATATTCAACATACACCCGCAAAAAATACATTAAATGTGTGTGCTGGCCCTTTCGCGCAATTGCGCAAGCCATGGCCATTTTTTCCTACTGTGCCCGTGTTGGTGACAGGCCCAAAACTGCTTCATTGGCTGACTGTCCATAGCTTTCGTAAATCTCTTTCTGCGGGGTCTTTCTCTACGATCATTTACCCTTGCTGGATTTGGCGATAACAGAAATGGCGAATCAGGCCAATAATCTTCATGCATTATACGGAAGAAATGACTTGAATACGTTTCAACCATTGTCTTCGAAGAATAAACGTCCGAAACCAAATCCAAGTCATCTCTTTTCAAATCCTCACACATTTTGATTATATGGGAACAGGGAATCTTGTATATCTGTATTTTATCACAACTGCAGCTTTTTTCACGTATGTTAACTGTGTGTGAATTGTTACCTCGGCCATCAGGGCGAACACCAGTGCGAACTTGGTATAACCCATCTTCCCGATAAAATTGGGTAACGTGATGATACTTTGACCTGCGCTAATTCGTCAAGTACTTCTCCGTAACCTTTTTAGGCCAAAGATCATTCTCTTTCACATAGGTAAGGGCATCTTGAAGGTACCTATCAAAATACTTAACTAGGCGGAAGAAAATAAACCGCACACAAGCGGTTACCAGTAGTTGCCTGACCTCCAACAGTACACCATTGAACGACTCACTGTTATTGGTTGTCATTATCCCGTAACGGTATCCGCCATCATGACAAAGAGTCCACTGATTGAATGGGATGTCAACCAACCATTTGTACGCAGCCTCGTCGACCGATCTGATTGTCCTTATTATCGCAGTGAACTTCCGAAGATGACGCGCACTAGATGCCCCGGCCATAAGGTTATTCAAATCAGCATCCTTGAACTTCTTACTGAAATTGGCTTTCACATGTCAGGAGCAGAACCTATGATGGACATAGGGGGGCTGCAATAATGGGTTGTTCTTAACTGCCACCAAAATAGCCCTGTGTCTATCAGATATTAGACATACGTCAAGGCGGCTTGCGATTACATGTCGCACAAGATTGTTAAGAAACCAAGACCAATTAAACAAGTTTTCCTCGTCAGACAGTGCACAGGCCAATGGAACTATATGACCCGCTGCATCAACGCCACATGCAATCAGTAACTTCTCATTGTACTTCCCACTCATATGTGTCCCATCTATGGTAATAACTGGCCGACACTGCCTGAAACCCTCTATGCTTAGCCTAAATGCCCAAAAAATGGAATGAAATATACTCCTTCCTTTTGTGCTACCATCTGCGTGTCTCCACTCCACAATTATGCCTGGATTGGTTTGTTGCAATGCTTGCAGGAATTTTGGCAACTCTCTATAATATTCATCCCACCCTCCATACACCATTTCGACGGTTTTTTTCTTCCCCAACCACGACTTCTTATACGAAATTTCAACCCCCAGCTTTCTGACATCCTCTTGCACATCCCGAACGCGGTACGATGCATTTGCCTCCACATTGCCCCTGACCAATCGCCCAATGGTTTTGCAATCAACATTTGGATGATCATGGCCTGTAAGCTTTGGAGTGCATGAGTGATAGAAGATACGCTGCGTAATCTTAAAGCATGAACCTCTAATTTTACAGGTCGCACGGACACTCCATGGATACTTTTGATCATCTTTATATTTGCAGATAACTGTCCAACGAGTTGGAGTAGAATACAAGAGTCTGTAATATCGGTTGGCCTGGACCGACCACAACTTAATGGCATTTTGAAGAATCTCCTTCGTCCCAAAAACCATTCCCTTCTCCAAATTGGAGGACATATCATCTTTCCATACCGGGCATGTACCATCATGGAACTGATCGATCGTGTGCTGCGCGTCATCCCCAATAGTGTTGAAAAATTTTATGCTTGCCCCAACGTTTTCACGCGTCATTCCGGGAAGGGAAAATTTGGTCACCGACCGCGGCATGTCTCCCAACTCACAATGTCCCCCGCCGCGTTCCCCGACTCCACCTTTCGACGCATTACCACAGGACATGACATCAAGGACATCCACATCATGATGGGTGTGAAGTGGCATGTGTTTCTTCTGCATCACACACTGAGAAGGATTCAATCCATGCACTGATTCTTGGTGAGGTAACGATGTGCTGGGTGGTTGTGTTGCAGGACAGTCGTACAGTCTCTGTTCGGGCAAAGAATTGATGTGATCTTCTCCTAGCATTTCATCTACGTGTCCACTATTCAATAGTTCTGTGAACGACATTACATATGAGCCGATAATGTCAAAGTATGCTTGGTCATCAGGGTGGGTTGCCTAGGGAAGTGTCTCCTTGATTAAATAAACCTGGACCGCAACAACAAACGGGAAGGCATTGGGTATATTGAGCATATCACGGAGGATTTTATCATCATTTATGAGAATGTGCTCAAACACCGTCCACATATCAAATTTGATGAACATACCCAACCAACTTGTTGAAAGCCAAACAAGGAACACAAGGAGCATTTTTATCAACAAATACCTCCACCCCATACTACAAAGAACAACACAATACAAAAAAAATAGTGAGCGAGGGTACAAGAAACTCTAGTGCTTATATTCCCTAAAAAAATATTCAACTCTACGCATTTTCACCACAAGTAACACCATATTTAACAAGGCTCTCCGCATTTAGCATAATATTTACAACTCCAACCTCAAAACATGAGGACTATTTCAAACTATGTTCCAAGCTGATGGATTCACATTTACGCTTTTCGATTGTGTACAAAATACGCAATACATCATTCCGACGAACTATCCACATATCAAATTTGATGAACATACCCCAACCAACTTGTTGAAAGCCAAACAAGGAACACAAGGAGCATCTTTATCAACAAATACCTCAACCCCAAACTACAAAGAACAGCATAATACCAAAAAAAAAAATAGTGAGCGAGGGTAGAAGAAACACTAGTGCTTATATTCCCTAAAAAATTATTCAACTCTACGCATTTTCGCCACAAGTAACACTATATTAAACAAGGCTCTCAGCATTTAGCATAACATTTACAACTCCAACCTCAAAACATGAGGGCTATTGCAAACTATGTTCCAAACCGATGGATTCACATTTTCGCTTTTCGATTGTGTACAAAATACGCAATACATCATTCCGACAAACTATCCACATATCAAATTTGATGAACATACACAACCAACTTGTTGAAAGCCAAACAAGAAACACATGGAGCATTTTTATCAACAAATACCTCAACAACAAACTACAAAGAACAACACAATATCGATGGCATATTGAGCGAGGTTACAAGAAACACTAGTGCTTATATTCAGTAAAAAAATATTCAACACTACTCATTTTCACCACAAGTAACACCATATTTAACAAGGCTCTCCGCATTTCGCATAACATTTACAACTCCAACCTCAAAACATGAGGGCTATTTGAAACTAGGTTTCAAGCCGATGGATTCACATTTTCGATTTTCAATTGTGTAAAAAATACGCAATACATCTCTACTCCGGAATCCTTATCTCAATTTGCTACACAAACCCAACCAAATTGTTCAAAGGCCAACAAGGAACACATGGAGAATTTTTTCCAACATCTACCTCATCAACCAACTACAAAATACTTTAACCATTTTTGGCAAAACAATTCACCCATGGGTCTTTAGCTACTCTATCATGCTATTCCCATTTCCCCCAACCGGCAAATACACTACACACAAGCGGAATTAATTGAAGGAATCCCCAAATTATACTTCCCAAAATTAAAGCATGCTCATTTGGGTCCAATTTACCAATAACACCAAAATTATTCACAACTTCATAAACCTAGGACAAACCTCAAGCTAATTCCGAGCAAAATCGAAGTGGACCTGTTGCTAATTGAGTTGCTGCTACCGGAAATTGGGTCTCCTTCAAGAATGCCCCAAAATCTAGGGTTCCGTCGGCCCCAATTTGGCTGTCACGGGCAACCTCCCGTCGGGGCAGCGGGGCGGTGGCCGGTTTCGGCCGGAGAGGCTGGGTGGTGCCGGTCGGTGGATCGGAGGCGAGGTTCCTCTATTAGGCCACCAAGTTCCGGTCTTCTCGTTCGCAAGTTTCCATTTCTACTGTGCGGTTTGTCTGTTTAAATATTTACTGCTTTTGTCTTTTTTTTTTAACTCCATAGAAAACGAATTCGTAGAATTCGTTTTCTGTTAAAATCCATTTAAGAAAACGAATCTCCGTGATTTGTTTTCTCATTAATTCCTTTTTTTTTTCCTTTTCCCGGCCACCATTTTCCCAAAAACGAGACTGCCAAATTCGTTTTTGCGTGAAAACGAATTTGGCAGTCTCGTTTTCTATAGAACAGGAATAAAAAAAAATTTTGGTTTATTTTGGTAATTTTCTGCGCCAATTTGCTTATTGGGGAAAAAAAATCCCATATTTATACATGAAAATCACTCAATTACCCTCTGATTTATTTATTCCCATTTGATTGTACTACTCTTCGTCAGTTGACTTTTGGCTTCAATAATTGTACTCCTGACATATTAATTGCTCTAATTTATACATTTTCATTTAGCTGGCTAGCTTGTATATATTGCTTCTGTTCTATTAGAAGAGTCCATTTATAATAATATTTTTTATTTTAAAGGAAGAATTTACTTTTAAAATTTTTATTCTTACTACCCTTACTAATATAATAATGTGTGCATGACAGTGAGTACCAGGAGCAATGCCAAGGGGGAGGTGGTCCCCGAACCTTATTAGTAGTGTATATTTATTTATTAATTTTTTTTTTACAATGCATTTAACGGTCAAAAAAAAATTTATTCATATATTGGATCCCTCCAAAATTTTTAAAATTTGGTTTTCTGACTTTGCCACTGTTTAGTACATATTTAAAAAATAAGATATAAATAGAATAAATAATGTTAAATTAGCTATCTAAAGTGTTGTATATTGATATTCATAATAAATTGTACCTATATATATCAAAGTGGATTCTTCTAATAGAACGGAGGGAGTATAATTTATTAGAGCAATGGAGATCGAACAAGTTCATCAACAGCTAGAGGATGGAGGATCCGTTGAAATTGTGAGTGCAACAATGTGTCTCGAAAATTAATATCATTGCTGTATTTTTTTTTCTTCTTATATTCTAGAAATTGGCTTCTAATATTAGTTCCCAATGGCTGTAGTGAATCACATTAGTTTGTTAAAGATCTTGTAATTGAAACTGCCAAAAGAAAAAGAAACACACATAGCAACGAGATGCCGTATGTCGTCGTTTACGAGCTCTCACTTGTCGCCATCCTCCTCTTTTGTAATTGTATCCCAAAACAGTGAACGGGAAACGTGAAATTAGGGAATTTTAAAGGATATTTAGGTCTATATAAAATAATTTTTTCTTTTTTAACTTTTAATAATAAATTATCGCTTCTATTAAGAACTACACACTCTCTATTAATCTAAAACTTCCACTCTCCCTGATAATTTTTTTTTTCTTTATAATAAATACTTCACAAAATTAAGTAATCTTAAAAAAATATATACAATCTAATTACGTAAGATAGAATTTTTTTTTTTTTTGAGGAAGATTAAATGATTTTATTCCACCAAGAACTCTAGCTCAAAAACGAGTAAGGTCAAACTATAAAGTCACATATACGTGAGTTGATAAACCTTTACAAAGAAATTGTAGCATAGCTCAAATTAGCCCACAGCAACAGACATCAATCAATAAAGGATAAAAAACATCATTTCTAACTATTACAATTCAAAGACGACTCATACAGCATAATCCTAATTCACTCTTAATCATCTACAATGACATAGAGGTTCATAACATCACATCCCGGTCGCATACGAGTTCATTCAAAACCACATAGCACAATGTAGAGTCCTAATCATCTATATGCTATCCTCAAAATGCTAGGCAGGACCATCTCCATTCGCCATCCACACGTCAACCAAGTACCGACAGATGTATGAAGAAGCAACACCAAGGTCAGGCAGAGTAGACCACAGAAAGGAGAAGTACTCATCAGATCCAAACTACTTTTGGTAAGTAGCCAACCATCACCGGATTTGATTTGCCTTTACCGGACACCGGTCAGCAGGGCTAGGATGACTTTACCGTAGCATCTACGTAGTGGTCTGTACTACCATTCCCTTTTTGAGTAAAAGGGCAGATTTCCGGATATAGCCAAGGCAACTTCCGGATGGGTTTTGTGTCTTTACCTTAGACACCCATGTGGTTGTATGTACCACTATTCCCTTTTTTAGCAAAAGGGTAGCTATCGACGGAATTGACTTGCCTTTACCATCAGTTTAGGTGGGCTAGGTAGTTGCTTGACCGTCAACTACTACGTTATTCCGTGTAATCCCTTGATTAGGGTACAGGTCATTCATAATTTTGTAGGTATTAGTCTTAACAAGTAGCACCAGAGATTCAGGTGTCATAGACACCAAATAAAAAATTAGACTATTCCTACACTTTCAGACATGATAAACGATTAGTGTAAATGCAGCCAAAGAAGCTGTAAACCGTTTCCTATCTTTTTTTACCTCCTTACTCACCCATTTGATGGTGCTGCGAATGGTAGTCATTGTTCTCGGAATACTCAACCACTGCTTTATCCTATGTCAAACATGGTTAGTAAAATCACAAGAAAAGAAGAAGTGTTGAATACTTTCTCTTTCCTTACCACACATAGAGCATGTAGCATCTATATCCAAAAAATGATAAGTTTTCCTTGGTAGACAACCTACCTTTAAAGCATAACCATAGGATAATCGAGCACTTAGGGGGTATAAAATGTTGCCAAATAGTCCCCTCCCAAAATGAACGATTACCCTTAGTTCTCTACAAATCATAAATTTGGCTAGTTAGAGATCTACCCGTTGCAGACTCCTGGGTTAAGGTATTGATGCATGCATCCTTACCACCCAATTTTTGAACAATTAAATCCCGAACATTTGTCAAATTCTTAAACATAGAGGAACCATTTTTATAAGAGTAGCTAACTTGGGTTTAATCGAGTACCTCTAATTAGTTCCCCCAAAACATAAATGTTGGAAGGGGCTAATTCGTGGCAAAGTTATCGTATCGATAGTGAAGATAATGGGTGGTAATTTTGTCGTTAGCCCAATAAGAATTGTTAGAAGAATTGTTAGTATCAGGTTTTCTTAATTCTTAATGCTTCTATTGTTAATTAATAATGTTTGCGTGGACTCGCAATAGGTTATCGAGAAACTAAGGGGAAATTCGGTCCTATAGTGTTTGGATTAGTCAAAACGTTATAGACTAGTGCCACGTCTATCGACAAGGCTAATTTGGATGTTCGGATTAGTCAACCCGCTATAGACTATTGACACGTCTATTAACGAGGCTAATTTGGATTGCAGTGACCTATAACTGGTCGATTCATATTTGCATGAGTATATTTGAGTCAATGATCAATTGCATGAATTAACTGAAATTATGTCTTCAACTAGGTGTTTTTTATGTGTTTTGTTTTACGAGAGAAATAAAGTTACATGTCCTTGTGGAGACGATTCTACTTATTACTATACTAGTTTTTAGTAGGTTTTTATAAATGTTTTTGGTGGTGGAAACGACACATATCAAGAGCAAAGAGGTTAACTCTTCTATTCTATAATTCTCTGTTTGTTTGGAATAGTGCGTATTCCCGTAGATTAAACCACGTTAAATTGCTGTGTTTTCTTTTCTATTTTCAATTCTACTACAGTGTTCTTGTTGAATGCTAACAAGTGGTTTAAAGATCCCGATGGGGTATTTTTCTTAACAAGTTATATCAGAGCCAGTAACCAGAAGAAGAAAAATCAAAGATCAGACTAAAGGAGGAACAATCAGAAAATAGAAACAAGAGGTTTGCGAACTGGCCGCAAAATTCCATCAAAGGCCACACATAATCCTTGGGCACTGAAGGCTTGTGTAAAGGAAGAGGTTTTCAGTTTTTTCTATTGCCGACTTGTAGAGAAAGAAAAAGAGAGAATTGGTCCCTGTGTGGTATGATTCTCAAAATCATGTTTTGAGAATTATTTTAATTTTATAATATTAAAAAGCTTATTGGGAATGTAAAAAAGTGTGTTGAAAATGTAAAAAAGCTTATTAGGAAAAACGAAAAAGTATTATAAAATTGAAAATGCATCTCAAAACCATGTTTTGAGATGCATTCCACATAAGGCCTTGTTGTTCGCTGCGTGCAAGAGAATTGGGCTTTAATTTTGTGGTGGGACCGACCTAGGAAGAAAAGAATTTGGTTCTTTGATTTCACAAGCTGCCGTCACAACCTAATTGAGTTTGGTTCGTGTGGGGTCTGCGAATTTGGAAGAGAAATCAAGAACTGACGGTTGATCAAACACATTAAGTTAGGATTGTTGTTTGATTTATTTGTGGGCCGGTAATTTGAAGATCCAAGATCGAAGCTTGCGGTTTGATATTGTGCGTTAATTTAATTTTGGTTCAAGTGATTTAAGGTTATTTTTGGATCAATTTTAAAGATGTTTGATAAGAAGTTTGAAACTCCACTCTTCGATAGGAAGATGTATTTTACGATGTGGCAATGAACGATTCAAGATTTGTTAGTGAGGGATAATCTTGATCATGCACTTGAAGATAAGAAGCCCGAATGGATGAGTGATAAAAATTGGAATACGATGAAGAAGCAGATAGTTAGTACGATTCGACTTGCACTTGCTTCCGAAATTAAATACATTGTTCTGAAGGAAAAGACAGCGAAGGGGATCTGGGACAAGTTGGAAAGCATATATGCGTCGAAGTCACTAACAAACAAGTTGTGCATGAATATGGACCTCTGCGCTTTGAAAATGAATGAAGGAGGGAATTTTCATGACCATGTGAATGTGTTTAATCATCTACTATGCCGACTTCAAAATACGGGAGAGGAAGTCGAAGATGAAGAGCAAGCTTTGTTGTTGCTATCTTCCTTGACATTGTCTTATAAATCGGTTGTGAAAACAATGCTTATTGGCAGAACATGTTTGACAGTTGATGATGTGGTTACATAGCTAAGGGAGAATGAGAAGATAATGGGGAAGCAGATTATGCTTAGGAGAGAGGAAGCACTAGATGTTGTAGAGAGTTCGAATTGAGGGAAGAGTCATTCGTGAGGGAGAAGTGACATTCGTAGAAGACCTCGGCCGAGAGACTACAGTAATGTGGAGTGTTATTACTGTGGGGAGAAGGGTCACATCCAATACACTTGCTCTATTATGAAAGATGACTTGAAGAGTTTGAAGGAGATGAAGAGGAAGGGCAAAGAGAAGATAGACGACAACACAAGCATGAATGTTGTGCATGATGATGATGAGTTGGTTATGATGAAGGATACTGAGCCAAGCAGTTCAGGTTGGGTAATGGATTGTGCAGTACCTGCGCACATATGTAAAGAGAGATCACATTTTGATACTTTGCATACTGATGGAGATTTTGGACACATCACTGTGGGGAATGGTCAGAAGATTAAGATTGAGGGTGTTGGTACCGCACGTCTCAAGACTCACAATGGTGTTGTGAAGAAATTAGGTGATGTTAGATATGTAACTACATGTGGTGATAACATAATTTTATTGGGTAAATTATGTTCTCGTGAGTACAAATTCACTACGGATGGAGACTTTTGCAAAGTGTTCAAAGGAGATAAGTTGATCCTGCAATGAACGAATAGCAATCATCAACCATTTTATGTTGGGGATTCGAAGAATGGGTTTTGTGCTGAGTTTGGCATTCAAAATAAGGAGTTGAAGCCGAAGAAGAAAAAATAAGTCTCATTTTCAGATGATGTTATTGTACATAGGAGTTTGAGTCGAGAGAGGATTTGTTGTGGTATCTCCTCAAATTGCTAATACAGTTAGTATTGGACCAGACTTTCTAATTGTGAATAAATTAGGAAACTAAGCCAATAGAATTTTTCTAGTTTTATTATAAATAGACGTTGTTTGTAATAGACTAGATGTAGCAAAGCAGAGCTTTGCAGACATATCTCATTCTAGAAGAGAAGGTGCTAGAGAGAACTGTAGAGGGGGAAATAGAATAGAATTGAGGATAAAAAATTAACTGTTCTATTTTGTAATTTTCTGTTTGCTTGGAATAGTGCGTATTCCCGTAGATTAAATCATGTTAAATTACTGTGTTTTCTTTTCTGTTTTCAATTATGCTACAGTGTTCTTGTTGGAATATTTCTTTCAACAAGTGATTTAAAGATGGTGAAGGGGTGTTTTTCCTAACATCTTAGTCGGTTGACTATTGGCTTCAATAATTGTACTCCTGACATATTAATTGCTCTAATTTATACATTTTCATTTAGCTGGCATATCTAATTTATTAGAGCAATGGAGATCGAACAAGTTCTTTTACAGTTCGAGGATGGAGGATGCGTTCAAATTGTGAGTCCAACAATTTGGGATTAATTTATGTGTCTCCAAATTTAATATTGCTGTATTTTTTTTATCTAATTTTCAAGGATAGCTAGCTTCTATTATAGAAATTGGCAACTAATATTAGTTCTCAATGGCTGAAGGGAATCACATTAGTTTGTTAAAGATCTTTTAATCAAAATTGCACATACAAAATATGATCACCAACTGCTGAATCGAATATTCTTTTTTTAAAATAGAGGTAATCTCAAATTCACAAGGCACGAACAACACCTCATACTCCTGTCGGATATTTCGTAGGCTATGTAATTTTTCTCTCAACCGGTGCAAGTTACTCTCCACTGATCTTCAATAATTGTATTCGCTGACATATTGTTATGTATCTTGGTATACCTTTTTTAGACGACGAATGAGACAAGTTTAGGAATAGTTAGATGATGAAGGCTGCGCTCACATCTTGAGGGAAACAAGGAATTAATTTATTGAATATTTCTGGCCTATTTGATTAAAAGCAAATATTTATATCTTCAATTTTTATTGTGTTTAAGAACAAGGGCCGGTTGAATTGTCATCATATGAATTCATAATGGAAAACAATTTTGTGGCAACATCGATCAAAGTTTGTGGATTAAAAAAGAAATCAATTTAAGGAAATTAAATATTTGTGAAATTACAGTCAATATATATATATAATTCATGTATAGTTGTAAGATATGTGAATATAAAATTAATAAAGATAAGGCTTAATCACTATTTATCCCCTATTTTATTAATTTTTAACTATTTGCCCCCTTGTATTTCTAAAACTAACTGTTTGCGCCCCCTTCCCCCCCCCCCCCCCCCCCCCCCTTACCTTTCAAACTATAAAAATTCATGAACAGACAAAAATACCTCTATGGAATGCTGACATCACAATCTCAAATTTAAGTAAAAAATTTCAAACTAATATATTTCCAAGCATTAACTGCATATTACTTAAGAAAGTAAAAGAAATGGGTGAAGGTTTCTCCGATACACAATCGCCGATGTACTTTTCCCGCTCCAAACTGCTACCACTGCCGTTTCTCCGGAGTCGAGCTGCGAACTCCATTATAGTCGACGCTGCACTTTTCCCGCTCCAATCGCGGTTCTCACAAAGAACCCGCTGCTGTTACTCCGTAGCCGAGCTTTTTCCCAGGGAAAAAGCTATCACTGGCCGCTTTGACCCCAGCAGACCATTTCTCCTAGCCCTCCATATCTCCAAATTTGCTTATCTGATTTTGTATAATACGTATGTTAATTGTTTATGGTTATGATTTTTGTTGGTATCGAAAAAGGAATTCAGTAATGGGTTTAATAATTGTTCAGAATTCTTATCTCTAGTTAATGCTTGTGGTCTATTCGTCTGAAATTTTTTACTTAAAACATGACAGTGTGATGTCAGTATTTCAGAGGGGTATTTTTGTCTTTTCAGGGATGTTTTATGGTTTGATTGGTAAGAGAGATATTTTCAGGCAAACAATTAGTTTTATAAACACACAAGCAATAGTTAGTTTTAAAAATATGGACGGACAAATAGTCAAAAGCTAACAACAAATGGGGTAATAGTGATTAAGCCTAAAGATAAATATGATTACTCTAATAAATAATTAATGAAGCATATTCATACATGGAAAATCACTTATTACCTTCTAATTTATTTTTTGTTTTTTATTCTAGTACGTACTCTTCATTTCATCAGTTGACCTTTGGCTTCAATAATTGTACTTCTGACATATTGCTCTAATTTATACATTTTCATTCCGCTGGCTAGCTGGTATATTCAATTTATTAGAGCAATGGAGATCCAACAAGTTCAGCAACAACAGCTAGAGGATGCGTTGATATTGTAACTGCAACAGGGAATTAATTTATGTGTCTTCAAATTTTATGATGCTGTATTTTAGGAGTTCCAAGTATCATCTATTTAAAAAATAAAAGTTGCATATCGTTTTATATATATCCATTGATTTATCGTCATGTATCTCATGTTTCTTCATCGCCTACACTGGAAAAAAGAAAATTTTGATTTCTTGATTTGAATTATCGTCTATTTCAGAAAGAAAGATTTATCGCTCACAGTGAAAATTGAAATCGTGCGATTTTAAGGTTAAAGTATCACACATATTTGACTGAAAACTGCTCTTTCAACTAGTCCAATTACAAACAAAACATTATTAAAAAAGCATGTCTCTCTTAAGGCTTTACCTTCTGATTTTTTAATTTTTTTGCCCCCCTTTTTATTGTACTTTTCAGCAGTTGACCTGGCTTCAATAATTGTACTCATGCCATATTTCTCAAATTTATACATTTTGATTCAGCTAGCTAGCTGGTATAACTTTAAAGCAGTGCAGAAGAAGTTCAGCAATTGTTGGAGGATGCGTTCACATTATGAGTGCAACAGGGATTAATACATGTTTTTCTGACGGATTTGATTCAAAATAATGAATTTGTAATGGTTCTTAGTACCAGTGATCTCTATGTGGTTTAGAAAATTTATGGACGACCTCCTTTTAGTTTAAAAAGATACATACAATTTCCCATAATTTTAAAATTATACAAAAAATCTCCTTATATTTTAGAACCTATAGATAATTCCCCTGTGATTTTGAAAAATTATCAATAATCTCCTCACACATTTGAAAGTAGAGAGGGGTTCTAAATACTTTTTGTTGCATGTTCTTTAAAGTTTCCCAAATTACTTGAGGATTTTATGTAATATTTTAAAAATCACAAGAGGGTTTTTGTAGTTTTTAAAACACAAGGAATTTTTTGATAAGGTTTTTAAATCACATGAGAATTATCCATAAATCCTTAAACGATAAGGGGATCATCAATAAATTTGCCAAATCACAAGAGTATTTTAGATACTTTACCCTTTCAACTCAACAAAGCTAGTAATGGAAAGAAAGAGAGGGTATGCATTCTAGTTCACTTTCTAATGTGATAACTATGTACTGTAGTTCAAATTTCAACCTTCCATTAATTCATTTCTTTAATATGAATTATTGGTTTGTTGATATAATATATAATTGATGTGTACACATAATAAATAAATCCTCGTTCCATTAGTTTTTCTTGTTAAAAGATTCCAAATTATTACAATTTTATAAATGAAAATAGAAAAATCAAATCATCTATGTACAATGTAAGGAAATAATGTGCACTACTGTAGAAAGGGCCATTGGAGGAACCCATTTAGAGACGGGTTTCAAAAAACCAGCCTCCAATATGTGCATGAAAATTTTCGGAACTGATTATTGGAGGCGGGTGCAATCTAATATCATGTCTATTGGAGGCGGAGGCATGTAGCACCCGCCTCCAAAACCAATATCATCTCAATTGGAGGCAGGTGCATGTAGCACCCACCTCCAAAACACCAAAAGGCGGGTGCATTTTTTGCACCCGCCTCCAATAGTGTTCTGAAAATTCTCCTTTGTTTTGGATTGTTGAAGGTTAAAAAAAAATTTGAAAATTTATCGAGGTTTGAGCAAGGCGATAAATTAGTAGGTAATAAAAATCACAAGTTTTAGAAGGAAATATATAAATATATGCTTTCGATTTTAACTTTAAATACATGAGTATATGTAGCCTAGTGGTAAATTTAGTATGCAAGAGTCAAATACTTCTGCAGGCGCGAGTTTGATTCCGATTGAAGTCATAAATTGAAGCAAGGAAAATGAAATTTTGCACTGGGGGAGTATTGGAGGCGGGTGAAGCAAGCACCCGCCTCCTTAACACCGAAAGTGTCGCACCCGCCTCTAATATCATGTCTATTGGAGGCAAGTGCCACAAAACACAAAAAGAAGGCGGGTGCCTGTAGCACGCACCTCCAAAACACAAATAGGAGGCGGGTGAAACATGCACCCGCCTCCAATATCATACCTTTTAGAGGCGGGTGTTATGGGCACCCGCCTCCAATACTCCAATTGGAAGCGGGAGCCAGGTCACGAAACCCACCTCCAAGGGTTAAAACCCGCCTCCAGTAGGCATTTTTCGGGTAGTGGTGGATGTGCACTTATAATAGTTTGATTCAAAATTTTATAATTCATATAATTAAGGATAGTCCTTCTTAACTTACAATTATTATTATATATATATATATATTTTTTGAAATTTTAGTTAACAGCTTATATGGCCGGCTGGCGGCTTGTGTGCTCATGACATCCTTTCATTCATTTTTTTTAAAACAAAAAAAAAAAAAAAAGGCTTAGTCACTATTTATCCCCTATATTATTGGCTTTTGACAATTTGCCCCCTATATTTGTAAAACTAACTGTTAGTCCCTCCCTCCCCATGTTTGTAAAACTAACAGTTTGCCCCCCTCTTACTAGTCCAACCATAAAAATCCCTAAACATACAAAATATCCTCTGGAATGCTAACATCACACTCTTAGGTCTAAGGAAATTTTTTTAGACGAATATACCCCCAAGCATTAACTGTATATTACTTAAGAAAGAAAAAAAATTTGGGTGAAGGTTTCTCCCATACACAGTCACCGCTGCACTTTTCTAGCTCCAAACTGTTGTTGTTGTTGTTGTTGTTTCTCCGGAGCCGAGCCGCGAACTCCATTATCGCCGACGCTGCACTTATGCCGCTCCAATCGCAGTTCTCAGAAAGAACTCGTTGCCGCTGCCGTTTCTCCAGAGCCAAGCATTTCACCCTGGGGAAAGATTATCAACGGCCGCTCTGCTCCCAGCCCTCCATTATCTCCAACTTTGCCCATCTTATTTTGTGCTGGTACATATGCTTAATTTCTTATGGTTATTATTTTTGTTTGTATCAGAAAAGAAATTCAGTGATGGGTTTAATAATTGTTTAGAATTTTTATCTCTAGTTAATGCTTAGGCGTATATTCGTCTTAAACTTTTTACTTAAATCTGAGATTGTGATGTCAGTATTTCAGAAGGGTATTTTTATTTTTTTAGAATTTTTATGGTTTGACTGGTAAGAGGGGTGGCAAACAGTTAGTTTTAGAAACATGATGGAGCAAACAGTTAGTTTTAAAAATATTGGGGGGGGGGGGGGGGGGGGGGGGGGAGAAATTGTTGAAAGCCAATAACACAAGGGGGTCAATAATGATTAAGCCTATACTTTAAAATGTATCTTAAATTATGTTTTGACTTTTGAGATGTGGTAGTGTCCATTCCAAGATACATTTTGCAATTGGCGAATTACATTTACCTCCCTCGAGGTTTGCCAAAATTACAGATTAATCCTTTAAGTTACAAAAAATAACATCTGAGTCCCTTGACTGACTAGACTTTGAGTCTGATACTCCTTGAGATCGGAAAGTTGATATGGCATGCTCACGAGGGACAGCTATTTTCTTTCTCGACAAAAATATCCTTCTATTCTTTGAATGCAAACAAAACTCAAAAAGCTTTACATATATATATATATATATATATATATATATATACGCACGTACATACCTCTGATAGGAAAGGAAACTTCCTCCAAACATAAATATTATGGGAAAATTCCACTTTTGGTCCCTCTTCTTTCACATTTGGTATTTTTGGTCCCTCTTACCATCCATTTGGGGCCAGAAAGAAATTTTTTAAATTGTGACCCTCCTTTAGTAAATTACGAAACTAAACCCTTTAAAAGCGTGAAAATAGTCACACACGCTTGTTTTTCATACGACAATATCGACTTTTCTTGGGGGAACCATTCTTTGTAAACTACAAAAAACTAAACACTTTAAAGGTTTGAGTGATTATTTGGCACAAAAAATTTATTAACTTTTTAAAAACAGTCCAAATTATCATTGACTTCATAGGTCAACCGGTAAGAGGGACCAAAAATACCAAAATGTGAAAGAAGAGGGACCAAAGTGCGATTTGAATAGAAGAGGGACCAAAAGTATAATGAGGGTAAAGAAGAGGGACCAAAAATGCAATTTTCCCTAAATATTATATTAGTTAGTAAGGATGAAAAATATGAATGACGTATCATTACATTATTTTATTTATTTATACATGTATGCACATCAATTATAGGGAAAAACTACTGATTTGTTGATATATAATTAATTGATGTGTATATGTACATATATAAATAAATAGAGTAAAAATATCTACATATATATATATATATATATATAAATAGAGTAATGATATACATATTATTCTCACGATTTAAAGCCATTTATAATTTTTCATATCTCTACTAACTAAGATAATATTTGTTCATTAGTTGTATAGTGTGAAAAATGGTAATAAATATTTTAGGAAATATGAGTTAACAAATGAATACCACATCGATCGTCATCAATTCATAAACATGAAAAGTTCAGGTGAATTTAAAAGGACAAATATCATTACTTTAATACACATTACTGGAAAATTATTAATTGGATGCATCTGCTACATTCCTAAAAATAATGCAGCAAGCAATCATAAATTGGCAATTCATATTTATATTTATTAATAGGCCCCTACATCACTTTCTCTCAAAATTTCGCTTATAGTATCTCGCCGCACCATCCTAAGCAATGGTGAAGCCATAAAATTATACCTCGGAGGCCAATGTATATATATTTATTTTTTTTTAAAAAATCATACTTTGATTAAAGAATATTTGTTTTGGGTAGAAATTTTTTTAGAGCGCTTTTTTTTCTAGAAAATTATGTAGAAAGAAAAATAAAAATGTAAGGATTGTGTTATTTTATAAAATTATGTGAGTGTAATTTTAGAAGAAATTTTTAAAAAGTGAAACTATTTGGATATATAATTTTGTTAGGGAAAAAGTTAATTTTTTTTCTAAAAAGAAACTAAAACAAACAAAGGTCTAAACTCACAACTATAAAGGCGATCAAAATTTTAAATCCCTTATTTTACTAACTTAAGTTTTAATTAAGAATAACTAATAACAAAATATAATTTTGTAATTGAACTAAACACATAAAATAATCTATAATTTTAAATTAAAAATTTTTTTTTACAAGGGAATCCATTAAAGCATACACAATTATATATATATATATATATATATATATAAGGGGGAGGGGGAAGTTTGCGGTGGTCCAAGGCCCACCTCACCCCTTGCCTCTCCGCTCCTAATCCTACGTGGTGCAGCCGATGAACCGAATAATCTTTCTATATGCTTGAGCAATTAAGTAAGGCTGGTGTTTTTGCGAGAGTATAAATTAGGATGCAGAGCAATTTTTTATGTAGTGAACTAAATTACTCTTAACTTAAATAGTACTCTATTTCATGAACACTATAAGTCTGTAACCATAAAGATTCTGCGGATGATTAATGTATTGGCCAGGAGACGGCAATAACTAGCTCCGACTGAAGACGGTGATAACCAATTTCGACATAAGATGACAATATAATTTGCTAGAGCAGGAGACTTTGACACTATAATTTGCCAGAGTAGGAGACTCATACAGGAGACGGCAACTCCGATAGAAATTCAATTTGTTGTAGGATTTAAATATTACTTATTTAATGTATTTCCAGTATAGTTTGATTGGTTTTGGAAAACTAATTTTCAGAAGATTAGATAACTATCACTACAAGAAAAACGGAACATCTTAGTGATCACAAACATTCTGGTCTATAAAGATCCGATTTAGTGACCATCAAAATGTTGGTCACTTGCAATTGGTCCCCTCCATTATATTAGTGACCAGAATAATTTTGTGGTCACTAAAGGTCATGGCAGAAAGAGTTCGGGCTGAAGTTACACTCTTTAGTGACCACTTATAGTGACTGGAAAAATAGTGGTCACTAAAAAAGATCAAAGTATTGTAGGGACAAAGATGGTGGTCACTAATTTACAAATTTTTATAGTGACCAGAATTTGCAATCACAACAAACAATGGCAGAAAAGTGTCTGCCAATTGGACACATTTTAGTCACGAGAAATTTTGTAGTAACCAAAACATGTGCACTGTGAGTTGAGTGACCAGAAAAAAGTGGTCACTAATTTGCAAATTTTATAGTGACCATAAATTGTGGTCACCACAAATAATGATGGAAAAGTACCGTCAATTGGACATCTTTTAGTGACCAGATTTGGTGACCAAAAATTTTGTGGACACCAAAAGGTGTTCACTGTGGGTTGAGTGACTAGAGAAAAAGTGGCCACTAATTTATAAAACATTAGTGACGAGATAATAATGCCATATTTCTTACTATATACAAAAGAAAATAAAAATTAAGAGAATAACTCTATTATTGACACGTGGCATCATCATATAAAATATATTTTTGTTATTATTTTTTAAAAGGGCAAATGACAGTTAATCCCCTATGTTCTACCCCTACTAACAGTTACTTCTTGTGTTTCTACAATACCATGTTACCTCCCTGTATTATTGGACTAAAGTGTCGATAACATGGAAAAAGTTAACTGTAATGATGGTTGATTGAAATACCTAAAATAACCTTGTGTGAAAAGAATCAAATGGCGATGAAAACAAATATATGCAATTCGAACCGGAAACAAAGCAGAAACGATTGAGTTTTTTTCGACTTTTTTAATAGTTTTATTAGATAATTGATAAGACAGAAAGGCTTAGATTATCGACAACATTTCTTCCACTCCCTCTTCTTCCTCAATGCATCCTTCCATATCTTCTTCCTCGCCTCTACTATTTTTATATCATTTCCAGCAGAATCATTAGGCTTTGTAGAGAGATACTAATATGTATTGTGGTGAGTCGGTGGCCACAAACTACCTAATCCCACCTTTAGGCATGCCGTTGACGAAGGTTAATATATTAATACGCTCTTCAACAGTATATGATGATGGTGGGGGTAATTTGGGAATTAATTATGTGATATCACCATTTTCTATTGTCACACTTGCAATATTAGCACATGATTGTCATCCAAATCGTTACAATTAACTTTTTTTCATCCATTGACACTTTAATCCAAAAGCACAAAGAGGCATGGTATTTCAGAAATACAAGGGGGTAACTGTCAGTAGGGATATAACATAAGTAGGGGGTAATTGTCATTTGCCCTGTTTAAAATTACTACGTAAATTAGTTATTACTTAAACTCTTTTATTTTATTTTAACTCTTTACTATTTAGATTATGGTAAAAGTATAAATTATCAACTAAAATTACTTTTTTAATCACAATTAGTTTAGTTTATTATATTATGAAAATCATCCTTTCACCTTCCTTTATCGGTTTTCATTTGAAATTACATGATAATTTATTCAATAATTGTTTAGATTTTATTCTCTCTCTTTTTTTTTTTCTTTTTTTTTACCTTAAACTTTCGATCTCTTGACAATTATTCTATATTCATAAATTGAGTTTAAATTTCATATATATTAATGTGTATATATATATATATATATATACACACACATTTAATTGGGCATATGAGACTTCTTTTACTTTTTATATTTTTCAATTAGATCGTGTAAATATACTTTATTATTTCAACTTAATTTAATCAGTTTATTTTAACCACCTGAAAATGATGGGCCAAATCACGTCTTGCGTGGTGAGATAAACTATTATAATTCAAATAAAAAAAACTAATTGGGTAAATTTATATTTCTATAATTATTTTATTTCTTTTCTATTAAATTCACCAACAATGTGTCAAACCAGCTTAATTGCACTACTTAACAAAGCTAGTAATAGGAAAAAAAAATAAAAAAGAAAAAAAAGAGGGTACGCATGCTAGTTGACTTTCTAATGTGATAGCTATGTATTGTAGTTCAAATTTAAACATTCCATTAATTCTTTTTTATTTAAATATGAATTATTGGTTTAATGATATATAATTGATGTGTACGTACACATATATAAATAAGATTCTGAAGGATTACCATTTTATAAATAAAACATACAAGTCAAATCATCTATGTACAATATCTCACTAATTTTATGTTTTGATCAACACCGAAAAATTTTATTTTATTTTATTTTCTTTTACGAAATTAGATAACTATACCTTTCAATTTAAATTCTTATACATATCTCACAACTAATCTCTACGTGTGCTAATCCCTTTCTCCCAATTCAAATTCAATGTAGCCCTTAATTCAATAAATAGAATATATTTTGCTTTTTTCGCACTTTAGCAGAACAATATTTTTGTATTAGAATTTCTTGAATTTTATTCTTTTGTTTTTGTTTGTTGTAATTTTTTTTCTTCCTTCTTTATCCCTTTTGAATAACTCATATATTATCTATATTTCAATTCTTACTGCAAGTTTGTTCGGTTCTTTGTTGATTTATCAGGTTCCTCCCCACTTCGTAGTAATTTAAAGGTTCACATTTTATTTTGCTCTTGTACTGATGGAAAATAATTCTTCCAATACACTAAATTATGTGATCACATTATACACTAATAATTCTTGATGGGAGCATATTTTGATGCAGGACTATGATCATGTCTAACACGGGATTTTTATATTTACTTGTTCGGGATTGCATTTTTTTTTTTAATTTTATAAAATTTCTTTCAATTTAGTATTTTATATGTTTTATACATTTCTTTGGTCTAAAATTCTAAAGTACTTGCTTCTTGGTTTTTGTTTCTGATCAGGAAGAATCATTGAATAAATGATAATTTACAACATGAACTACTCGTAAATTTCTTTTTAACCTTTTTAGTTTGTAAATGTCACTATGGTTGCCTTTCTGCCCCATTTTTAAAATTTTTTTTTTTTATCCTTCTCTTCACTCCTCGTTTTATATATTTCTTATTACTTCCTGATTTATATATTGTTTTTTATGTATATATCCATTCTTAAATCAAGTTGTAATCCAATTCATTAATTGTTAATTAATAACTTAATTCTTTAATTTTTTTTATTTTTTTAAAATTAAGCGTGGGGTTGCTAACCTATTTTATTGATTGCAGAAAAATAAAATAAAAAAAAGAAATCAAACCAATGGTTTACATTTTGTGGCCTATTTTGTTTAGTTTTCTATAATCTATTTTAGGTTGCTTCCGAAGTCGATGCTCAAAGTAAGTGTTTGCTGGCTTGTGCTTTTTAGGTCCTATAATGTAGTTCTCTGTTTCGTCCTCAAAGTCATCTTCGTCATCAGTTTTCAAGGGGCCATAAGCTGCCTCCCCTTCATCTTCTTGCTTGTCGTCACTAAGATCCTTTGGTAAGTGCGGCACAGATGATGTAGTTGGAATATGTAGCTTCGTCGGCATGCGATTGATGAGCTGAGTATCTATAGGTATCCTACGTGGTTCAGCGGGAGTGAAAATCGTCTGTAGCGGATTCAATAGAATTATTCTATTTTCCCTTAAACTGAATATAAATTTGTTGCGGGTTTATCTCTCTTGATTTTCTTGATGTCTACTCTCTGACGCATTTTGATCCTGTTACAATAAAAACTTATTTATTTATTTATTTATTTTTATTCCCTTTTATATTTATTTTTTATTTATTCTATTCTTTACACGTTGACAACCCAATTTTTTTAGACTTTCTCATAACAGAATTTTTGTTCCTCTCACACATCTTCCATACTAGCTTTTCAATAACGAATTCATATCTTACTTTTTTTGAATCATATATCTTCACCCACAATTTTAGATATTTTTCTACTTTATTTTTCTTGTTATTTCACCAAAATCTCCCTTTAATATTCTATTTTTTACAAATTATGAAAATTCAACTATTAGAGAAAAATACTTATTTATAACATTGAATTTAAACTTCCTACCATTTTATTTAATTTGGTAAATTGAGTTTTTTTAGTCATTTTATATTTTAAATAAAATTTTCTTAACAGAATTAATGGGCAAAACTGCACCTTCTGTTGGTCATACAAACTAGTTAATAGAGATACAAAGTGGATATAAATTTATAAAAAGGGTGAACACAATTTACCCTTGTGATGTTGCACTATGAACAATTTATCTCATATAGTTTAAAATTTGATAGTTATTCCACAGTGATTTAGAACTGAGGTGTCCAACTGACCAAAAATATATAAACTAAAGGTAATTACTCTCATGTATATTAACCCAATTGCAAACAAATAAATAATTAACGGAGTATTGATGGGATAGTTCGAAGGCCACTTGATATTTTGTCTGCAGTTAGGAGATTGCTGTTTGAGATATGTGGGGTTCGATCCCTCTTTTTATGAACAATTTGGATTTTTTGATCCAGGATAACATCATTCCAAGGTGGGCTTACTGGAAAAGGAAGCAGCCCATTTTCGTTGCGTGGACAAACGTTTTCAAGCTTAGTACAGATGGATCTTCAAGTGGTAACCCTGGTCCAGTTGGGGCAGGGGTGGTAATCAGGGATTCAACAGGTTGGATTGTGTGTGCGGCGAATGTTTATCAAACCAGCTATCAAGCGGAAGCACTTGCTTTAGTGTTTGGGCTCACGCTCTGTGTGGAAAAAGGCTTTCACCCTTTGCAGGTAAAGAGCGATTAACAGGTTCTTATGGGCAATATTGACAGGAAGGTAGTACCGTGGAGATCTTTACTGGCTATCAAGGAATTTTAGAAGCAGAAGATTTTGTTGGAAGCAGTTGTTATTGGGCATATTTTCAGGGAGGTGAATGTTGTAACAGATGCGCTAGCTACTCTTGCTAGCGGTAACTCACACGGTATTTTACTCGTGACATTAGGGGCCTTTGTTGCTCTGGATGCGCGCAATTTTCCTTACATTTGTGAGTTAATCACAAGATTGTATTTAGATTTTTCATATTTTATCATCTGCATCGTGCATATTGTAATTTCTCAGTGTAAGGTTGATTATGTCCCCCTGTGTTTTTTCATTTCTCAATTTAAATAAAGGGTCTCCATGTCCCCTCAGCCATTTAACCGGCTGTTACAAAAAAATAAAAAAATAAAAAACTTTTTATAATAAATATTTTAGACTTCTAATTTTGTTTTATACTTTCCTTACTATTGAAGCAAAATCTCCATTTTGTATAAAAAGATTTTCACATATCACTACTAGAAATAGAGGCCTTTTACGACGACTTTTCTAGTCGTAAACAGTCATATTTTCGTTGTAAAAGATATTTTACGTCGAGAATCCTGCCTCCACGTATGTCGTTGTCAGAGGCTCCGACGTAAAAAATCTTACGTCGAGATTGAGTGAGACGGTGTAAATGGAATTTTTACAACGAGTCAATTTTCTAGACGTATTAGTTCATTTTCTGGACGTAAAAGATGTTCTTCTAAGTTGTAAACAAACTTAATTACAACTGCAATACTCGTCGTAAAGCACTAAAAATCGTCGTAAAAAGAATGATAATTTTATAAATCAAATTTATTTAAATGATTTTTTTAAATATTATTTTTTAAAAATAATTGCTTAATAAGACAAACTAAACACAAACCATTTAGATAAAAGTATCAACACATAAATTAACAATTTTCTAAATAAAAATATCTTGCATTTATCCACAATAAAATACCCTATTAATATCTCTTAAATATTAATAGTCATCAAAAGTGATCTAACACTTATAATGTGTTTTCTTTCAAACTAATCACCAAATGGTTCGGATCTTTTCTGTCTCTTTCTACTTTCGCAAAATAGCTTACACCCACAAAAAGCCACGGAATTTTCTGGAAAATAGTACCAACAATTATGCCTCCTTGTAGTGCTCTCAGTATGTGCTTGAATCTCTGCAAATGAGCAATAACTAATTCAATCATCCATCTATTACCAGAAAAGTGTTGTTGTAATAAGAGCACAAAACAAACCCCAACATAAAACATGCAAAAAACTAATGATAGCTTATACAGCTAAACTATCAAGCATCCCAATCTCAACTACAGACACTACTACTGCAAGATAACTTTTGTTTACATAATCAAAAGGACAAGGGAATGCAGTCCTTGCAGGAACTAAGCTAAGAACCATATGACTAACACATGCATACCCAATTAACCACACAATGCATAAAAGAACATACCAAGAAAATGATAAACATGAATACTTACTATCCATGTACAAGTGGCCAACAATCACATTAAAACACATGAAAACCAAAATTCTACTTGAAACAAAAAGACAACAAATAACCACCTAGCATAATGAACCATTATCAAATAATAAATAAACATTATCTCCTATATGCCTTCTCTTTTCAGACGTAATATACCTATATTATCATGTTTTCAGATGGGGTGAAATTGAGTTCCCTCTACCTTTTGGAAGAGTTTTGAGGACAACTGAGAGCTTCATTCACTCATTGAATGAGAAAGTATGCCAGTTATATATCATTTATCAATTACATGTGCTTTAATATTCAATGACCACTGCGTATGTCTCCTATAAAACGTGGTTATCATAGTATGGTGTGCATATTCTGGATGTGTTCTCAGAGAGGCTATTCCAGAACCATCTGTCTAAATTGCAAAAACAACTTTTTATGACTGTTTATTGAATCCTCTAGACTAGTGATATTTCAGTTCTTTGTCTACTCAATCCCCAAGACTAAATGGCAGAAACAATGTTTTGTTTTTCTTTATGCTACTAGGTTGATTAATTATGGCATAATATAGAAAACATACGTGATAGACTAAGGCAGAACACATTAAAACATACATGATATGCTGATTCAATTGTATTTCCACGCAACTGGCCCATTTTCATTCCATCCTAAAGTTTAGATGTAGAAAGCATTGCTGCATCAAATAAAAAAATAGAAAATATCTCGCACTAATCCACAATGAGTACATAACATAAAGTTCAAATGAAGAGCAAGTATTACTACCCATCAAAATACCACATTAATATTTCTCAAATATTAAGAGTAGTCATAAAAAATAATCATCCTTACACTTGAATGTGCTTTCCTTCAAAAGTAGAAATAACTACTTTCATGGCAGGGTGCTAAAGAAGACCAGTGTCATACTTCGAAACTGCTACATCTGCACAACTACCTTCAAGAAAAAGCAAATTAAAGAACATGAGAAGCTAATCATTGAAACTTCCCCTAATAAATGAAGTTACAAATCACTAAGGACCAAAGATCCAAATTTTCAAAAATTTAAATCTTCTAGCCAATTTACAATATTATTAACTGAACTGCAAAGACTTAGAGGAGAATTATGCATAGACGAAGCTGAACAAGAAAGGAAAGATTCCAAAAAGCTGAACTAATGTTTTTTGCTTGGTTGATTAATTACTCGCAAGGATTTAGCTTCAGCTTCAGCTTCTTCTTCTTGTAGCTGTTCCAAAGCATTATTTGTCTCATCTTTTAAGTTCTGTAAAAGGTATTTGGCATGACCATGTAATGTATTTTTTGGTGAAAATACAAAATAGGTGAATCTACAAAGTAGCATTTGCTAACCTCAATCTCTGCTTGAAGGAATGAAATTTCTCCATCTCTCCCTTTGTTTGTTGTGCAGCTTTAAGAGCAACCTAGTAGAAAATTACAGAAGTTTAAGGATAGCATAGAAATACCAAATTTCCAATTAGATAGTCATGAAAGAAATAAGAACCAGGGACAAACTTGGGGGAAAAAAAACAAGGCCTCTTCAGTTCCAATGCAGAAGGAGTGAGCAGACCAGATCATAGTTTAACATTATTTATAGTGGGTAGTGTGGTCTGGTAGTGTTTCAAGCACCAAATAGACAAACAAATATTGCTAATTCAAAAGTCTAGAACTGCCAATTACTTCTCTTTGTTGGAGAGCTGCTTTGCTCCCGGAAATAGTCATAGCCACATCAGATCAAGGATGTGAAGAATGATGTATCACAGTTGAAACGGATATTACCTCATCAATAATTTAACTTCTAGAAAGACTCATTCCCCAGGTTAGCAACCTGATTATAGGGTAATCAGCATTCAAGCAACAACATGAATACAAAAATTGAAGAAATCTAATCAGAAATGAGCATATGAGAAGATTGCAAGCTGAATTCATATGCACTACCTGTTTCTCAAGCCCCCAAGCCTTGGCCTATGTGTTACCTTTCTCTAAATCTGAACATAGTTGGAAACAAAGCAATAAGAGAAATTCAAAAAAAGATAGAGTTAATTATTTATAAAATATTAAATGAAAAATAAACTGCTAATTAAGTTAGCTACTAAGAAAGCAGTTCATTCTAAAAATCTCAGCTCATGTTTGTCAGAGAATAGTTACATTATAATATCTATTTTACCTCTGATGGATCCCTGAGCAAGTAGGATGCATTGACTTCCTATGGGACAGAAGTCACCAGGATGTCATAGCCCTGGTTGCTTGATTTCAGAATCTAAATGCATTTACAAGTAAAAATGCTCTTTCCAGATAGCTTACCACACATGAAAACAAAAGAAAGGTACTTACCAGATGCCAATGAGGTTGTTTCTATATATAGTTGTCTTTACTAGTTAAAGAGAAATTCAAGATACTCCTCTTTAAAGAAGCCAAAAAAAAAAAACACACATCAAATACATTCATTATGATAAATAGTTTAACCTTCTCTTGATATCCTAGAAAGAACTGATTGACCATTGCCAAAAAACTAAAACTCCTCTCCCCCTCTCCCCTGTAACTGTAACTGGCATTGAGAATGATCCTGCAGTAAGAAATCAAGAACAAAAAACAAATGGTCAACCTGCAGAATGAAATAACATTCTTTGTTTTACATCAAATCCATAAGTCCCCATCACATGCAACATATTCAACTTAAATGTATAGTTTGGTTCTTATAGATGAAAAGGTACATTAAATTCTGAGTCTGAATAGTATTCCCTGTATGAAGGGAAATGAAATGACAGAAGGGATCTTTCAAAGTTCCAAAGCATCATGTTACATAATTTTCGTTCTCCTTTGGTTTAGAGATAAGGACAATCATATGATAAGAAATCAATGACAATAACGATACGAATGAACTAATGTATGTTCAACGGAACACAGTAAAAAAGAAATGGATTTCGACAATAGGGGAAACAGATGATGGCATCAGTTCTAGCATTTCCAAGAGGAAAAAGGAAGAAAATGCAGGAGCATCGAGGGCTTTTGTGTGAGAGTTCCCCCAGAATTTTACAAAGTGACTTGTACTATCCCATTATCTATGACGACCTTTTGCATCACAAAAAATTGTCATCCACTACATGCAAGAATCAATATCCAGTTCGATTCATATCAATGGAGATGAAATAAAAAAGAAAATGTACATCATTGTATTTCAATGAACTAGGAAAAAAAGGCAAAACAAGATAGCCTAGAATCCCAAAAGACAAAAACAAAACTTATTACATGATCATCTTGAACATGCAAATGCACTCCTTCGGCAGCCATTGGAACAAACAATCAACTTGATAATGATACCTAGCTCTTAAGTCTACTCCTGATCTACAAAATTTTGATTTTCTTTAAACTAAGCAGCATATTATAATCAAGAAAAGTAGGTTAAGTGTAAATATTTTCTTGAACAGGAAAGTTTGATCATCTGTTACCTTCATGAAATAGGAATCACAATTTTGCAGGATAGAAAGATCCAAGATTCATAAAATCTTTAGAACCCAAAATTTCTGGCATCAGGGTCAAAATTTAAAGCAGTTCTTGCCAAAAATGTCATCTGTTAAAAGTACATAAAATGATTAAGCAGTACCTATACTATAGCCGTTTATGTATTGGATTTGGAACAGATCACCGTCTTTATGCTTCATATCAAACAAAAATCCATACACTTAATCTTTAAGGATGAAGAGAGGGTAATTGTGCAGGGATGTTTCCTTGGAGAAAATTTGAAGATAAACAGAGCTGTATAACAATAAACCAAGCTCTTTAGGAATGTTTCTCTAAAAAATGTTTTGTGACAAATCAAGAACTTCCAAATCAGAAAAGTTAGAAATTAGGGTGAAGTTATCCCTTCAAGAGAGTAATGACTAAGAACAATTTCCACAATTTTCCCTGTTTTTTTATGATAGTGAACCCCCAACCAATTGCACACATAAGCCCCAGAAGAATTCTAGGACTCAAGGGTATTTTTGGGATCGGCTAAATTCCCAGCTTTGAAAGCAAGAAGAGCAGTAATTCTCCTTTCAAAGCTCGTAGGATCCCAGCTTTGAAATGAGAATAGCTTGATTGCAGCAGAAAATGTTAGTCAATATAAACCAAGCAAATACTATGACTTCATAGCCTTTGGCAAAACACAAACATGTAATAACTATCTAATATTTTAGGGCGATTATCTTGGTGCTGCTATGAAGTGGATTTTAAAAATGCATCAACCAACAGGAAGATTTCAGAAATAGCATCAACTCACTAAAACAATATTACAATTAGAGAACATGCTTAAAGATATGCAAACATCTTAAAAAGTGCACAAGTAGCTGACACAATTTGCATATCTTAAAAAAATCACAGTGTACATAAGTAGACAGATTATAACGCAACAGATTTGAAATCTTCTACAAGGGTCATTCCCTTTTTATAGCTATCCATTTTCAGAAGCAAAGTAGAAAGTTCAAAGGCTGATTCCATATCTGCTAGTTCAAAAGCAACCGCAGAATTTGTAGCAAGATCCATGCAATAATCAAGTGAATTTATTCATAACACGCACAATAACATACATGAATTTCCATAGCAACAATCATAACACAAAGTCTCTTTGCTCTTAACATTTTATTTTACAGAAAGTGCTACTTAGTGTGGGAATTTCATATCAGTTCATTGGGCATATCCACAATTGCAATGTAAACTCCAATGAATAACATTTACCATTTTGATCCCCACCAATTAAAGCCTTCACTCCTTTAAACGAGCTTCCTCTTTCTTTCACATTTGAAACAACCAGTCAAGTAAATATGCAGGGGAAAAAACTGCAAACGAAAATTAATTAAAAACAAAAGAGCGTAGACAAAGGAAGCAACTACAACTTTGGAATCGAAGGAAAGAGGGTAACAGGGTGAAGTGAGAGATCTGAATTAGTCGAATACACGGTTATCCCCGAAGTTCTCACACCGTTTCAATTGCTCACCTCAGAATCAGCGTCATCTGCGTCCAAATGCTCAACATCTTCCTCCAGACTCTATCATTTCAATCAAAATTAAATTGAACAATTAGACCCTTATTTATTCAACTTATCTAAAGAAGTACCATCGAAGAAAATGAATGACTCAATTGGCGTCGGTACAGAGGCAGCAGCGACTTCATCATTGTTAATCAAACGAAAGAATTTGAAGAAATGCCGAGTTTACAGTCCGTCGTCAACTCATAGCTCCAAATCTTTGATGCCTCTAGGCTTCATTGTGAACAACCCTAGAATTTATCACAATAGGCCCCAATCTCCTTTCCGAAGCACACTTGCATAGAAGGAGAGCTTTGAGGCTTCTTTCACGATGATGACAGTTTGCGCAGTCAATGGGCCGGCAAGAGGACGCGACCGAACGGCGAGTGGAGGTGGAGGCGACGAGACTGCCAGTGGAGGCGACGGGACGGCGATTTGAGGGAATTCCAGGAAAGGCGAGACGGAGAAGTAAAACAGGGATTTTTTTTTATTATTACATGTAAAAGATGGGTTAAGTGTAGTCGTTCGGGTTAGTGGTAGGGAGTGGAATGAATTAAAAAATAATAATAATTTTATTAAATTATAAATAGGATTTTATTTGTTAATTTATTTTTACAGCCAAATTGGTCACTTTACAAGGTGATTAGGGTTTCTTTGTAATTGAAAAGTAAACTTTACGTCCTGATTGCAATTGTCGTCTCCAACATTTTTTACGACGAGTTTCGCGTGTCGTCGTAAAGAGTTGGACGTAAAAGACCCATATTTATCATGAAAATTGAACCATTCAAGTAATATATATTTATAAAATTTAATTTATAATTCAAGTAAAAAAAAATCAAATTGGGTAAATTTATAGAATTATAATTATTTTATATTTTTTTTATTAAATTCCACCAACAATGGGTCAAAACAGCATAATTTCACTAATCAACAAGGCAGCATATATAATTGCACTACGCATTCTAGTTGACTTCCTAACGTGATAAATATGTATTGTAGTTCAAATTTCAAGCTTCCATTAATTCAATTTTTCAAAACATGAATTATTGGTTTGACATGATATATAATTGATGTGTACATATATAAAGAATCAACTTATTATTTTTTCTGGTTTCATTAGTTTTGCTTGCTAAAAGATTCTCAAGGATTACAATTTAATAAATGAAATATACAAGTCAAATTATTTAACGGTTTTGGATCATCTTAGGGATATAGAAGTAACGTGACTGTAGACTTATGGCAAATACAAGCAGTAGCCTATGCCATAACCATAGAAATTCTCAATCCAAGCGAACTCTGGACAACAGCCTTTTAAATTCCCTGGTGTGATTCCACATTTGGTTCCAGAACAGCAGTCGTCGAATTTGGGATGAAAGGTTCAGAAGGTAATGGAAAGCATGTGTTTGAACACTGATCATCATCAGCATAAGATATATATGTGAATATAAATTTATAGAGATAAATATGATTACTCAAATAAATAATTAATGAAGCATATTTACAAATGCAAATCACTCAGTTACCTTCTGCTTCATTTATTTATTTATTCCCATTTGATTGTAGTACCCTTCGTCGATTAGTTGACTTTTGGCTTCAATAATTGTACTCCTGACATATTGCTCTAACGCGCCGTTCTCTTTCAGATTCAGATCCAAATGAGAAAATTTTATTTTAGGGAAGGAAAAGAAAAAAAAAAAGTAATTATTATGTTATTTTTTGAATTTATGTGAGTGCAAAGTTAGAGAGAATTTTAAAATTTGAATTTAGTAAAAAATTATGTTGTTTCTTTGTGTAAAGTTTTGAAAGAAAAAAAAAGTGATGATTTTCTTTGAATGGAATGGAACCGAACATAGCCTAATTTATACATTTTCATGTATATACAATTTATTCGGAGGCATTAAATGGACTGATTCGAGACGAGACCGAGGCGTGTGAGTGGAAATCTACGTCATCGCCTCGGTCAAAATACTAGGGTGAGATCTGTTGTCTCTATTATTGTGTCATGTTCTATGTCTCCCCTCACATATGATCCATTAGTGGGCTCCCCACATATGTGAGAAGACACAGTGACGAAGACATAGGATCTCACCCTAAAATTCTTACAATACTCTCAATAATATACTCTCTCTCCTATCCCACTTCTGCATCCTGCATAATTTTTTGTTTTTGAATCAAACAATTCTATTACAACCGGGGGTCGCTGGGAGAAGGAGATAACTTCATTGGGAGGCTCCCTGCTACATGCCTTGCTCCTTTCATCCACTGTCAAACCTGAGATTTGATCATAGGACCTCTTGGTCCCTTTGCTCTTAGGCAAGGAATGTGTACTTGCTGGGCTAATCCAAATGACCATCATGCATAATTTTATTCTCTCCTACACATCCGTTTTTTCTCCTCTCTGTTCCCCTTCATCTTTCAACGGCTTTCTTCTCATTTCTCCTCTCTCACCCTCTTCTTTCCCTTTATCCTCTCTACTCATTTACTGCTTCTAAAATTAATATTACTTGGGATGAAAATGGGGATAGAGCATTTCTTTAAGCTCATCTCATGAATGCATTGATGCAGAAATTGCACATTTTTCGAAGGCACAAGTAATATAATTGTATTGATTTTATGAATTTCAGCACTCTTATCAAGTAAAAATTGTATAGTAATATTTTATACAATTGCATTGATTTTATAACTCTTTGTACACTTTCAAAAAAATTGTATTATAATATTTTATACAATTGTATTTGTTTTGTGACTCTATGTACTCTTCTATGATAATTGCATTGATTTTATAGTTACTCTATATTGTTTTATAATAAAAATTATATTGTAATATTTCATACCATTGCATTGATTTTGTAACTCTCCGTACTCTTTTATGACAATTGTATTGATCGATAATATAGTTTCTGTATTATTTTACAATAATTTATGCTGTAATATTTTATACTATTGTATTGATTTTGTGACGTTCTATATACTCTTTTATGATAGTTATATTGATTTTATAGTTATTCTGTATTATTTTACAATAAAAATTGTATTGTAATATTTCATACTACTATATTGATTTTGCGACTCTCTGTACTCTTTTATGATACTTGTGTTGATTTTATATTTACTCTCTATTGTTTTACCATAAAACTTGTATTGTAATATTATTATAAAGGTGTTCTCTCTTCCAAGTATTTCAGACTCCTCAACCATCTCAAAACTCTTGTTTACAAAAAGAATGTCAAGCATTTCACAAGGCTCAATAGCTTAAAATTAAGTGTGTCTATATATATATATATATATATATATATATTTCATTTTTTATTGTGTTTAAGAATAAGTATTGAATTGTCATCATTTGTTTTCTTAAAATGGAATCCAAAGTAAAATATTTAATGGTATCCTTGCATTATTGTTGTGAATTCGTATCCTCTTTTTCAGGGTAATATTTTGTTCAATTTATAAAATTTAGAGACCAATTTTGTCGCAAGATCGATCAAAGTTTGTGGAATAAAAATGAAATAAGTTTAAGGAAAATAAAAAATATTTGTGAAATTATAGTCAATAAATAAATGCTTTACTAATATATAAATTTAAGATATGTGTATAAATTTATAAAGATAAATATGATTACTCTATAATATATATTAAAGCAATTGCACAGAAATAAATAATTAACGAAGCATATATACATGGAAATCCCTCTTTAACTTCTGATTTTTTATTTATTTATTTATTCATTTTGATTGTAGTACTCTTCATCAGTTGACTTTTGCCTTCAATAATTGTACTCCTCACATATTGTTCTAAATCTAATTTCTACATTTTCATTCAGCTGGTATATATAGTTTATTAGAGCAATGGAGATCCAACAAGTTCTATGTTATAGTATTTATTATAAACCATTATATACTTTGAATCCATGTTATAAAGTGGAAGAAAATGAAAAGAAAATAAATGAAACAATTATTAAAGAATCAAATTTTGATAAATCGAATATTACTACTAGAAGGACAATTAAATGGGATGAAATACCCATTCCTCAGCACTGGAAATTGACAAGGGTTGCTTATAGTCAACCCAGAAATGAACATAATATTTCAAATGTAATACAGACTCCTGATAGAGATGTTTATATTCAAATGAGTAATACTCAGGGAATATCCAGATCTTCTTCGGTAAGATAATTTATTTCTCCTTTTAATGATAATATTTCAATGTCTCATAGACATTCTGTTTCTAACATTGGTGATGTGTCTAAACATCATCCTAACTTGTCTTTACATTCTTTAAATTCAAGTGGTGAGAATAATTGCCAAAATTCTTTAAATTCTTTTCATACTGCTTTAAATAATAGTCATTTAAATTCCAGTATGTTAAGTGATGGAATAACCCATCATAATGCTTTAATATCTGAAGAATTATTACGTGATGGAATAAACCGTCATAATCCTTCTACTTCATATCATGCTGCTAGAAATTATATTTCTGATTATATTCCTCCTAGAAATTTTTGTGATGATCATATTCCTGTTAGTGAGGAGAAAAATCCTCATGTTGATTTATTATATAGAAAGAAAAATAATATTGTTCATGATATTTCTGATAGAAAAGAGTCGGAAATAACCGAATCAGAAATGAATTTTTCAATATGAATAGTACAACAAAGATAGATTTTCAAAAAGGATCTAAGGCTAGGGAAAAAATAAGAAATGAATTCTTATTACCCAGATGGGAATTATTTAGAAAATGGTTTTTTCAGTCTTTCTCTCCTAATGAGAGAAATGATTTGCAAGATGAATTTTATAAATTCTTAGGGAAAAAAATATTTTATTTCCTTTTGTTCCATGGTTTGTTCATAATTATATTGAACCATGTATCTCTGTAATTGAAAGAGAGTATAAATTACCTAATGGTAATATTTTAAAAAGCCAATTTCCTCCTCAGGGATCTTTTACCATAGTAAAAGATAAAATTTCTATGAATTTTACTGCTTTTTCAATAACAGTCAAACATATCAATAAAATTATTGAACAACAAAATTATACAAATGTTATTTGATAGTCTTAGGAGAACAAATAATTTCTCTACATGATAGATTAGATAAATTAATAAAAAAAAATTCATGAGCTAGCACTAGTGATAGTTCTAGTGAAAATAGAGGGATAATAGCTGCCTCAAGTCTTCAGCCTCCCCCTGAAATAAAAAATTTTAAGTTCAAAACTATTCCTTCAGAATTAGAAGAATTAATAAACAAAAAATTCAAAGGATTAAATATAAGTACATTAGAAGAAGAATTCTCTAGTGAAATTGAAAATAATCTAGAATATAAGCAAATAATAAAAGATGAAATTAACAAAATAGGAGAAATGTATAAATATGCTGATAGGCCAACTCAAAGAATAAATTATTCTAATAGACCATCTCCGATGGATATTCTTCATGAAGAACAAGAATATATTCAAAATAATAGTTACAGTAGTAAAAATATTTATGAATGGAATATAGATGGTTATACAGAAAAACAGATTTATAATCTTGTGCATAGAATGTTAATGTATAGTACTATTTGCAAAAGTAATGGTAATACTGATAGTAATATTGCAAAAATGATTATTGCAGGGTTTACTGGTCAATTAAAAGGCTGGTGAGATAATTATTTATCTCCACTAAATAAAGAAGAAGTTTATAAAACTATTAAGCAGGAGGAGACCAATTGGTTGAAAATGCTGTTTATACACTAATAGTTACTATTCTTGAACATTTTACGGGTAGAATTTCAGCTAATAGTGAAAATATCCGTACTTTACTTCAAAATCTTAGGTGTAAAATACTTTCTGAATTTAGATGGTATAAGGATGCATTCCTTAATAGAGTCATGGAATTGCCTGAAAGTAATAGCAGTCATTGGAAGTCAAAATTTATAGACGGTATTCCCAGTTTATTTGCTGAGAGGGTAAGGAAAGCCCTAAGAAAGGATAGAATTACTATCCCTTACAATGAATATACATAAGGTAGATTAATTGCAACTTGTGTGCAAGAAGGTTTATCATTATGTAATGAAATAAAATTAAGTCAACAAATTAAGAGTCAAAGATTGACAAAAAGAAGTCAATTAGGACATTTCTGTAGTCAATTTGGGATGGAAATTCCATTTCCAAATAAAAATCCTTATAAGAAGGGTAAACCTGAAAAAATTTTCAGGAAGAAAAAATATTCTAAAAGAAAAAAAGAAAATAAATTAGCAAGAAAAAATGACAGAATTTCTAAGAAAAAGGATAAAAAAGACATTAAATGTGGAAAAATGGGTCATTATGCAAATTAAAAAAGAAAATAAGTTCTTTAGAAATAGATAATGATCTAAAAGACAAGATTTCTAAAATATTATTAGAAATAAGTTCTAGTTCTGAATCAAATAATGAATATGAAATGAAATTTTCAGAAAATGATTTATCAAATGAATCAGATTCAGATTGTGCTTGTAGTATTAAAGGATCTTGTTTAAAACAGATAGATGATAATTCTGAAAATGAAGAATTTTATAAAATTATGTCTCAATTTAAAGACATGGATATAAATGTTTTAACAGACAATAGTTTGTTAGAATTTTTAAAACAAATAAAAATTCAGAATTAAGATAAAAAATAATTGATGATATTCAAAATCTTCCTTCAACTAGTAATAATAATAATGATTTTGAGAATAAAATTTATAATGAACCATATTCTATGTTAGAAGTTCAGAAATTAATGAAAGAAAGAAGTAATAGTTTCACCTCAAATACTTCAATAAATGATTTAAATAATGAAGTCAGAATTCTTCAAAAAGAAATTCAATTTCTTAAAATGGAAAATATTGGTTTTGAAGAAAGAATTTCTAATTTAGAATTAATGGGAAAAGGAAAAGAAATAATAACTTTTCAAGAAGAAAAACCACCAGATAGTGAAGATCAATTTTTAGGATCTTTAGATATTATTACCACTCAAAAGTGGTATACAAAAATTGTACTTTTAATAGATAATAGTTTTCAAATTGAATTAACTGCATTAATTGATAGTGGTGCAGATATAAGTGTAATACATGAAGGAATAATACCTACAAAGTATTTTAAAAAAACTACTCATAGTTTAAGATATGCTGGAGGGAAAAAATTAGATATTCAGTTTAAAGTCCCTAAGGCATATATTTGCAAAAATAAAGTTTGTATTCCAGAAAGTTTTTTATTAGTTAAAAACATTACAAATCAAGTTATACTTGGAACTCCTTTTTTGAAAAAATTATATCCTATTTATCATATTGATGCTAAAGGTTTAAAAGGAACTTATGAAAATAAAATAAATTTTCAATTCATAATGGAACCATTTTCAAAAGTATTAAATACTATAAAAGAAAATCTTTTCAGAAAGAAGAATCAATTAAAATTCTTAAAACAAGAAATTAATGTTTTAACAATTGAAGAAAAACTTCAAAATCCTAAATTACAGGAAAAGATAAAATTAATAGTTAATAATTTCTCATTAGAAATTTGTAATGATCATCCAAATGCTTTTTGGAATAGGAAAAAAGCATATTGTTAGTCTTCCATATGAAGATGATTTTGATGAAAAGAAAATACCGACTAAGGCTAGACCTTGTCAAATGAATTCTGAATATTTAGAATTATGTAAAAAAGAAATACATTCTCTTTTACAAAAAGAATTAATACAACCTTCAAATTCTCCATGGTCATGCACTGCATTCTATGTTAATAAACATAGTGAAATTGAAAGAGGAATACCCAGGATGGTGATAAATTATAAACCTCTTAATAAAGTCTTAAAATGGATAAGACATCCAATTCCTAATAAAAAGGATTTGTTAGATAGATTATATGAGTCAATAATATTCTCAAAGTTTGATTTAAAATCAGGGTATTGCCAAATTCAAACTGCTAATAAAGATCAATATAAAACTGCATTTACTGTTCCAATAGGGCATTATGAATGGAAGGTTATGCCTTTTGGTCTGAAGAATGCTCCTTCAGAATTTCAGCAGATAATGAATGATATTTTTATTCCTTATAGTGAATTTATTATTGTTTATATTGATGATATTTTAGTATTTTCAAAAGATATTGAAACTCATTTCAAACACTTGGAAATTTTTAAAAAATTAATTATCCAAAATGGTTTAGTTATATCTAAGTCAAAAATGAGTTTATTCCAAACAAATATTAGATTTTTGGGTCATAATAATGAAAAAGGGAATATTATCCCTATTAATAGGAGTATTGATTTTGCTTCAAAATTTTCAGATGTAATTACATATAAAACTCAATTACAAAGATTTTTAGGAAGTTTAAATTATATTTCTTCCTATTATAAAAATCTTAATGAAGATACTGCAATTCTTTATGATAGATTAAAACAAAATCCTAAGCCTTGGTCTGACAGTCATACAGAAGCAGTTAGACGAATTAAGTCTAGGGTGAAAGCACTACCATGTCTAATGATAGCAAATCCCAATTTGGATAAAATTATAGAGACAGATGCTTCAGATATAGGTTATGGAGGCATCTTAAAACAAAAATCAAAAGAAAATAAATAAGAATTTCTTGTTAGATTTTATTCAGGAAAATGGTCTAATAGTCAGAAAAATTATGCTACTATGGCTAAAGAAATCTTAGCTATTGTTAAATGTGTTTTAAAATTTCAAGATGATTTATATAATCAAAAGTTCATTATAAGAACGGATTGTAAATCTGCAAAATTCATGTTCAATAAAGATTTTAAACATGATGTCTCTAAACAAATGTTTGCAAGATGGCAAGCTCATTTAGCTCCATTTGATTTTGAAATTCAATATAAAAAGGGTGAAGAAAATGATCTTCCAGATTTTTTAACTAGAGAATTTTTAAATGATGGCTGATCATAAATTTTATAATTACAGGTTTATGCTACCAAGGGGTAAGAGAGGAGGACGAGGTAATATCTTGTCCCAGCATGGAGGAAGAAGATTGGTAGCAGATAATATCTCTGCTCGAAGGAGTATGTCTCCTAAAAATCCTTTATATGAGGAATTTATGGAGTTTGTAACTCAAAGAGAAAAGGAGAGTAATACTGCTCCGTCATCCTCATTCTCAAAGATTGTGGGAGATGAAGAAACTGAAGATCATATGGCTTCATACCATCAAAATAATCATAAAGAGGTAATAATACTCTTAGAAGGCAAAGATTTGCAATGGGTCAATGATCCATGGATGCGAATGCAAAGGTATTTGGACAGCTCATCATATGCTGAATTCGCTTATAAGCCAAGAGCGTATTTCGAAAATATTTTGAAATTTTCAGGGAATTGTGAAATAACACATTTTATGAGTGCTGGTAGCTCTCAAAATGTTTATGACTTCATCAAAATTATTATCAAACAGATTATATTTGCTGATGAATGGGGTTTATCAACCCTGAAGGATAGAGAATATCTCCATCCAGAACAAAAAGTTTTGATCAAATTCAAATATTGGGATTATATTGAATCCCTTACAAAAGTATTTCTTTATGAAAATCCGAGAAGAAAACATTCTTGGTTTATAAAAATATGTGCTGATGTTTATAACAAACAAATACCAAATTGGTTTGTGAATTGGTGGCTAAATTTTGGTCCATCAATTAAGGTTTTACCTGAGCCTTTCAAAGCATTCTATGCTGATTGGGTGAAAATTTCACCTAAAATAATAAATCTGGATAATAATCATCCTTGGAATGATAATATCGCTCAAATGTATTTTTTCATTGAATTTTCTATTCCTTGGATCTGGAAATGAGTTCCAGAAGTGAGTTATACTCCTGAAAAGATCCCCTGTCTAAAAAGAGTCGGTTATACCAAATTTTGGGACAAATTGGATTTTACTACTGGTGAGATTCAGGGCCAAGAACTAATTGATCAAATCAAGCAGAAGGTGCAGGAATATCAGCAAAAGAAGGACTCTGCTCCAAGGGAGGAAATCAGCCCATTCCAGCAAATTCATAGGATGTTGCAGATGCAAAAAGGGATTGTTTCCAGGGAAGAAATAATATCTTCATATATGGATATTTTGAAAAAAGATCTATCCCAGAATCTGGAAGATACAAAATCTGATGTTTCTATGTCAACCTAAGGACATTGCCTTGCAGGAGAATCTCAAGAGGAAGAAGATGATGAGATTAACATTGATGAAATGTTGCTTGCAATCAAGACTTCAGTGACCGGTTCTACCGGTAAAAATCCCAAAAATAATTAACATATGCGGCTGTGTGGTTCACCGACAGAAATACTGTGACGGACTTCTCAATTCATAATTTGGAATCCGTAGGATACTGTAGCGGAATCCGTAGGATACTGTAGCGGATTTAAAATTAAAAATTTCAAATCCGTTTGTAATAGTTCTATTTGAGGCAAAATTTGCCTATTTATAGGATTAGTTCTGGAGGATGAGGCATCACTCGGAATCACAACTTCCATTCCTCTCCTCTTCTTGTATATCATCCATCCCTCTCTCTTGTAATCCTTTATATTTTTCTCTTTTAATATATATCCTCCTTCCTCTTCAAGAATCAAGAACTTGAAGACAATTTAACGAGTAAGTTCTATTTTAAATTTCTGTTTTAAATATTTTTATTTTCAGTTATATTTAGCCTAATGGCAGGCTAAATATTTAGTGTTAAGCCATGAAATTTGGTTATCTGATTTTCCTGGAATGAAATTGATTCTATAGTATGAATCATTCTATTGTTCTTATATTAATTAAGAAATATGGGTTGTTGGAAACAATCAGGCATCTGTATATTATTTAAAGAATGATTAGGGTCCAGCCCGTTGTAAGCCGTGGTTAGGCATGTTAGGGCGTTTTACCCATTTGATCTTCTTTAGATAATTTATCAGATTGACAGATTGAATTCAGTGTAATGAATTCCTTGTATTTCTTCAATTAATGTTTGAATCGTGGACTTGATTCTCTCTTATTTTTAACTTCTGATTTTTTATTTATTTATTTATTCATTTTGATTGTAGTACTCTTCATCAGTTGACTTTTGGCTTCAATAATTGTACTCCTTACATATTGTTCTAAATCTAATTTATACATTTTCATTCAGCTGGTATATATAGTTTATTAGAGCAATGGAGATCCAACAAGTTCAGTACGTTGAAATTGTAAGTGCAACAGGAGATTAATTTATGTGTCTCTCCAAATTCAATGTTGCTGTATTTTTTTTTGGTCTAATTTTCGAGGATAGCTATATATATATATATATATATATATATATCTATAATACTCCCTATATTTCATTAGAATACAAAGTTGACTCTTCCAATAGAACAGAGATAATATTCTTTTTTTTGAAAAGTAAAAATTTCATTAATGGTGTTAAAAATTGTCCAACAACTATTGACGGACGACAAAGAAGTAGTCAATACAACTGATTACAGTATATTTGATCTCATAATTAACATATCTGAATCTCAATAGTGTATCTAATTTACTAAAGTGCAAATCTATACCTAGTATATATCTAAATATAGTAGAATTATATCGCTGAACAAATCTCATAACGATAGTCACAGATCTGCTACTAATTGCTGATAAAAGTTTTGATACTGCATCTTCAACCGAGTCTTCATATACCATGGCTATGAATGAAATCATTATAGCTAAGGAGAAAATCACCATAAATGGAGAGGGAAACATCATAGATGGAGTGAGAAACTCTAGAAACAGAGAGAAAAATAATATAAACATAGATAATATTAAAAACTAAAACAAACTAAACAAAATATAGGTAGAACAAAAGTAGAACTCCCTCCCTCATCCTTCGATGAAGGAGGATGAGGAAACAAGATGATGAAATTTAGGATTTGGTATGAGATGAGGGAGAGGGGAGGAGGCCGAGCCTTTAGTATCTTTAATTTTATGGAATGGAGGGAGTATTAGTTTAGAATCACATTAGTTTGTAATCAAAATTTGAAAAAAAAAAAGGAGATTAGAGGATACTTAGAATCTATATAAAATAAAATTTTCTTTTTATATATTAAATAAATTATTGCCCAATTATATCTTCTTTATTAATCTAAAACTTCCACCATCCCCATAATAAATACTTCACAAAATTATGTAAGGATATTGCAGAAATCTTCACCAATTTCAATCTAATTACATAAGATTGAAATATATTGGAGATGTGTGCAAAAGAAAAGTGCGCAGTGCTTAATTAATTTCTTTGTAAGAAAATAATTTTACTCAGTATTACCAGTTATAAATATCTAATGCCATGTAATACAAGTTGAGACTTTTTCTGCAACTATTTACATGGAACAAAATATATAAATTATTATTAATTAAGGTGTAACTTCCTGTAGATGTGCAATTTGTGTATTAAAATCTTTTTTTTAATGGTTTAAAAATGTTTAACTCCATGTAAAAAAAAAAAAAAGCTTCTTACATTACTTTAAAATTTAATAATGCATAATACTTAAATGGTACGGATCAAGATTTTCTTAGGACTATTTACATGAACAAAAAATAATTTCTAATTATAAGCGAAAATTTTAGGCATATGTGCATAAATTGATGCGCAATCTTTTGAAGAGATGTGCAATACTCTATGAATTGACGGTACAAATTATCCACACTTATTATATAGAGACCATAACAATTATCTCTGTTATATGTTGATAAGCAATGCTTTTCCATTTAACGTGCAACGAATTTGGTAAGGCTCTGTTCTTTTCCGTTCCATTCCAAAAAAACTATTAATTAGCAGAAGTTTATATGCTAAGTTTGAGGTCCATATACAAATGTAAAATTGAGGCCTAAATACTTTAGGGAAACAATTAATGAGTCAATTCACTCAAAGTTATGAATAATACTTATTATTGATAACAATGTACAACATATAAAATAAATAATCTGACATAATAATTTTCATTTATATCTTTACCTTCTAACAGTGGCGAATGCAGAACAAAATATCAGAGGGTGCGATCTTAGTGCTGATGTCATTAAATAAAATACATACTACTAAAGTATCAAAATAACTATAATAATATGTCCCACAAAAGAAAAAAAAAAAAAAAGAAGAAACCTTAATGAAAAAAAGAAGAAGCAAATACACACTAGTAAAATAACTATTTCTTGATGCCTTAACAACCAGTACTGGACAAGCTAGTAAAACGAGATAATTATGTTCTACGTGCCCTAATAGCTTGAAAATGTTACAAAATTTCTTCATTTTCAATCTTGGCAAAAATCATTCCGGTTGAATTCCACATGAGACTGTTTTTCCTTACTTTCATCCTCATGAGAGTTCTTAGAAAACTCTATACCTCGTTTCAAAAATTTATCCATAACCTATCACAATTTATCAAAATTACAAAATTAAAATTTCATCCTTCAATATTAACTCAATAACACAATGCTATAAAAAACAATAATCAAAAAAATTATTAAATAATTGCATATTCAAAATTATTTAATCAATAATCAATAATCACAATCACAATTCTAAACATAAATATTCAATTATAAATTCATAAACATCATTAAAAAATATTGTTATAGCCTATAATCATTCATCACATATGTTACAAAATTACACTACTAACTATAAAAAGATATACAAAAATTAAATTTCAAACAAAAATAATAAGAAAAAGATAAACAGAAGTAAAAAAAATAAACTTATGAGTTTTTAGCTATCAAGGCAAGAAAGGGAGGCAGCGGCGGGGATGACTAGGAGTCCTGTGGCGGCTGCAGTTGGTGGTGGTGGTTGTTGTTGCCAGCTCGCCACTACTGGAATTTGTTCAGTCGGTCGGCTGTCGGGCAAGGAAAGGAAAAGAATGAAGGAGTTGAAGAGGCGCGGGTTAGGCCGTTTGGAATGGGTAAAATTGAATTTTGGACAGCAGCTAGGTTTAGAATTGGGGAGGGGTGGATTTGCAAATTTTATTTTTCAAAAATAGCTCTTCATGTTTTTTTTTCTTGTTTTTTGCACCTTAGTAGAACGACGTGTGCATCTTCTTCATCTCGATCTCGACGCTAGTAATACTACTCCCTTCGCTCCCAGACCAAGGCGGGGAGGTGGCAACCCCACCCCATCCTGTGTCCGCCACTGCCTTCTAAGTAAATGTTAATCTATATGTATGTATTGTGTAATAAATTAGTGTATAAACTGGCCTCCAAGATATTATTTTATGGCTGGATGTCACAAATGAATACTCTTTATTTCTTTCTATTGCTGTAGCTTCGATGAGTAGTGCAATACTATAAAAAAAAAATATCAGTTCACCCAATAAAATTCTTGAATATAAAGTTTAATTCAATTTTATAAGTACAACCTTTACTATTTCCGAAGGGTGCTCGATTTTCATATCATGTGACGATGTCCAAATTCCCGAAAGGGGTAATTTCATAATTTGGCCGAAGGGCCAATTAGGCCGCATGAGGTTAGGGACTAACAAAGGGGGTTTGGAAGCCATAAACGACGCTAATGATGATGTTCAAATTCCCAAAGGGGGTAATTTCGTAATTCAGCCAAAGGGCCAGTCTGGCCGCAGGGAGTTAGGGACCACCGAAGGGGGTTTGGACGCTGAACTTGTCAAGGAGAGGGAAATTGTGAAGGGGGCTCCAGGACTGTCTCGAGAATAGGCATGATCAAATTAGTGATCTTTCTAGGTTGTAAATAAAAGATATATATATATATTCATTTATTATTGAGCTTTTATTTATTCACACACACACATACATACATACATACATATGTGAAAAACTAGAGTTCTTTTGATGGACTATTCAGCCATTGAATTTGACTTATGCAATTGCATAGTTAATTTATACAAGGCCAAAATCAAAGACTGAATGATTCCTTTAAAGGGACTATAGTCTCACCATATATACACACATACATACATATGTATCTAGAGAGAGGGGGAGGGGGAGACCCCTTACTTGGGGCCTCATTACTTATTTATAGTGAAGGGCTGGTGCCTATTTTTATTGAGGGGAAGGCACCTTCGTGGAAGGTGGGCTTTCGTGGAGACAAAGGTTGATCCCTTATTGTTTTAATTAAGCTTGTTGTGTTCCCTATAAGGGGATTTTGGAGGACTCTTGTTGGGTGAAAGGGGACTTTGGTTCCCATACACTATTATCATGACATGTGAAAATATTTATACAAATTAAAGGGAGATTTTGGTCAAATAGTAAGGAATATTTATATAAAAAAATTTAAAGCAAAAAAAGTTACTTCCTTCATCTCACTCAAAAAGTCTGCTTTAAAAAAATACTAACTTATGATGGATTATGGGTACAACACTTAAAATAAGTAATTTGACACAATATTTTCCAATTATATCTTACTTCATAAGTAAGGGTTAATTGTGAAGCACATATTAATGTATTAGTAAAGGCATATAATGTAAACAAATCCAAAGTGAACTCTTTAAATGTGACAATAATTTTTTTTAAACTGAACTTTTTGAGTGGGAGGGAGGGAGTAGTCATTTTGTTACATTCTGTGAAACCCGGTAAAGCTATGGGACCCGACATTTGTTATTATGCTATCACTTACTGGTTTTTCTTTATTATTGGGCGAAACCCAATGACTTACACATTTTTGGACACACCACTAACATATCTATCTGTTAGGAAAAACACCCTATCAGGATCTTTGAACCACTTGTTGGAAGAAATATTTTAACAAGAATACTGCAGCATAAATGAAAGCAGAAAATAAAGTACAGCAATTTAACGTTGTTTAATCCATGGGAATACACACTATTCCAAACAAATAGAGAATTATAGAATAGAAGAGTTAACCTCCACTACTGCAAAATGGGACATTGGAGGCTGGTGTAGAGGGCTTTTGGAGGTGGGTGTACAGTGTGTGCTCCCGCCTCTAGTGCGGGCACCTCCTTTTGCACCCGCCTCCTTAGTGAGGGATTATTGGAGTTTGCACCCGCCTCCAATAACCATGCACCCGCCTCCAATATCGTGTTTATTGGAGGCGGGTGCATTTCTGCAAATTTTAATCAGTACTGGTTCAAAAAGGGGCGCCTCCTTTGATCATTTCTGTAGTAGTGCTCTTTGCCTTCAATTCTATTCTACCCTTCACCTCTACAATTCTCTTTAGCATCTTCTCTGTCTAGAATGATATCTGTCTACTGCTCTCTGCTCTGCTCTGCGTCTCTAGTCTATTACAAACAACGTCTATTTATAATAAAACTAGGAAACCCCTATTGGGCTTAGTTTCCTAATATATTCATAATTAGAAAGTCTAGCCCAATACTAATTGTATTAGGAATTTGAGGAGATACCACAACACTATCTAACCTTTAACATGAGAATTAAAATATATGGCTATGTCTAGGGAACCGGATGGATCTGGTCCAACGGAAGAAAACTAAAGTTGAGTTGTTTAATTTTTTTTTAAAAAAAAGTTGAGTTGTTAAATAATCATTATTTTATCATCTCTGTTATCATCATGGAAACACTTTCATCCTCTAGTGCTGCATTTTCTTCTTCTAATGTTATGATTAAAGAAGAAAAAAGTTCTGAAGATATTAGTCAAGAAATTTGCGATTGGAGTATTCCAAAATTTTCCCAAAAAAAAAAAATTATAAAAGCAAATGGTCTTTTATTTCTGGCTATGTAGTCAAAACTATAGAACAAAGCATAGATGTCAATACTGAGTTTGAAGAATTTAAACTTTTATCAAGAAAGGCAATAGAAAAAATATTGAAAAAATATAATTACCTACATATTAGATTTGTACAAGTGGCTGCAAAACCTCTAAGTAAAGAAGGCCTTAATACATTGATACTTTGTCGCAGGGATTGTAGATTTTTAGATTTTAATGATTGTGTCCTAGGAACCGTAGAAACTAGTTTGTGTGAATGCTAGTTCATTTTTGTTTTCCAAAGTTTAGTGTTTCTTTAAAATACAAACACATTATATGCTTTATCTTTAAATATCAAAGCTTTTAATTATAAAGTTTTATTTTGAAAATAAAAATAAAATTTCATTAATGGTGTTGGAAATGGTGCAACAACAATTGATAATAGAGGATAAAAAAAACAGTCAATATAAGTCTCCTATTTCAATCCTGTATAGGATAAAATATAAGGTAATGAATTCAGCATTCAACATAGGTGCTATGAAACAATCAAAAAGAGGAGAAACTATTTTATTTGAGGGTTCTTCTTTGAATTTGAGTGTTTTTCTTTTATGTTTTTCAATTGTGTTCTTATTAGGCATTTCTCAAACAAATGATTCAAAGACGATGGTGGGTGTTTTTTTTCCTAACATTAAGAGACATGAATATAAATTTATAAAGATAAATATAATTACTCTAATATATATTAGCGTAATTGCACACAAATAAATAATTAATGAAGCATATATACATGGAAATCACTCTTAACCTTCTGATTTATTTATTTCTTTCTTTATTTTTTTCTCTTTGATTGTAGCACTCTTCCATTATATATTATATAGGATGAAATGCACAATTCATCACTTAACTTTTGATTTTTATAAAAATTGACATTTTTTTTTAAATGCTCTTTTTTGAACACTAAACTTTTCAAAATGCTCCAAATATACCACTCTATGAAGTCCATCTGTTAAGTGGCTAAAGAAGAATTTTTTCAAGGGTAAAATAGTCCATTTGCCTTTTTTGTCTTACCTTTCTAGTATTTTATTATTTTTATAAAACAACCCCTAATCTTTCATTATTTTTAAATATTGACCAGAATTTTTCATTATTATTACATATTTATCAAATCCAATAAATTTATTTATATATTAATTAGCAAAGTAACCTCCAATATTTTCAAAACATTTATTTGTCCATAATAAATTTTACTGTATAATAATATTACTAAAATAATAATTATTTTTAACATTATGATATTTAAGTTTTGATATAACTATTTGTGTTTTAAATTATAATATTTTAAAGATAATTTAACACTTCATTTTACATATTTAATTTTTAAAAAATTACTCAAATTTATTTTCTCTTAATTAAAAAATAAGCTGGGATCCAATATAAGAAAAAAAAAACATAGGCCAATTTATAAATTCGATGAACAGTGTCGGTGACACTGTTCATCGTCTTCTCCAATCAATCCAGACCGATACTGAAGAATCCGATCATGACCAAGCCCAAGTTCTAGCCATCGCCATGCCATGACTTTGTTGAAGTTCCAATTTAGGGGTAGAATTAGTCCAAAATTAGTGCCAATCTACAGCCACAAGAAAGAATCAGAGAAGCAAATAATAAAAAATATTAGGGATTTAAATTGCTAAGCTTCCAAACCCTTGCTGGAGAATATCCATTTGCGTCCCATTTCCCAACTTTTGGTTTAATCTACACAAGATAAGGAAACAAAAGAAGAGCAAGGAATGTTGAACCATAACATTTTATGAACCCAGATCTGGAATTGCGTAGCAACCCCGATCTGGAATGGCGTCTCTGCGGTCCCGATTTTCCGGTGATCCCTGCAAAGGATTCTATCAGACCAGAGCATGGAGAAGCAGAGTACTCAAAGGGTTTCCCTGTTCCTCAACATTCATCGTTCTCTTTGCGTCAGTGGCCCTTTTATCGCTCTTAGATGAGAAAGAAGGGGTCCTCTTGTTGCTAAGAATTGAGATTGGGTTTGACAGCAATCTTGGTGAGTTTGCAAGGATTGTAGCTCTCATAGAAAAGAAATATTGGGAAAATACTCATCGTTGCCGTTGGTATTCATGGCAGCAAGAATTCCAAGCACAACAACCCCATTTGATTCTTTTGTTTCCATTTTTGCTACTGTTGTTGCTCCTTCTCTCTTCTCAGTCATGGCTGCTTTTTGCACTTGGAGAAGAAGAAAGATTTGTTCCTTTTTTTCTTTTTTTTTTTTTAATCCTTGCTGTTAGGAAGAAGATTTTTCTTAACTTTAGACAATTTTACCCCTCACTAAAAGTCTCCGTCGGGAAATTAACAGATGGACTTCATAGAGTGGTATGTTTGGAGCGTTTTGGAAAGTTGAATGTCTAAAAAAAAGCATTTTAAAGAAAAATATCAATTTTTACATAAATCAATAGTTAAGTGATGAATTGTGCATTTCATCCTATTATATATTTGATTCACTTAATTTAAAAGTGTTGAATGATGATTGTTTTATGTGAAAAAATAATTTGTTCAATGCATTTGGTTGTGTTGTAAGAACTTTTCTTAAGAATGAAATTCTTTCAGCTGATTGATGAAATGGTTCCTAGCTAGCAATATCAAGACTATTGACCATTGAACAAAATTGATAAATTCAAGAAAATAAACCAGTATAGCTCTTATCTATCTACTCGTCATTATTATGATGATTCCTAATAGTGAGGCTATTAGCTACTCATCTACTAATCAATGTTGGTGTGTGGATCAAATATGTAGAGATATAATTTTTTTTTATATATCTTGAGTAGGTGATTAAAAATTTTATTAGATATTTTTATCGATTGCGACTTAAGTGATCGTTGGTGAAATATTATTGCTTATGCAAAAGTTTGAGTTATTCATAATGAATGACATTGTCCTAAATGTTGAATGTCAAATATTCATGTTATTGTCAATATATAAATGCAAAACAAATCCATATATGGTGCAATTATATAAATGTACTTTGTTTATGAAGTTTTGAACGGAGGATGCGTTCAAATTGTGAGTGCAACATGAGATTAATATATGTTTGTCTCAAAATTTAATATTTTTTTTTTGTCTAATTTTTATGGATAGCTTTTATTGTACAAATTGGCAACTAATATTAGTTGGCAATGGCTGAAGTGACCGAGATGCCGTCGTCGTTTAAAAGATATTTAGGTCTTTATAAATACGTTTTCCTTTTTTATTTTTAATAAATAAATTATTGCCCTTATATGTAAGAATTGCACACTTCTCATTAATCTAAAACCTCCACAGCTCCTAATAGAAAAGTTTTGTTTATAATAAACACAAAATTAAGGATATTGCAGTATGCCTACTTGGAGAGTGCTAAGCTGATAGCCTGCCCCTGGTCTTAAATGCAACGTCGATGGGTCGTCCTTGGTAAATCCGGGGCCAGCTGGTTATGGGTTTTTTTTTCCGCAACAGTGAGGGGGATTTAGTTCATTTAGAGGCAGGCTACTTGGGGGTCGCAACAAATATGGGGGCCGGCCGAGATCCATATATGATCTCCTTCAATCTGTACTCTTTGCAGCCTCACGAGGTATAGCAGGGGTGCGATCCGAGTCCGACTTACAAGTACTCATCAGTTATATCAACGCAAAAGTACGATGGCCTTGGCGCTTCGTGGGGTACCTTCAGCAGATTGATCGGGTTGCATTGGAGAATCACTTCACATTCTAGCATGTCTACATGGAGGCCAACGCGCTTGCGGATTGGTTGGCAAAACAGTCGAGTTCTGCTCAAGAGAGGTTCATATATTCCATGAGGGATGCTCCTCGTGAGGGGACTATGTCTCCTAGACAAACAGGGGGTGCCTTACATTCGGGTTAGGAATGCTTCAAGTGTTTCAATTTTGTTGTAATTCGCATACATGGATTGCATACAGTTCACACGACCAAATTTGTTTCACCGCTTTTATGAGGGTAAGACTCATTAATGTTTTTCTTTTGAGGGTTAATAAGAGGGTAGCCAATCCCTCCAGTCAATTAATCGGCTATTCATTTTTTTTAAAAATAAAATAAATAAAAGTAAGGATATTGCAGTAATCTTCAAAAAATGCAATCTAATTACAATGGAAATTTATTGGAGATATGCAATGTCTGCAAAATAAAAGTGCATCATTTTGAAATAAAATATGCAATGCTTAATTTCTTTGTAAGAAAAATAGCTTTACTAAATATTACCAGTTATAAATATCTAATGAAATGCAATACAATTTGAGACTTTTTCTACAACTATTTACATGGTACAAAATATATAGTTTATCATTTATTAAGGAATAATTTCATGTATCAAATTAAAATTTTTTTTTTCAATCTATATATTTCAAAATTCATTTCTATTAAATTTGGCACAAAAAATCATTAAAAGGCTAAACTAATTTCCATGCCTAAATAGAAGCAAATTGTAAAAGGTATTGCATAGTCACAGAAACCGTATTCATTAAAAACTCGAATCCAATAGCAAATTTGATTTATTATTTTTATTTTTCTGAGCTGATTAAAGTAACAACATAACTGAGAGTTGAACACTTTAATTGAGCTAATATTTACAAGACCTTGGAAGCTTTCTAAAATTTATGACAGAATTGTTTGCTTACAAATTTTTCTTATATGCAGTTGGATATAATATTTTACATGCATGGAATTGTAGCAGCTGCATAAGTGGAATTAATAGTCAGAGTGATAAGAGTTTAGTTTTATCTCATTGTAGTAAGATTTCATATATTTATTTGTGGGTTCGAGACAACAGCCTAGCTGTTAGTACCATATGCTGGTTTCCCACATGTCGTAGATTTGAAATTCACCAGGGATGTGAAAAATTATAATAAGGGCGGGGCTCAGTTAGCTCCAAATTCAAATATATATATATATATATATGTCAACTCCGGTATAATTTTTCCTTCAAATTATTTTCTTTGTGATCAATAATGGGGTAAATGTTAAAACTTTTATTGGTCCAATTAGCTTCATTAGCCCGGGATAGTTCACACCAAATAGTCATAAAGAGTGCATATTGTATTTTTATTGTATTGTGCTGTTTTTTTAAATTTATAAATTTTTTATCGTGTAGAAAAGAAGTAAAATAACCACCGAAGTGGCCCAAGAAGCATTTTATTTTAAATTTAGTTTGATGTAAATGCATACAAAATAAGGTTAAGGTTTCGCCAAGCTAGTGAAATTAACAAAAATGGCATGAAAGTCACGACAATATGTTAGTCAACCTAATGCAATGTCACATATAATGAAACACATCAAAATCCTAATACTTGAACTTTACCATCAAATCGTTAATGATTTCAGAAAAGCACAAAATGGCATCTTTCTTCTATCAATGCAATGATCTCTTCTTCTTCCCACCCTTCCCAGGTTTCGAAGGGCCAGCTGCAGAAGTGGATGCAGGCTCTTGCTTTCTTGTCCGTCCTGGATGCCGGGGGACCAACTCCGCAACATGGAGCATCAGCTGTTTTCCTAGAATCATGCATTCAATTTGTTAAGAGAGGAAAAGAATAAGACTGCACACTCATTATTTCAACAATAGCACCTATCGGATGGATGAAGGTTTCCAAGAAAGAGCGTTGATGCACAAAGTGAAAATTTAGAATGAAACTATAGAGCGACTGATGTGGTATCACCGGGCAAAAATTTATTGGACATCTAAAATTAAAAATGCCAAGCGTAATTACAATGTGATGCCACATCTTTTACTCTACATTTTCATTATCTCAATAATTTTCCTCCGAGAAGATGGCAAGCACAAAAGGACTTCCACGCTACCCATTAGCTTAAGTTGCTGAAAAGAAAGGCTTGTTTTATTCATCAACTTTAATACATTACTAAGCAGAATTCTGTTAAGCAGATCAAGATTATACAACAATCAATGCCACTAAAAGTTGAAGTTACCCTCAGTATGCTCTCCATTTTCTTCTGGAAGTTATCATTTAGTTCCCTCATCTCTGGTTTTTTTATTATTTTTATTTTATCATTCTGGAAGATTATTACATTTGACCAAGAGCTTAGATTCATATACCATTGGTTCTCTGAACCCTAAATCTAAGAGAAAAGAGCTGAGAAAAAGAAAGTTTCTGAACATTTAGTGAATGGAAAAGGAAGGCTCTACAATCCCTTTAGTAAGAACAGTAACACAGCTTCTATTAGAAGCTCAAAGTCAGAGAACAGCCAAAGTCTATTGGCCAGAGAGGCTTCTGAGCAAGTCACAAACTTCACTGCTCACTGAACACAAAATAAAGGGAGAATAAAGGGTTGTGCAAGCTATCTCAAATCCAATCAACCAACCTCCTATTTTGAAAATGTAATACAACAACAACGCCTTTGTCAAACAATGTGGGGTCGGCTATTTTTTAAATGTAATAAATAAATAAATTTGAAAGAAAGGAAACCCAACAAAACCATAAATCCAGCATTGATATCACCCAGAATTTGGCTCCAACTGCCACATCAGTTATTTTTAAGAGATAGCACATTAGGATCCCATTTATTTCGTATCTTTACCAACACAACCTATTTACTATACACCATTTAAATCATGTTATTCATCCTTTAAAAAAAAAAAAAAAAAAATTCAAATCCCATGTTTGCCACTGATTGCCAAATTACATCATCAAGTAATACATTTCTGATAGTCTAACACATCCAAGTAGCATAAATCCCATGGAACTCACATTCTGCTGGCACTGTAATAGCAACAGTTTCATCCAACATTTTTCAGTTTAGCAGTTATATGTAATGCACCTTCCAACCTAGAAATTCTCTCTCTTACACACACACACACACACAAATATTAGTTCTCTTTTGACAGCTAAAATTTGAAGAATATACTTGAATTGATTAGTTGTTTACTACAGTTTTCCCACATACAAATGCCTCCAACTGCTTCTCATTCTTCCAAGTATCTTCAAACAAGATTTTAGGTTTCCACAGCAATTCACCAACTCTCCCAATACCAAAGTTAGTATTTCACCTAGTGCTCTTATAATACGACTTCTAACAGTTGATATCTTCTTGAACTAAGGTACAGCCCATCTCTTCTCTTATTCAATCAGTTAAGGTAAACCCAATTATCATGGTACTAACAACATGGACCAACTTTTCCAACAAATTTGAAAACCATGTAATAAGAGGTAAGGACACAGACATTCATTAGCAAATTCACAGAGTTAATATCAGGAAAAAAAGTACTTCACATTCCTTCCAAATGAGTTAGACAGCACACATTGAAAGTGCCCACTACCACCAAAGTCTGATGGGCATAACCACTCTGCAATCTAGTGCACCTTTATATCTATTAAACCACAAAAAATCTTGACTCACCGCTCCTTCACAAAAGTCATGCAAGGACAAAGACCAGTTTAAGAAATGAATGACTATTTTGCAGATCTCATTATAACTTTTGAATCAGAGAGAGCAATGGTGTAAAGTTTAAGCATACTTAGTGAAAAACTTTATCCAGTAACCATATAAAGAAAACATGTTGTCAAGGATAATGAATTACAATAGAGAGAAATAAGAAAAAGACTAGGAAATGCATGTGGCTTCAATCAACATAGAATTCAGGTTGATTTCTAATTGAGTAAAACCACAGAGATAAGGAGCACTAGTCTAATTTGACATCTTTTCATTTAGAGAAGGATATTTAAGTCCAAACTGGAATCAATGGAATTGGATGCTTAGAAAAAATTAATTATCATATTCTTTTTTCAGTCCAAATATTTGCAAATCTAGTTCAAAAAAGTCCTAATATCTCTTTGGCCAATGCTATTTGCATTTTGACATGGCAAAACAACACCATACAGCATACTCAACGACAGATCCATCTCCGTTTTTTTCCAATAAAGAAAGGGAGGAACGAAGCATGAAGGGAAAATGGGTAAGCCAGAAGCCCAGGAAATGCGGTGCCGTATCTGGTTCCATCGCAAAACACAACCATTCTACAAAGAGCTTAATAAATTTTTACTTACTACTATTTTCTCAAACTCAGTTTGAATTTAAGAAACAACTCATATGGAATGTCCCATGAATTTCTCAACAACTACGATATGTTCAACTGATAAAAAAGAAAGTAGAGAAATAAAACAAGCAATCACATCACATTCAGCTCAATCCATCCTTTCAAGTCTTAAGTCATTCTCATCCAAAAAACTCAGGAACATTAAAGTTTGCAACTTTTCCAACTTCACATTTTTTGTTTCCCATTTTATTGTGTACTATCAAACCTTATGGACTTCTTCCATAAAATCCGTTGCTCAACAAATCTTCAGGTTTACGTCTTAAGGTTCCCTTGAGGTTTCACTAGCTCTCTCTCTCTCTCTTCAAAATTTTAATTTTTCTTATTTTTACTACACTTTCCTTTGGTTTGGGTGATTGCTTCCTCCTCAAAACAAATTTTAAAAATTATAATCCAAGAAAGAATTGAAAGGCAATACATTTGTTCTCCAAACTATTAAGATGTAAGATGTAATGTATATATACCAATGACGTTTTTAAAAAAAAATAAATAGTTGAGCAAAATTTATTCTGAAAATAAGAAACATCAGTAAAAGAATTTCTTATTTACAAACTTTTTCCATGCAAAAATGCCTACTGGAACTAGAAATATTAAATGTCAAAGGACCAAATGCAACCACATGTCATGTCAATGTCGATGCTCAAACAAAAAATACATGGACTAAAAAAGTTGAAATTAAGACTTACTAGTAGAAATTGCTGGATTATATAGACTTCCATCCTCCTTTTTCAAACAAACTCTCACTCGTCCTCTTTGCATAAAATCACGAGGATAAGCCTTGTCTAACTATTGAAGTTCCAGAAAAAATAATAATCATATTACAGCAAAACAACAAATTTTATACCTACTATGAGGGGCTGACAATATGGATCATATTTCAAATAATCAGATAACGTACAATAACTTAAAATACAATAGGCATTATCGCACTATTATACCAGAGAAATTAGCAACAGTTTAACTCACACAATGTACTCCTAACCTGCAATGGTAAAATAAAAGACTCAGAAAAGTAATCATTAACAGACCTCGATAGCAGAATGAAGTTTGAGGTGATTACAGCAATCATTAATTTCAGCACAAGTAGGGTTTTCACATGCTTTTGTGATACAAATCCGCCTACCCTCAGCCATTGTCTTCTTTGAATTGATGTATATAGGATATAGCACAACCCAGCTCTTTATCTTCTGTGCATTAGCATCCATATTTCCTATTCACCAGAAGAAACAAGAACACAAATATTTAGAGGGGAATTCCTAACCTAAACCAAAGAACAGAAAAGTGATGCAATGAAACTTGCAAAAAGCAATCAAAAGATCTTTCCTGAGAGGAGACAGAAGTATCAGATCGCTCCATTCAGATGAGAATCACAAAATCCACAAATGTATTTTGGGCATTCAACTCAAAACAAAAAGCCATCATTTGCTATCCATCCCTAAGAAACATACAATGATCAGGGTGCAGTAACCCTATTAACATTGAAACCATTTCTATACCAAAATCACAAATTTCCAGTACCTAAGATCAGGAAAAGGCAACAAACCCTTTGATCCAACTATTCAAGAAACAAAATAAGCACGCGACAGAATTATGCCTAGGCAGCCACTTTCAAATCAAATTGTAACCATTACATCTCAAGGGAAGACAGATCCCATTCAAAACAGAGGAACCATTTCAGAACTGTAACATATCTCTCTACTGGACAACGTCACAGTTTAAGTCTACTAGGAAGAATTAGGCCACTACTGTATTCCTGGAAACCACAATTGGTGGCATTTTGACTCCTAAAGCTAGGGCACTTTGAAGCCCACATAACACAATTTTCTATGTTTGGTAGAAAAACAAAGGTCCAGGAGCTTCTAAAAAGGTCACTTAAACTGGCTACAAATCCAGTCTCGCAGCCAGCCAAACTTCTAAGTTCACTGTAGGACAATTTTTAGGTGGCAATAACTGGAAAACAGCAGCACAAGTAAAATCCATACTGATCACTTACTACAAAGTTGAAGACTGAAAATTCATTGAAACTCAGAAGAAAATGGACAAAGAGTAGAGAAACAGTTGAACAATCCAACTAAACAGTAGCGTCTTCTACTTTACATAATTCTGTTCCCATGTACCCTTTACAAAGTTGTTGCTTCTGACATTCTTGTTTGTGTATTGCGATTAAGGGTTGTACTAGTATTTCTGGATCAAGTCACAATATCAAGATGTTAGTAAGATAATAAAAGCCGAAGTAATTCAAACATTCTTCGATTAATTAAAGCTACGATTCACAACCCAAGAAGTTCTAATGGATGGATGCTTTCCAGAACTCCGAGCTGTCATAAATCTAGAAAAATTATAATCTGCATTACAGCGGAATCAGGATTGGTAAGAACTTAACCCATAATACAATAATTTCCAAGTATAAATTCAACTAGGAACAACTCTACCTATATTCAGTGGTAATAACAAAAACAAATTACAGCTTCAATAAGCTAAAATTGGGAAGAATCAGAATTCCCGAAATTGGGCATAAAATTTACATGCAAAATAAACGATTACCTGGAATTTGTGATATGAAATGCAACCACAACACAAATTTAGAACACCAAAGTACTCAAATCGTTAACAAAACAAACAGAAATTGAAAAGGTAAAAGCAATCATCACCGTACCAATCAAAGAGCAAATCCCAGATTTGTATCAGAGAGAAAGCAGCGGCAGTGAAAACGATGATGGTGCCGAATGAGAGGAAGAGGAAAAGGGCGTGCGGTGACAAAGCGAAGGTAGTAGTAGTACGCGATGCGGGGAATGATCCTCTGTCCCAAAATTAATAGGACATAGGGTGTCCAAGAACCACAGGGAGTGCAAATGGAAACCCGATCTCAACCCGATTCGAAATCAAAGTTTGAAATGGTTTTGGATTTTAATCTGACGTGTGAGTTTGGCTCTGATCGAGTCTTATTTTAATCCGAAACCATTGTTTCGGGTCGGCTCAATTAAAAATTTTTTTTTAAAAAATTAAACTATTCTTTTACATTAGGTCACTAGAAAAGGAGAATAATATTATTGAAACTTGGAACTTGGAAGACTCCTAGTGTTATGCTAGCTTACTCCTTAGAAAAATTTTAGTAGCAGTCCTGAGATTTGATCACAGGATCATCTCGTCCCCTAGCCATCTAACGTACTTTTGTATATAGATTTCATTATGTTATATAATGTATTTGAGTCACCATGTCACCTATTTGAAGGTTAATAGTGTATCTATTCAAAATTGTGACTCCTATATTCCTAACACTTTGGTGAACCTAGAAAGAATCTTCCAATCATTGAATTTAACATATGCAATTGTATAAATATTGTATCCAATTCCAAATTCAATGATTGAATAGTTGGTTAACGAGAAAATGTAATTTTTTCCAGTAATTTTAAATGGGCGACCCAAAGAAGAATTAAATTTGCCAATTAATTATTTGATCTGAATAAATGGAATGAAGAGAATGAACTTCTAGTGCATACAAGAGTAAATTATATTCAGCTGATCCTAATAATCCTAGAAAAGAATGTCTGTAGCTCTGTCCTCTGCAAATATTCCCGATCCATAAGTAGAATGGATCATATCAGCCACCAACGGAAACTGTGAAAATGCAAACAATATCACCGGAATGCAAGCAGCCATGGCCACCGGAATGACAATCCAGGCGAGTTGATGGCCGTGAACAATGGCAAAGCTCGCGCTAAAAGCAATCAGCATCGTCGCGATGGAGAAGAAGAGCGTCGTGAGGCCGAGGACTAACCTCTTCGGCAATGTTTCCACGAAATCTTCCTCGGAGTACCGGGAGGTGAGAATAGACAAGAACATCAGTATTGAAGTCACTGATGAAAACAGCGCAAGCGCATCAGATATGGAAAAGATCATGAAGGACTTGTCTTTGAGGAAAAATGGGGTTCCTGTGTCATTCTTGTTGCCTCCAGGGACTGTGAAAATGGCTGCAAACATCACAGTGGTTATGAGTGTAGCCACAAGCATGCACGAGGAGGCAGTGTCCTTCATCCATCTTTCTCCCTGTTTTAGTAATGACTTGTGCTCCTGAGTGAATAACATTCTTGGTGTTCTTCCTTCTGAGTCTCTCATCTCCTTATACAATGGTTGTACATTCTTCTCCACCTCCTTTTAATGGTTGGATAAATATGAATAAGATATCTCGCAAAGTTAGGTTGTTGTCCCGTTTTGGTCTCTTAACTTGTAAATGTTTATCTTTGGTGTTCAATTTCAAAAACAGCTTCAAAATGGTCTCAAATTCAAATTCTGACAAAAACTTAACTATTTCTCACTAGAACCTGTTTAAGTCTCACGTGCTAGTCAGAAATAGCTCATGTAGTGCTGTCTAAATTTGAGTTTAGGACCGTTTTGGAACTATTTTTCAAGTTAAGTGACGGAAATGAAACTTTTTCAAGCTTAGAGACTAATGAGGCAATGTTAACCAATGCGATACTTTGCAAAATATATACAGAAAGTTATTGAATGATGAGAAAATGGAAAACAGGCATTTACCTTAAACCAGAGTAGTTCTCTCTGCATTTGCAAAGCTGCTCCTGAGACTATATTCAGCCGATTCGAGGGCGCCAATTTCGCTGCCAGATGTAACATGTTACTATTTTTGGGGCTTTTGTAAGAGGTGATCAGATCCTTAAGAGCTCCTATTTGGTAAATAAGTTTGAAGATCCTTTCTTGGCGGTGTATAACAGCAATGTGGAAGAAGCTTTTGCTTTCTTCATCCACTTTCCAGATTAGGTCAGGGTAGGAATGAAGGAGCTCAACAATGAACTCAAAGTTACCAAACTCTGCAGCAACAAAAAGAGGCCTTGATGGGCCTCTCAGTAGCTTCCCAATCCGAGCGTCATCCAACTGCATTACCTGTTTCCAGATGCAGTCTAACAGCTTGAGGGCTTGCAAACGCGTCAACTTTTTCTTCGATACTTCTTTGATTCCTATCATTTAGAAAGTAGATGATCAGTACTGAGTAGTTTCAAGAAAGACTAAAGTTGTGTTGGTGGTTGATCCTCACCTATCTTCTCAAAGAGTCTATCGATATCCGTTAATAGCAATCCTGCATTTTCATTGAAACTACAGTATCAGATATAGTTGCACAATACTTTAGGGCAAAATCCAAATACCCAGCGAGGTTCCAAGAAAGAACAAAATGAACAAAAAACATAGTTGAGGTGTTTTTCTGTAAAATGGAAAGGGTATTTTGTAAAAAATAACATAGTTGAGTACGGGTTAAAGATTCATTTGTTACATTTTAGACACATATTTTGTATTTGTATTTCGCCAAATATTATAAGAAAACTGTTAGCCCCCAAAATGAGCAAGTGAGAAACTGCAGATGTTCAGTAATGGTTTTATGACAACAAGTTCCAGCATATTTGGACAAAAGATCTAGGTTAATTTTCTGCAGTATCTGCATACCTTTTGTGCATTTGCTGTTGTCGTGCGCGGTCATGCTAGATCTGTGACTAGGTTTGTTCCATAGGTGCACTCTGACCCCTGAGAGATAAGATCTTATCAATATCTAACAGCAAAGTTACCTGGAGTATATACACTCCATATTTTACAGTTTTATTCCGTTCGTTCCATTAGAAGAGTCTTACTATTCAAAATAGTATTAGAAACACGACTATTTTAATGGAACTGAAAGAGTAACAAAATATGGTAAAAGAATATAGTTTAATGCTACTAAGTGCAATAGCTAAATATGGAAAAATGAAAACCAGATTGCATACTCTATTATTTGGGCTAGAATCAGTTATTACTGAAAATCAGAAGCATTTTGAATGTAAATGAAGGAACCTACATGGGAAAATGAACTTCTGCCACAAATTTAATCCTTCTTTGCATGCAAATGCTGATGGCTTTCTAGCCAAAACATGAAGGGCAGTTTCTCCATTTGGATCTCTTTCAATGGCTAGTCCAGGTTTCTCCTGAATTATATGCAGAGCTACATCTGTGGAGAATAGGAAAAGATATATAATCAATGCTAGCTATACTTAAATTTACTGAAAAAGTACTATCTTACCATATAAATCTGTGCTTATAGTTGCAACAACTAGGGTGACAAAGTCTTCTTTGGTGAGAAATTGAGGATCGGTAACTGAAAGAAGATACCACACCATATCCTTATGACCTAGTAGAGCAGCCATGTGAAGGGGTGTGACTCCTTTACTACCCCTTATCATTGGCAAGTGATTGTTCTTTTTCACCATCACTTCTGCAATTTCCTTGATGCCGGATGCAGCCGCGAAGCAAAGTGCGGTGTTTTCAAACTTGTTCTGTGCAGAAAGTTCTGGTGGCTCCATCAATTCTACCAACTCCTCCACAAACTTAATTTGCTTGGCCCCTGCTGCAATGTGAAGAGCAGTTTCCCATCCCTTAGTGATCCTTGCAGTTAGTGCCTCTGGCTGCCTAATGAAGAAGGCTTTCGCCGTTTTCAAATCTCCCCTGAGTGCAGCTTGGTATAATGGCACATACAATGTAAGATTCTTAGCTGAAGGTGTGCCTTCAATAACAAAACACAAGACTCAGAAAAAGTACTAATAACCCCCTTAGAATTCACTTGATCAAATAATCAAATTAACACCATTAGCCTAAAAGTAGGGGTGAGCAAATGTGATACCCGCCCGACCCAACCCCACCCGTCGGTTTCGGGTCGGGTCGGGTCGGATTCGGGCCTTTTTTTTTTTTTGCCCCCAATGAAAAAGTTTCAAAATTATATTATTTTTGCTTAAGATGAGATTTGAACATGTGACCTAAGTTCAATAATTATCTTTAAGGTATGTTGATTAGCCACTCATTTTACTTTTTGTTTTGTTATATTATCTTATTATCTTTATTATATTATATGTTTATTTATATATTAATTTCATATATCAATTCTTTATACTATATATGTTATAATTAATTTTTTAAAAAATAATATACATTATAATACTATATAAACTAATGGTAAAATTTACATTTTGTGTTATTTTTCTTTTTATTGTTTGCACATTTATTTTAAAAAAAAATACTATAACAAAAAAATAATAGAGTATAATTTTACTTATTTAAGATATCAATTTTCAATTGATAAGCATAGTATTTAAATTTGAAATAATATATAAATTTATGGAATAAAATATTATTTATTTTTTTGTATAAAAATTAATTTTGTTTAGATTGTGAAATACATGTGTGATGTAATTTAAATCATTAATATAATTGAAAAAGATATTAAATAATTTATAGTTTAATGTTGTATAATATATTAATAAGAAGAAAAAATAACAAAATAAAGAGTTGGTGGAGTGGTTAATCAACTTTTTTTAAGATTGGTTTACCAACCTTAGGTTGTGTGTTCGAATTTTGACTTATGCAAATGAGCGTTATAATTTTACATGTTTTAAATTTAGAAAACCCAAAATTGGATGGAGAACCGAACCGGACCCGCAGGTTCGACCTCGAACCGATCCAAAAAAACCCGACCCGCGATCGGACCAACAATTATGAAAAAAAAAAGTTGAGAAGGAACCGACCCGACCCGACCCGCGAGTTTGACCCGGAACTGAATCGGAAAAAACCCAACCCGCGGGTCGGTTTTTCCGAGTCGGTTCCGGGTCAAATCCGCGGGTCGACCCGCGGGTTTTTTGACCACCCCTACCTAAAAGTTCTGCAACAGTTCATTGATCCTAGCTCATAATAACACAGCATGCAACATTAATACAAGGATTATTTGCCAAAACAAGAAAGTCCCATTATTTTAAGTTCAAAATAGTTGTAACTCGTGACTGTTCTATTGGAACAGAGGGAGTACTAATTAACGAGTGCATATCATATATAAAGTTCAAGAATGAAAAAGGCATGAAAACAAACAGTACTAAACTGGCTTCCCCTTGGACTGTGCTAATCTGGATACCATTGGAGTGATCTGCTCCATTTCCAATTGGTATATTTCCACTGTAAGGGAGCTGGACCGTAACGACATGATGCCCGATGAAATTGCTCGTGCCGACCCCCGAGCCAATGCTGCTTGCTAGGATGTCAGAAGTGCCTGCTGAGCCTGGACCTGAGAAACTCTCAGGGAAGCATGATGTGATCGACAGAGTTCTTTCTAACTGCAATTTCCTCATGCTTTCCTCCATTACTATTGCTGAATTCTTGAGTACTTTCTAGTTACTCAGCTCTGACTATTTCTTGAAGGAGTGAAACTGAGAAGAGATGGAAAGTGAAGGCGTTGGAAGATTGGAGGGAAGAAAGATTTATTAGTACAGAATGAACTCGAGAGTCAACCCACGACTTGAAATGGAAATTTCCTATTTCCATATTTGCCGTGTTAGATGATAAATAATGGATTTAGGAGAAGACTAGCTAGTATTAATCAAGAAGTCAATATCAGCCAACTCAATTAAATGAAACAAACCAAGGAAGGGCTAAGGAGCAAAATAAATTAGTAGTAATAGTCATGTTTTTTATATATTAGTATTAAAAATGTCAAAAAAATATATGTTAGCACTAAAACTTGTAAAGTAAGAATAAATTAGTATTCTTCTTTTTATAAGAAACATGTTTAGTAATATATTTTCCTTTTCCACAAGTCAATTTTACATCGGGTTGCAATCGAGTCGTATTTTAATTTGTGTTGGCGGATTCGGGTTTGCTAGTTTAAAGTCACTAACTCGAACATGACCCGATTATATTTTTGTGTCATAATATTCGACCTGAACACGACCTTATTGTGACAAGGGTGACCTGAACACACCAGAAATACCTATTTATTTTTACAATTATATATTATGCCTGATACACGATCTGAATTGACATACATGACCCGAATTGTTGCGAAAATACTTATTTGACGATGAGTATCTATATAACCCAGAAAACCGGCATTATAATAAAATAATTCTTTAAAAAGTGAAATTTACTAAATGGGCTAAGCAAGCCAAGCGGGTTGACCCGTTGGTTGATCCTAATTTGCTTATTGTCATATCATTCTTGTTCAACCTGTTTTTGTATTGAATTTTCGTGTTGGAAGCATAACACAAATTGTCACCCCTAACAATAAGAGTTGTATAGCATTTTCATTTTAAAAACATGTTTTAGAAATATATTTTGAAAATAAAATTTTTTAAATATTAAAAATGTATAGAAAATATTAATTAAAATACGTATTTGAGAAGTAAGAAAGTAATTAAATTAAGATGTTAAAAAATTATTATAAATATTAGGAAAATTATACCACTGACTATTAAATTCGGTTAAAATTCACATTTGGCCTCTAAACTAAAGAAAGTGGGCAGTAATTACCACTGCAATAGAAAACCATTACGCATGCATTTACATGCCGCTCTTGGAAAAAAACGCCCACAGGAGATTTATATTTATTTCTACTTTATTTTTATCCAATTTTGCCAAATACTTCAACATCTGTCCCTATTTTCCTACAATGCCCATGGTGTAAACTCTTGACGCATATAATGAAAGTAAAATATTGAGTGGAAAATAAGTTCATTAAGTATAAATTCGAATTGTGACAGTTGGAAGAATGATAATAAAACCAGAATTTGCAAATGTGATCTCAAATTAAGTTGAGCGAAATAACTCATAGACCGAAGGGAATGACCACTAATGGCCCACTTTCTTTAGACTAGTGGCCAAAAGTGGGAGAAAATCTTAGTACTATAATTAAGAGTGAACTTTCACAATAGTTTAATGACATGTACGTGCTACAACTTGCCCGGGATACTATTTGGTCTGAAACATAACAAAAATTACCATTCAGCCCTTGATTCTTTCGCTGTATTTGTCTCCTTTTCATACTTTTGGTAGAGTACATATCTTATACATTTTTGTTATTATAAATTTTTTTAATAATTAAAAAAAAAACTTTAAGGGAAAAGCAGTTGTATATGTGATAAAAAGATACAAAGTAATACAGAAGAAATTAGTGAAATTCAATTTATAAACAGGACTGTCTATTAGTATCAAAATAATGCTGCGATAAAAAAATTAAAAATAATGTGTAATAATACTCAATAAATTAATTCATACAGAATAATACTACATTTATATGAAAATAAAATTACGAGTAGTCAGCCCTCTTTCAAGAGTAAAATTTATAAATAATGTTTTTTTATTTGTATTATCCACTATAACTTGATAATAATAAACTCATGCATGGTGACTATTATTTGTTATTCTCTCTTTCCTATTAAAAAGTCAAATTTTTTTAAAAATTTTGTATCATTAGAACGAGAGCAAATCAGGTGTCATGAATGGTCACTATCCCTCCTCACAGTTCAATTGGCCCACAAGTGGACCCCATTGTGGGCCCCACTTAATTTGAGGAGGGACAATGTCCCTCACAACAATGGATCCTAACTGCATTAGAAGTGTTAAGTTTTGATTTCTTTACATCTTGCACCATTACTAATAAAATCACGTTTCACTTTTGAAAAGTAAAGATACTATCAGAAAAATTAGTCGTAAATTATTTATTTTAGCTGCTGTATCTTACAATTTATAAAAACGTATATATTTTTCAAATTGAAATCTTTTAATGAAATGGAAAAAGTGATATTATTGAAAGATATTGTAATAAAGAGAAGAAGAAGAAAAAGATACTTGGTTCGAAGTTGCTTTCACGGCGTAGTAAGCGTGTAGTCGTGGAAAACTTGCTAACTATCATCCCCGTTTTCTAAATCAGATTTTAAAAGGCCAAAAAAAAAAGAAATTACAATTATAACAAGACTCCAATTTGGTGTAGAATGTAACGCGGTTTACGTTCCCAAGATTAAAATAAGATGAAGTCCCCTATGAAAATGGTGCACTGATGCTGCCACGTCTTTTCTCTCTCTCTTTCTCTCTATATACACACGTGTCTTTTTTTCTTTAAACAAAAAAAAAAAAAAAGAAGAGAAAAGTGCGAATCTCAAACCACAAAAGTATCAAGATTGACACTCTTGTAAGTTAAAAGTACGATTTTCAAAAACGTTTGTTGAACTTTAACAGTGAGAGTATCACTCTTGTAGTTCGAGAGTGATCGACGCTCTAGTAAGTATTAGTTTCGCTCTCAAATTAAAAAAGTATCGGTATCGCGAGAAAAAAAGTTATTGGTGGGATGCGTTTGTTCAAAGCACCTAAAATATCAGTCGCACAAGTAAACTAGTTTCGTACAAGTTTTTGTGTTAAAATAATTATGAAAGAGCGGGAAGGGTTGGGGTGGTAGTTAATACCAAAGAAAAAATCTTATAACCTAGTAATGGTTCAAATTTTGGGATGCAAAGGTAAAATAAAAACTAATAATAATTGAAAACAAAAAAATTATGAAGGAAAGCGTTTCGGCATTATCCCCCACCAATCAAATGAAGCCAAAACTGTAGTCAATGAAAATTGAATTGATTGGGATGATGAAATTAATATATATATAACATTATATAATAGTAATCACTTAATTCTAATAGAACTGATGGAGTATAGATTTTATTTTACATAGTCAATGACGTTACTTACATAAATTAAGTAATCGTTAAGATTAATAAATAATCAAAATACTATCAACTATAAGGAAAATTTACTAGTTCTCATAATTCACAAATAAGAAGACTTTCATACCTCAATATATTTGGTTGTTCATATTAGAAATGAATCTTAAAAAAAGAGGAAAATCGCATTTTTAGTATCTCTTGTATATCATCGTTACACTTTTGATCCTCTTCTATCTCTCATTGCACTTGTAATTCATGTTCTTTAATGAGTTGGCACTTTTAGTCGTTATGACCGGCAATAAAAGATTTTACTAGTTATCTAAGTCAGAATGCAATTTTAAAATTTACCCAATCACACTGAAAATGACCTACAAAATTGACTTCTGCCGGTCATAGGAACTAAAAGTGGCAACACGTGAAATATCAGAGACCAAAAGTGCAACGAGACATAAAATATGACTTAAAAGTGATAACGATGATATAGAACATAGATCAAAAGTGTGATTTTCTCCTATAAAAAAAAACCACATAATTAGTTAGTGGAAAACTTTGAATTGTAATGACTGAACACGTACACATATAGTTCTTGTAGTCATGTATTGTAAGAATCAAAATAAACAAACTAAACATGCAGAAAATTAATATTGGTTATAGGGTTAAATATATATTATTTAATTTCTAGAAATTAAATTTGAGTAACGCAAACTGAAAAGGAGAGAAATTAAAGAGGTGGGGTAGGCTTTAATTAATTTCTGTTAATGTGAACAGGGCAACATGCGTTTGAAAATTGAATGTGGCTAGAAAACAAACCAAGGCCCACCAGGTGTAATATACTACATACGCGTCACCGCGAGTACTGAGATATGGACTGGTAGGAGGGAAACTTTGTTGTAATTGCTTCGAAATACTTGGGAAAATATAAATCTGTCGCATGACAAGTATCAACACCAATTTTATTTATCTGTGTACAATATATATCCTCTCATATGACTTAAAAAAAAGGAAATGTTATTTGCAGGCCACATTCTACTAAATGTAGGTCAATTTTTAAAATTTCATCTTGTGAAATTACCAAAATGCTCTTCACTCTTATAAAGTAAAAATAATTTTTTTACTGGCCCATTTCTTCCGTTCTTCTTCTCCACTCGGCATGCGACTCCCGGCGCTGCTTCTCCATTTCCGTCGACGTCCGTCCCAGCGAGCGAGCTCTCCATTCCGGCGCTCTATCCGTCGCTGCCAAGCTCTCCATTTCCGCGGCTCCATCCTTCTCTCCCGCCGCTACCGTTCATTAGGTTAGTGTAATTTTTTTCCGTTTTTTAAATCAGTTTGTTCCAAATGTTGAAATTTAATTGAGTTGTTTGTTGTGGAGTTTATGGGCAAGTTTACGAATGCATGTTTGTTGCGTTTTCCGGCTGTTACGTGGATAATTAATGTGTAATTTTCCAAGCATGTATGTTGGGTTGTAGTTCGGTCCATTTTTGAAGTTTTTAATGGAAATTTTGCTATGAATCTTGAAAGATTGCAATGTATTAGTTGTGTAGTAATTTTAGTTGCTAAGTTGCATTACCGGCTGTGGAGTTAAGATGGTAATTTCCGTCGTTGTTCGTCGGAAAAACTGTTTTCCGGCGAACAACACGGAAAATCGCTTCGGGGAAGCAATTTCCCACATAAAAATGCCACCCCGTGGCGTTTTTTTTATGGGAAAATAGCTTCGTCGCCGAGAAAAGATAAAATTTGACAGGAAAAACGCCTAGTTCATGCGATTTTTTTTGTAAAAAACGCAGATCAAGCGATTTTCTAAGGGAAAAACGCCTCATCCAGGCGTTTTTTCCAAAAAAATCGCTTGCACTAGGTGTTTTTTCTTGGAAAGAAAAAACGCCTGGAGGAGGCAATTTTTTTTGGAAAAAACACCGGTTTCAGGCGATTTTCCCTACTCTGTATTATTTTTAAATTTTTTTCCCTTTAATATGTTGTTTGTTTCTGAATTTCTTTAAGTACAGATGGGGGACATATTTAAAGGTAATATATTCCGTCGGACGGGAAAAAGATCCAAATCCGGAAAGAGTAGTAATCCGAAAACATCCCGGAAGAGTGTTAATCCGGATAAATCCGGGGAGCCTATTATTCAAGGTCGGAAAATGCCCCTCGTGTTCCTCCAACGGCGTCTGAGCGTTCGAGGAAGGTAGTTGCACGATCGCGAGCATCTTCTGTGACTGGGAATGTCATTGCTTCCATTACTGAAGACTCATTTCAATATCCCGTGTCTGGAAATGAGTACATTGGTGCGTCCTTTACCGAACAACCTTTCGCCCTGCCTTTTTCAGATGTTGAAATGTCCCACGATGATGGTGACGGCGAGGGGGCTTTGTGGAAGAAGTGATGCTGAAGGGGCTAATACAAGCAGCGAACCAAGTAGGAGAGCTGGGAAAGGACTTATGGGCAGTGAGGCTAGGGCAGCGATTGCAGGGTGGAAGGAATACAGGGAGCTAGACCATCCGCTCGAAGGTGGTCCTGTAATCCCTGAGTTGCTCTTGAGTTTCAAAGGCCACACTGCCTACCACGTCTGGCATGGAGAGGTAATTCTATTAAATTGCACACACTTATATGTGATGTATTCAATGAATTAGTATTTTCCTAATTATCTATGCTTCATTACTTGTGATCCAAACTGTCATAATAAAGTATGTTCGCACAGTTTACTTTTTTTTTACAAAATAAATGCTTTAGGAATTATAGCCCTCTGTTTTAATTCCGTTGTTTACATTTTGTAGGAATGGGGGATACTGAAATGTCATAATGGGGGCGATCGATTGAAAAATTGGCCGGCCGATGATGAGATGAAAAAGCTTGTTGAGGGGTCCGGATTGGCCCATTTAGTACAGTGTATGCATGATGAGTTAGACGCCACTTTGCTCTGTGCCTTTGTGGAGAGGTGACATCCGGAGACCAACTTTTTCCACTTGCCATTCGGGGAGATGACAATAACATTGCATGATGTTGCATACATATTGCGCATTCCGCTGGGGGGTAGGCCCATTTATGGAAAAACAAAGACTACACAAATAGCGACGGATGTTGCAGCTGTGTTGGGGAAAGATGAAGTGAAAATGGATAAGCCTGGCTTTGTGAAGTTGACAAGCATTGAGGCGAATTGTGCCGGTAGTTTGATCAAGTTAATGCCGCCTCGGGTTATTTATTGTGGGTTTTAGAGCTTTCCTTGTTTGTGGACAAGTCGAAAACCCACGTCTCTGCGCAGTATTTAACTTTCCTTCGCGATATTGAGACAGTAAGTGAGTACTCGTGGGGCGCTGCTTGTTTGGCGTACTTATACCGCCAACTTGGGAAGGCATCTAGGGCAGACAGTGCACAATTTTCTGCTTGTTTGACTTTGCTTCAGGTTTGTCACTGTAAATGTTGCTTTCCTTATCATACATTGCTGTATTTTGTTCGAAGATATGTACTGATTGTTCTTCTGTTCATTATTATTAGAGCTGGATATATGAATACTTCCCAACATTCAGCCCACCGAAGAAGAGGTCGTGGAATACTGGATGGCCTGCGGCAATGAAATGGCAAGTTGGTACTAGGAAGAAGCGTGTTGCAAAATATGATTTGGAGGCTTACAGGAGGGCCCTAGATGCATTGCAGCCGAACGAGGTAATATGTCCGTTTTGTGTGTTTCTGAACAGTTTTTTTATGTTACTGTGCTATTTTTGGTAATTTTTTTTATTATCGGACAGGTTAATTGGATACCATTTGAGCCCAATCTGGCATTGGTCCATAAAATTTCCTTGTATAGGGGCCTTATATATTGCGTTAACGTTGAAGAGCCCTATATGCCGGATCGAGTGTTAAGACAGTTCAGGTACGCCCAACAAATTCCATTTCGTGTCTTCAAACAGAAGGAGTGCTACAGAGGCCCAGAGACAAAAAAGTATGTCTGCAAGTTCATTGCTGACATTAGTGGTTGGGAAATATCTTATACGAGGCTTCTGCGAGATATGAAGAGGGCGGAGTATACTGACGAAGCAAGCGAGGATTACCTTGAGTACTTCTGGTCGCGTTCGCACATCCGTGTCAGTAGGGGTCCTGTCGAGGAATACACTCCTGATCCTACTTAGTTGTCCCTCAATGCAGTGAGTTTAGGATGATATTTGATTTTCTTCTTACCTATATCTATCTTACTAGTTGCTGATTGGAATTATCATTTTACTTGTTACAGCGACTTCAGCACTTAGCCTCTCGGGCAGTCTTTTTTCATCCAAGGGTTGAACATGCCGTCAACCCTGAGACACGTAGGCAGGCTATTGCAGAAGTTGCTTATCATTTGGAGGCCCTGATGCCGGGACTCGAAGAGCTTGCGCTACGACCTCCATTTCAGCCTTAATGCATTGTATTCCTTATGTTTGGATTATGTATCTAGTGATTTTAGTGTAATGCTGGAGGAGTGATTTTTTTTTATTCCCCAATACAATTTAGATGATGAATTAGTGCCTTGAATTTGGTGTGCCGTTGATTGAATTATAGATCATAATTTAGTGATCCATTATGTGGTATGAACAGGGATTCAGGTGCTCATATACAGGGGAGACTTTGCCCAAATTTCATACCATTTAAACACACTAGTACTGTTTTAGGGCATATTTTGCGTTTCCGGCTGTAGCTAACATTGTTGGGTAAAATGCGGGGTGGTTAGTAATGCAGAAACGATTTTCCGATGAACCACCCCTAAGAAATCGCCTCTCTCAGGCGTGTTTTTGGTATTTAATCGCCTGAGTCAGGCGATTTTCTCCAATAAAATCGCCTGACTCAGGCAATTTAATAGAGGAAAAATGCCTATAGAAGGCGTTTTTATTGGAGAAAATCGCATGACTCAGGCGATTTTCTCCAATAAAATCGACTTTACATCTAATTTTCACTTGCACACCAAACCACAATCCTAAACATCTGAAGTCCTTATCATCCCTAATACAATACTACAACAGAAATTTGCTAAAGAAGTTAACAGATTTATTGTAATTCCCATCGGAATGTAATTGGCAATACAAACCTAACCACAATCAGAAACTTCTGAAATAAGTAGCAACATGACAAATATATTCTAACTATACTGTACATCTAAATTTCAATACAAACCTAACCGAGGACGCCATACATTTGAAATCATAAATCCCTACACCCTAATTGATAACTATCGTGGGTTCCCTGTCTACATTGCCTACGCTAGCAACGTACAAGCACTGATATCTATCCAATCGAGCTTTTAACCTGTCCTCCAAATCATCCATCATGTCGTCCTTATGGTGTCGCCATAACACACTGACTGGGGGCAACATGATTTCACCTTTAGTCTCCAAACAAATGAAATGGTTGTCCCGGATATGTCCCATAGTGATATATGCGTTCGGATCATCACATACGCCGGACTCCCGCAAGCGAAGTGGAAGGAAGATGCAACATTCCGCTCCGTAAAATGCAAATACCCTCTGGTATCTTGTGGCGACAAGTAGGCCAAATAGATAAGTATCGAACTAAAACTCCTCTGTTGCTGGACTTATGTGATAATCCAACACTTTAAGAGCTTTATCGTACATAGCTTCACTGAGGACGCCAAACCATAATGAGGCATACGCATGAAGTTCATGTAACAACTCCCGCCGCACTTGCGAACAAAGTGACTCGTCACGATTTACGAATCTAGAGATTACCCTAAAACCACAGTGTCCATCCCCCATTACATTTTTATAATCACGACATTCGAACGTGAACTGTTTAACCAAAGACGGGAGGTTGAAAGGCTAGTTGGATTCGTTAGGAGTCATACGAATACTCCTGGATGATGACCCACTTGACCTGCTGCGACCTGCACATGTTATTCGTATGCATGAAACAATAGATACATCATAATAAATAATTGAAACAAAAAACAATTGCAAAGGATATGACAACTATATGTACTTCTGGCTCTTGATCTGCCTCTGCCTATGCCGGCTTTCCTCTCGGCATGCTAATAGCCCGAAAGGTCTCACTGCGTCGAGTTGTTCCTCGGCCTTCCCCTATGTGGCCTTTGAATGGGGTCAGCGAGGTCAACAATATCTGGATGCAAAGTGCTATGCATGACACCCGCTACTCTATAAATATCCACAGGCGGACGCTGCGAGGCCTCCACATACATATCATGCAATCGACCTTGTGTTGTCTGTCGTTCCTCATCGCTAGGCATGTTTCCCTCATCCAAAGATAGGGTCCTCCAGAAGAGCTTGTAACAGCAACAGTATGGCATCTTGCGAAACTCTGCCATTGATCCTACTATACAACATATAATTGGCTTCACGGATTATTTTGCTCCGAGATGCCTCTATTTTACTACGTATCTCACCCAAATGCAACTTTATCAACTCATTTATGGCCAGAAATATTGTAGGAAATGAACCTCTATCAGTTTTAATGGCGCGCTTCAACATTGTGTGCGCACTCTCAGCCCTGCATATATAAAAGATGAAGTAATGCTTTACATAAGAGAATAATGTGTAATGGTTTCATATATATAACTATAGGCAACAAAATTTAATAGTCTCACATGTTGTTTGTGCACCCTCCATAATGTTTTATGTCTTTAGTCCAGAATGAGACAAACTTGGTCCTGTGGGGATCCAACCAAGTATGGTACAAATAATTAACCACAGATATCCACCGGCCTCTATATCTGGTCTCTATGATTTCCACAACTTTCGTGAACTTTTCATACATTAGAGCACTTATCACTCTTCTCCACCGTCTTTGAAACTCATATAATATATCTTTGTCCGTACACACAGTGAGTGCTTTCTTCTTCACATCCATGGCAATATGCCGTTTGCACAGTAGTTACTTAGAATCGGGAAAAACAACGTGCACAGCTTTCAGTAGAGCTGACTCTCTGTTTATCATAACAACATGGGGATATGTCAATGGATCAAAAAGTTGCCTCAACCTAGTCATAGCCCAGAAATAAGTTGGATATGTCTCATCCTTCAAGAAAGCAAAGGCAACATGTATGTATTTATCCGTCGGAACATGAGCGACTATCTGAAGCATAGGCATGTCATACCGGTTGGTCTTGTATGTCGTATCCATATACAAAACGTAAGGAAACGTACGAAGTAGACTAGGAACATCCGCATGGGCGAAGAACACGTTTTCAAGCGCGTTACGCTCATTTTCCGCTGTGTACTAATAGTAGTATCTGTAATACTGCATCAGTTTCAAGAAGTATTGTATAGGACTTAAATCTCCCCTCTCTTCTCTTCTAACCTTTGCCGTTTCGTTGTAAACCTGCCTGATACGTGTGACATTAGTCGCATTGTCATATCGCAGTTTTGACAGCATCTGCTTTGGAGCCAAATTTATCTTTATCATTTCAGAAATTTTCTCCTTTTCCTCTTCATTCAACTGGGACTGCTTATGATGCTAGTTTCTAACAAGGGGTAATTCATAATTGTGGTGGCCTTTAATGACACTCAGCTTCCAGGTACCCTCACTAATTTCTTTTCCTGATATTTTAAAAGGACAACCAGTCAGCTTGCTACTAGTGTTGTTATGGGATATTTTCCCTTCAACTGAAGGTGTTTTGCTTCTAACTTCCCCCGATCTATCACAACATATGTCAACTCTCCCTCTTCTCCCTTTGAGAGACCCCTTCCACTTTTTAGAAGAAGTTATTTTCGTATCAAACTGATGCTCCGCAGCTCTGATTTCAACCCAACCAATCAATTCAGCTCGAGTCGTGAACTCTTCCTCAGTCCGAAATACATCCGTGTAATCTAGAAAGATTCGATCATCCAAAACATGCGGAGCCTGTCAAGCAACCAATATGACATTAGAAATTCCTGCAATCGGGGAAAAAATGGAGTAGGGCCATATAATCGCCGGGTGAGAATCGCCCACGGGGGGCGATTTTATCTGAAAAAATGGCCTGTACTGGACGATTTTATCTGATAAAATCGCCCACCGTGGACGATTCTCACCCAGTGAACCAAAATCATGAAAAATGTGCTACTTTTAATCCATAGAAATTGTAGTGTCATACGTACCGTGTAATATGGATCTTCATTTGCATTTTCAGCCATGAAACTCAAGCAAAATTCGATTATTATACTTGAATGAATGTAGTGAATGTTGGGTTTAGGAAAGAAAATTGACAAGAAATGGGAGGGAGGATTTATCAATGACTTGCTTGTGGGAAAGGAATGGATGAAGAAGGTGGGTAAAGTAGGGTAAAAATGTGGGTAAATTTTTTTTTTCTTAAGGTAAGAATCAAGGGTATTTAAGTTTTTTCACCACTTAAAATTTTAAAAAGTGTCCTGCATTTAGTAAAATGGTACCTGTAAATAACATGCCCAAAAAAAAATTGAAATAACTTTTTTATCCCATGTCCTATGTGAGAAGGTATATGAGTACATAAATACATGAGATTTGATCTCAAAAGAATCGTAGTTTGGAGACCAATACTGAAAATAGATTTTGAAGAAAACATATATAAAAATGTGTAATTAAATAATAAAAAAATTCGTTTAAAAATGATAATAAATTATTATAAAATATAGATTTGCACTCTTGTGAAACGGCATGCGTGAACCCGTTTCACATGCATCTCTTTGGTTTTCCTTTTTTAATTTTCTTTTTTGCCCTTTTCTTTAGTTTAAAAAAAAGAAAAAAGAAAAAAAAAACCTGCTATGCATAGTGAGTAGTAGTGATATTCTGGCGGAGTGAAAGTATTACTTTTAGAAAATACCATCTTTATTCCAATAAAAGTATTACTAATAATGTTATTAATGCTATTTTATCATAGTAGACGTGATACTCTACAAAAGTACAGAGTGTTACTTTTAAAAAGTAGCACTAGTACTATTTAAGTGTATGATATTCACTAAGAAGGAAAAAATAGAAAGAAACTGCTACTTCCTAAAATCAGTCTCATTAATTTTCAAAGATTATACAAAAATGCCTCCATATGTAAAACATTTCTCCAAAAATGCATTAGTAAGCTGGACAGCAATGTTTTCCATAAGTAAAAAAGATGAAGGCACTAAAGTCCCCAACTTAGCATGTTTAAATCATATATTCAACAAACTAAATAAATTTGAGGTTCTGTCAATTCAACAAAATATTCTATGACCAAAAATGCATCAATTGAGAAAACGAACATGGAAGACCTTAGCTCTGTCTTTGACAAAACAGTACATCAATTCAGGTATCAATTCATCTTAGCCATGAACTTCTCATACTCTGAGTCACCGTAGTTCTTTTACCTGCGTTGCCTCACCATAAAAATGTCATCCAAATTAAAAGTTCTATGAAAGCATTTTGGAGAGAATCTCAAGTGTATCTATTTCAACAAAACACTTAAGAGGAAAAATGTCTGCAGGTCAATTTCCATTCATTATCATCGATCGTTCCTGAATATCAAGTGAGCAAAAGGAAAAACAAATCTCTTTTTTAGGCAACACCATAGAAAATTTATGCTGGGGAATAGTTGAATTTAATGCACACATACACAGGCTTCCAATTAACACTCCAAAGAAAGAATATATAACATGGTATAACATGACAACCAAAATTACTAATCGATGAATGTCTAAAACAAATAGGTTCATCAAAATTCTTGCGATAAATGCCTAATCGAACCCCATAACATAAAAATCTATTAAATCCATCAAATTTGCAGAAACTCAAAAGTGATTAAAAATTGTAACTCTAATCTAATAATATACTCTTCTTCTTTGTCGATAAATAAAGTACTAAACTTGTGAATCTCTTTTTCCACAAGCTTCACAAAATCTATAACCTCCTTGCCATCCACAACAACAGAATTCATCTCCCTCTGACCTACCTCATCATACACCAATCTCAACCTTTTCCTGGGCCTCTCATCATCAACATCAATGGAAACACATAGATTAGTAAAAGCTGAAAAGCATTAAATTGTATACCATGAATAGAGGGAGACAGAGAGAAACTAAAAACTACAAATAAGAAATTGTAGAAACTGTTTGAGAATGATGTGGGACTTCTTTGGTTGAAGAAGCTAAAGGAAATTGCAGGAGG